>JAKSZT010053882.1:847946-1132404 GCA_026826555.1 Tolypeutes matacus
TCTCCTGGTTACACCAGGGACACTCAGGCAGGTCCCCTTTCCGATCCTTTGAACACGTGATGCACTACCATGTTGCATTTAGTATAGTTCATACAGAATAGGATGATGTACAGTGTTTGAAAGTCTACTTTTAAACTAGACAAACCTGGATTTGAATCCTAGTTCTGCTACTTTCTCTCTGTGTGACTTTAAACAGCTTCTGCTCTCTGAGCCTCAGTTACCCTACCTCTAAAATGGAGTTTGTAATATTCCTCCCATATGAGATGGTGAGAATAAAATGAGATAGAGCATGGAAAGTGCCTGGTGCAGTATTTGGTGTGCAGCACTTGTACTATTGTTGTTATCACTATTACTAAAAAAAAGGTTTTCTATACATATATATATATATATATATATATATATATACACACACATACAAACATATACACATAAAGAGAGCAATGGCAAGAAAGCAAGAAAGGCAGACAGATAGACTCCAGGCCTCAAGCCTATTTAGTTATGGGATACTGTTGGAAACAGCAATTTCATCAAAAAAAAAAAAAAGTGCATACACTCAAAAACCTAAAAATTAGGCAAAATTCTATTTAGTCAAAAATGTTCTGTGCAGAAATCAACAGAGCCTTGGGCTTATGTAGATCTGAGCTCCCTTCCCCTCACACACAAGCACCCTTAACCCCTCTGGGGTCAGGCCTGCCCTTCTAAGTTAAGTGAATAGGACTCTGTGCAGAACAGTAGCGGAAGGTCAGAGATTCCTCACCTATGACAGAGTTGCCTGAAGACTATACTGAGTTACAACAATTAATGGATATTTTTGCAAATTTTGGTAACCACATTTTAAAAAGACAAACAAAACCGCAGCAAAAACAGAAGAACCCTGTGTTACTGATTACCGTATTTAAATGTAATTTCCTGGTCATCTTCCCAAATGTCTTGTCCTGGCTTCCCTCTATGTTGCATTTCTTCTATAGCAGTTCTCACTTCTCTGACTCCACCTTTTTCTCTTTCAACTGAAAAAATGGCTGAAGCAAATGTTTTGTTCCCCTCGATCTCATTCTTCCTCCGTAACATGTACTCTTTATCCTTCCTCAGTTTCTCCTCACCCTTCTTCAGTTCCTCTCTTTGCTCAGCATTCTTTTCTTTCCTAGTTTTTGGTGAAGTTGTTTTTTTGTCAAGCCCCATTGCAATAATGCACCTACAAAAAGTATTAACATAAAGTATTCATTAACCTTTACATACTGTACTGTGGAATGTCAAAGCTTTTAAAATCACTTATTTACTCTAGTGAAAAATGTTATGAGAAATATTTTTATTGTGACACATATAGGTAAATTAAAAATAAACTGTTCTTACTGATGCAAAAATTATGTAAGTGAACACAACAAACTCTTTATCTTGCTCCCAATAAACAAGTAAACAACTCAACAACTAAGCACTATAGCCTCAAACTAAAATTTGTGCTTTTTAAAGCTTATTTTTTACCTTATTTCAAAATCCAATATATATTATTCAAATCCTTAAAAGCAAATTATATGATAAGAGTACATTTGGGTGTATAAACACAGGGAAACTCAGACAAAAACAGAGATGTAGTCTGAGAACACCAAGACTCAAAGATTCAGTCTTTGATCATTTATTATTTCAAAAACACAAAAACAACAACAAAAACTTATGTACAAGCTTGTCTCTAAATAAACATGACTGACTTTTAAAGAAGCATAAACAGTCAAATGTTGTTCTGCCCTTTAATTGAATACCTAGGAGCATACAGGCTTATTTTAATAGAACTGCCATTATTGCTTTTTGAGTGGCCTTTTGAAGCCTGTAATGCATTTTTTTTTTTTGATAATTTTTGCTGGCAATAAACATCTGTTCTCTGAAGATGGTAAAAAAATTTAGAGGTCATAAAGAGTCATTCAAAGTCAAGTCTGATGAATCAAGCAGATGATGTGAATGTTTTAAGTCATTTTAGGGAAAAACATTTTTCAAATCAGATATAACAAAAGTAATATTAATAAATTTCCTTCTACAGCTTTTTTCTATATCTCGAGCTAATATCAAAATAAGAATTCCAATCATGGTCATAATAATGCTTTAGTAAAAATAATGATTATGATAGTGACAAGATTATCAACACTTTCTCTGTGCCAAGCTCTTTGCTGGGTATTTTACATACATTGTCCTCCAAGGCTCATTACCCGACAGATCAATGAGTTAAGAATTATCATTGCTATTTTACAAATTTTACAAATTAATAAAACCTTAGGTTTACAGGGTTCTGTGACTTGCCCAAGGTCTCCTAGCAGGTTAGTGATGGAGCCAGGTTTCCAGCTCAAGGCTGTTGGACTTCATCGCCTCACAATGAATCACAACCATATTGCTACATTACAGTATTGCCCTCAAAGATGACTAATAACTGAGACAAACGTTGCAATGCTAGACAGAACCACCAGAGAAAATCCTCACACATCCTCACTAGAAACTAACAAAATCTGGGGACATTTCTTCCCAACTAAGGCCTGGAGACAAGCCATACCTGAAAAAGGTACCTGGCAGATATCAGTCTCCATATTTTCTTCTCTGGACCTTCTCATGTGCCCTTCTCTCTGTGCTATACCACTATCAGGGAACTAAGTCAATAACAGTGGCTGGGTAAAAAAAGGACCGGAATGGAGTCAAGATTTCTCAATCCAGGAGGGATAGGAAAATATATAAAATCTGAAAATTGCCTCAATGTGAAACAAATCCAATGACAGGTACTTATCCTGAAGATGCCACCGAATGTCAGCTAAATCCAGTCTAGAAATAGCATAAGAATTGATCTTAATTAATTCTCCCAACAAGCAAATATGAGAACTTACTTATATCACTATATTTTCAATGTGTCCCATAAAATAAAGCTAAAAGGATTTACACTCAAAGTGACTACCAAGCTGTAGAAAAATGAAATAAGAATAGACTTACCTTCCCCATATTAAGCTTGATAAATATTCCTTGACTTTAACAGTGATGTGCTTAGCCCATTGCTTTCCTTGGAATAAAGGTGTCATGAATCTTCATAGAATATGATTACTAGCATTGCCTTCTGTTCAAGCTGTTCTTCCCTTATCAATGGCATCACCAAATCCATCGATTCTGAGCCTCTGATATGCTGTTAATTTTAGTTTATGTTGTGACTGTATAAAGGCTTTGATGCCTCCCTACAGCATGCACAGAGTTTTTATTGCCCATCTGCTTAAGGGAGTTGGGCAAACAAAGTGAGTAACATCTGTGCTCTCCTCCTCACTGACTACCTATTTGACTTCTGAGTATAATTTAGGTGTTGATTCTGATTACTAAAGCTCAAAGCAGGCAATGCTTCTTCTTCCTGTGTTTCACTCTAACAACTAAAAATAACTACTATGCCTCTTCAAACAGTTTCCATGATTAAAGGAAGAGTACAGTTGTGAAAACTTCACACTTAGAATTGACCACTGCTGAGCTTTTCTTGTTTTCTGAGTACCTTAAATAGGCAACTCCTAATCAATTTTTGAAGTAGAATACCCTATTGTTTAATTTTACCACATATTAAGAGTTCCAGGAACTGGTATTTTAAAATGATTAAGAATTCATTTCATTTTGAACAAATTAGAGGAACTAATGTACATCCCTTAAGATAATGTATGGTATTATTTTTGGATATGACAAAAAAGCAAAGGTATACAAAATTATAAATGAAATCAATCTCCTTAGGGGTAGTTCTCAAATTGGAGTTCTGCAGTGCTGATGCCTCTGGAAAAACTACTGTAGAATCATGTCAAATAAGCAAGTCTCCAGTACTCACCTTTATCCTGCCACATTTAAACCAGACTGGCTCAGGGAGACATCAAATGATACTGCCCTGTCCTACTCTGGATAGTCACAGATTTCAATTGAAGAAATGGTTATGAAACTAACACAAAATTGAAAACTACTGTCTTATAAGAACTGAGCATTTTAGTTGAGAGCAAGGGGTCTTATTCTTTAATATAACAACCATTTTGTTATTATTATTTGAAAAGGTTGAAGGAAGACACTAGAGGGGAGCAAGAAGTGTCAAATTTGTAGAAAAGCTAGTAAGGGTTGAATAGGATGTCATCAATCAGATTTTGGTACTGATTATTAAACTTCCATAGAAAGTGTTCAGTGCTAAAAATTTACAGCTTGGATTTATACAGCAATTCCCAAAGAATGCAATGTGTTTATTCATGAATGGTTGTACATAGCTTATTAGCACTCCTGGGAGTTAAATAGAAATGTGTTAAACCGCTTTTCCACAAATACAGAAATAGCAGGTTTGACTTGGGACCAGAAAGCAACATCAGGTGGGCCTACGTGCAGCTGGGCACTCCTACTATTTGCCCTAGGTCACTCACTCTTCGGCTCTTCTGAATAACTGTTTCACACCTCTCCTCTCTGCGAAAACCTCCAACCCCTCCTCCTTCAGACTTAACCTCAGCTGATAAATTTGTTTCATGTATGGTTGAGAATATAAAAACAATCAGCAGAGAACTTCCAGCTTGTTCCAGCACATCCACCAATGTACTCTCTACCCTATGCTCCATCTTTCCTCCTATTATTGTAGAAGAGTTTTTGTCCTCTTCTAAAGGCCAGTGCCTCCACTTGAGCCCTAGAGCCCATCTCCTCTAGCCTACCCAAACATTTGTTCCAGCAATTTCCCTCTCTATGCTATGCTTCATCAATTTTTTTTCTTTTCTAGGGAATCATTTTGTCTATCATCATATAAACATAATATCTCCCATCTTAAAAATATAAAAGCAACTTTGAATCCCACATCCCTCTTTTGGATACCACCTCATGTCTATACTTTATAGCAAAACTCTTTTTTAAAAGTTGCCTATTGTGGTAGATTGCGTTATGAAAAAAAAATGTTTTTAATCTTAATCTACATACCTGTGGGGGTGAACCTTTTGTAATTAGTGCCTTTTGAAGATAATCTTTTTAGTTAAGATGTGACCCAACTGAATGAGGGTAGGTCTTATTACAGAATACTGGAGGACTTATAAATAGGACCCAGAAGTCACAGAAGCACAAAAGGAGAGGACATTGCCATGTGATGGGAGGCAGAAACACAAGCCAAGTAACCCCAAGGATTACCAGCAGCAAGCACCAGAACACTAAAGTCTTTGGGGAGAAAGCAAGTCTTGCTGATATCTTGATTTTGGACTTCTTCTGGCCTCAAAACAGTGATCCAGTAAATCTCTGTTGTGTAAGCCAACCCACTGTGTGGAATTTGTAATAGCAGCTCTGGAAAACTAAGACATCAATATTCTCTGGTTTTAGTTTTCTGACAATTATATATATATATATATTTTTTTTACCGGCAGGTCCTGGGGATCGAACCCAGGTCCCTCCATATGGCAGACGGACACCCAACCATTTGAGCCACATCTGCCCCCGACAATTATATTTTAAGCACACTCCAATCAAGCTTTGTCCCTAACACTCCACAGCTGCAACCAATACCAACACATTACCAAATCAATGTTCAACCCCCAGTCTTCATTTTACTTAGCACATCTATCCAATTGACCCAGTTATCATGCCCTTATTCTTCAAATATTTTGTTCATTTCCAAACATCACCCTCTGTGGGTTCTCTCTCTAACCACTGACTTTCCATCTTAGTCCCTTTGTTGGTTCCTCTTTATCTTCCACACCTCTGAACTTGAGTGACTCAAAGTTCATTACTCAGACACCTCCCTCATGCGCATTAAGTTCTTAAAATTATTTAAATATTATGGCATTAAATGCCATCTATATGCAAACTACTCATAAATTTATATCTCGAGCCTGGATCTTTCACCTGACTCTGGATTTATATATCTAGCTGCATATCTATCAGCTCCATTTACACAACTAACAGATGCCTCTAACTTACCATGACCAAAACCAAAGCCCCTTTGTTTCATCCCACCCCCAAATCTACTTCCCCCACAGCCTTCCCCCTCTTAGTACATGTTAACTGGATATCTTTCCATTTGTTTGGAAACAGAGCTTAAAGTAGAATGGGGAAAGGGAGAGAAAGAGAAACAGAATTTGAAGCACAACCAGCTTTTAGCTCTGTCATTGGATGCATCTGGAATCCTGATTTTCAGATGTATGTCTTATAATATCAAATACAGAACTCAGGGTTGCAATAAAAAATCTTTTACTTAGACTCGTCTACACTATCTTTCCTAACAAAATTGTGACACAAAATCCATCCGTAGAAGTTTAAGAAAAATTTGGAGAAACTTGTGCTCTACCAAAGGAAATTTGTTTCCATACTTGTAGCAGGGTGATGATTTCTCGACACACACAAACCCAAAGTAGCCACGTTTGCCTCCAAGTCTGGAACCTTTTCGATGTTTATATTCACAGCAGGAGCTTAACCTGTTCACCTGTATCCCATTCAGGAAAAAGGTGAGACTGAAGGGGAAACCATGGTGCCTTTTGGAGATAAACTGAAAGGTCTCTGGAAATAAAAAGGAAATACATTAGTGAAAGCAGCTCATTTTGGACTAAGATGTTCTAAATTACATTTTCCTATTAGATAAATATAATATGCTGAAAATCACCTTTTTTTAATTTGAAGAAAAGTTTAATCATAAAAATCTATTCTATTAGTTTTATTTGTAATAAATACTCCACATCTTTATAAAACTCTTTCATTTGTAATAAAATAACAATACCAGGCATTGTGCCTGGTTATCTTGGGTGTGTTATTTCTCAACAATCAACATGAAGTGGGAATATTGTTATCCCTAGTTTCCAGATGAAGAAATTAAGACATAGAGACGTCCAGTAATTTAATCAGTGTCATACAGTAAGTAGGAGAGTTAGAGTTTGAATCCAAACATCTCTAACTCTAGAGTCCACAGCCCTAACTATCTAGCTATGGTATTAATTGATAAGGAAAGTACACAATGACAAAAGAGCTACTGTGAATGTAATAATGCTTTTAAATAAATTTGTATTTTTAGTCGTAATTTGCAACAACATAATAAATATATGAGTGTGGCAGAATGAATCCATCTTCCAGTTTTACCAATTCTGTTTGGACTTATGGCTCCTTTTCTTAGTCCCCTTCCCACCCCAAAATCCCACCAATATACTTTAGAGATATTGTGGGTTCAGTTCCAGACCACCACAATAAAGCAAGTATAGTAATAAAGTGAGTCATATGAATTTTTTGGCCTCTCAGTGCATGTAAAAGTTAGGTTTACAATATACTAAAGTCTATTACATGTATAACAGCATTATGTCTGTCTAAAAAAACATGCACATACATTAGCTGAAAATTATTTTTTTTGCTATAAAATGCTAACCATCGTCTGAGCCTTCAACAAGTCATACTCTCTTTGCTCGTGGAGGATCTTGCCTTGATGTTGATGGCTGCTGACTGAGCATGGTGGTTGTTGCTGAAGGCTGGGGAGGCTGTGGCTATTTCTTAAAATGAGACAGTAGTGAGGTTTCCCACATCAATTAACTCTTTCACAAAAGAGTTCTCTGTAGCAATCGATGATGTTTGATAGCATTACCACAGAACTTCTTTCAAAATTAGAGTCAATCCTCTCAAACTTTGCTGCTGTTTTATCAACTCAGTTTATGAAATATTCTAAATTCTTTGTTGTCATTTCAGCATCTTCACTAGGAGTAGACTCTACCTCAAGAAACCATTCTGCTCATCCGTAAGAAGCAACGCCCCCTCCATTAAAGCCTTATCATAGGATTGCAGCAATTTAGTCACATCTTCAGACTTCACTTCTAACTCTAGTCTCTTTCTATTTCAGCCACATCTGGATTACTTCCTCCACTGAAGTTTGAACCCCTATAAGTCATCCATGAGGGTTGAAATTAACTTTTTCCAAATTCTTGTTTGTGTTGATATTTTGAATCACAAATGTTCTTGATGTCATCTAGAATGCTGAATCCTTTTCAGAAGGTTTTCAATTTACTTTGTCCAGATCAATCAGAGGAATCACTATCTATAGCAGCTATAGCCTTATAAAATGTATTTCTTAAATAATAAGACTTGAAAGTCAAAATTACTCTTTGAGCCATGGGCTACAGGATGGATGTTGTGTTAGCAAACATGGAAACAACATTACTCTTATTGTGCATCTCCATCAGAGCTCTGGGATGACCAGGTACATTGTCAATGAACAGTCATATTTTGAAAGGAATCTTTCCGTGAGTAGTAAGTCTCAACAGTGGGTTTTAAATATTCAGGAAGCCATGTTGTAAACAGATGTGCTGTCAACCAGGCTTTGTTGTTCAACTTATAGAGCACAGGCAGAGTCGATTTAGCATAATTCTTAAGGGCTCTAGGATTTCAGAATAGTTAAGTGAGCACTGACTTCATCTTAAAGTCACAGGCTATATTAGCCCCTAACAAGAGAGTCAGCCTATCCTTTGAAGCTTTGAAACCAGGCATTGACTTCCCCTCTCTAGCTATGAAAATCCTAGATGGATTTCCATCATCTTCCAATAGAATTCCATCACCTTCCAATAGAAGACTGTTTCATCTCCATTGAAAATCTGTTGTTTAGTGTAGCCACCTTCATCAATTATCTTAGCTAGTTCTTCTGGATAACTTGCCGCAGTTTCTACATCAGCCTTGCTGCTTCACTGTGCACTCTTATGTTATGGAGATGACTTCATTCCTTAAACCTCATGAACCACCTTCTGCTAGCTTCAAACTTTTCTTCTTCAGCTTCCTCGCCTCTCTCAGCCTTCATAAAAGAGAGTTTGGGCCTTGCTCTGGATAAGGTTTTGGTTTACATTAATGTTGTGGCTGGTCTGATCTTATATCCAGATCACTAAAAGCTGTTTTGCTTTGTTGACATTCATGTTTTCACTGGAGTGGTGCCTTTAATCTACTTCAAGTACTTTTCCTTTCCATTTACAACTTCGCTAACTTGGTTGTTTGGTGCAAGAGACCCTGCTTTCTTCATGTCTTCCTCATCAAGTTTAATCATTTCTAGCTTTTGATTTAAAGTGAGAGTCATGTGTCCCTTCCTTTCACTAGAATACTTAGAGGCCATTGTAAAGTTATTAATTGGCCCAATTTCAATATTGTTTTGTCTCAGGGAATAGGGAAGCCCAAGGGGAGGGAGAAAGACTGGGGAATTGCCAGTCAGTGGAACAGTCAGAACACAAACAACATTTATCAATAAAGCTTGCCATCTTATATGGGCACAGTTCTTGGTGCCCCCAAATAACTACAAGAGTGACATCAAAGATCACAAATTACAGATCAATAAAACAGATATAATAATAATGAAAAAGTTTGAAATATTGTGAGAATTACCAAAATGTGACACAGAGACATGAAATGAGCACATGCTGTTGAAAAAATGGCACCGATAGACTCTTGATGCAAGGTTGACACAAATCTTCAATTTGTAAAAATAAGAATATCTACGAAGCACAATAAAGTGAAGTGCAATGAAATTAGGTATGCCTGTATTAAGAACCACTGCCTACAATTAATAGGTTTCAGGCATTCCAAGTCTTTATAATGCTCTTTGAAAAAAATTCCATCTTAGAAGTCCCAAACCTGAACTCGGAGAAATCCTAGTCTACAGGGTGTCTCAGGACCTGCTTCTCCTGCATATTTCTAATGTCACTTTCTATACAAAACCTTTCTGTATCCTTCAATTTCTACCAATAATAGAGTTAATAATTTTCACCACTGTGTCATGTACACATTTCCTATTGCTGCACTTATCACAGTATATTTTAACATGGCTAGGCCAGTAGTTTTCAAACATTAGCATGCATCAGAAGCACCTGGGAGGCATATAAAAATATACTGCTTATACTCATCCCAGACTTTCTGATTCAGCAGGTCTAGGATAGGACCCAGGTTGTCAGATGATGCTGATGCTAAAGGTCTAGGGACCACATTTGAGAACCCCTTATCTAAAAATTTGCTACCTAGCAGTCTGTGAAATCCTTGAGAGCTGAGACTGATCTTACTCATCTGTTTCTTTATATCTCAGAACAACGGCTTAAGAACCCCCAATAAATAAGTAATGAATACCACTTTAACCTATTTCTTTCACAGTAATCTAGAAACATTATGTGTATAACACATTAAGCCCCTAAAGAGAGATCCAAATTAGATACAACTTGTTATAAAGAAAATATTATTGCAAAGAAAATTCTGTCATTTAAACCTTATTGTTTATAATGTGAAATTAAACAACTAGGAAAGAGAAAACTTAAAATATTAGTGTTGGGGAAAACTAAGATACGACAGATTTTAAAATCTTAACTGGTAACTAGAAAGCTGGTTTGCTTTGATTAGACTAGAAACTTGAATCATACATTCATGTAATATGATTCATTTTGCACATCATATGCTATAATTCGCCAAGTTAAGCAGCCCAAGAAGGGAAAGTAGAAAAGGAATAATTAGGAATGGGCACAGGAAACCCACTTTGATACCCATGTGACTGGAGAACATACCCAGCTATTATCTCATTGTTTAGCCTTTTTTTGTAAACTGATTGAACAAGAATGGACAACCTCTGCCCTATTCCTTTGTTATTTTTACAATTTTATACTTTAAAATTTAGTGACCCTTCCCAGCCCTGACTTAATGGTTTCTTCATGTATTAATATAAAGAATATAGATCAGAAATCAGAAGACCTTGGTCTATGTCCCAGTTATTCACTTATTAGTTGAGTGCCCCTTGGTAAGTCACTTAACTTTGCTGCATTTCAGAATTCTCTTCTATAAAATGGGGGTAGAGGGTGATGACCTATTCTAACAACTGCACAGAGTAGTTTTAAAGATTATATAATATAAAAAATAGAAAACATTTTATAAACTTCTTGCAAATTTTAGTTATTCATACTTATCTGACAATAAGTAGCACTTTTAGGTACTAAACGGAAACTAAAATGCTGCAAAAATATCAAATATGGTCAACTCCCTCAAGAAGTTCTAACTTAGCAGGAGAGACAAAATTAATATACAATACTTTTGGAGTGAGTTCACCAAATCCTCTCTCCTAAATGCAACCATAAAATTATCAAAAATCAACAACTTCAGCAAATTGGAAATAAACCAAAGACTTACAACAAACTGACTACTTATTCATGAAAAATTTCTGAACTTCAAGTAAGAAGAGTAGAAATCTGTGGTATTCTTGCCTGGATTTGCTTCCACCCCCTCATACCTTCCACTAGTTCAGCACTATAGTACAAATAGGGTAGCAGAGCAGGCCATGAATAACCAGCAGTTTTACTGCTGGAAGGGGCTGACTTGATTTGGAGCAGATGACAAAAAATCTATGGCCTTCAGCATTACCAGTAATAAGTAGCAATCTCAGAAACAGGAAAGGTCAGAGGTTCTACTAGCCTGAGGATGCAGTTCTAGATAGGGCAAGCAACAGTATAGTGGACTAGCCTTAAATTTAAAGGGAGAACCAGGCACTAAAGCAATCATAGAGGCTCTTGATGAGCTTTCTAACATATCCCTAGCTAAATGGAAATGGCATATGTACACCAAAGAGATTGGAGAGAGCCCGATCTAGTCATAAATCTGTGGCCTGCGTGGAGCTTGTGCCTATGCAGAGGAGACATGAAATAACCTGACAAAAAGTTAAACTTTGGGCAGACTTGAAAACTGTGAACTGTGAATGAACATCTGACCCACAAACAGATCCATCGGCAGGAGTTGGAAGCCTTACTGGCTCATGGTTCTTGAACAAAAGCTCTGAAAATCAATCATTGCCGATTAAGCTTTGCAAACACAGGTGCAACACTGGGCCAGCCTAAACAGTAATAACAAGAATTTTTTTAAATCTGTGTAGAGAAACCACTGACTGCACCCAAGGGTGGGGCAAATTTCAAAGATTTTTTCAGACAAGTTACTAAGCAAACAACAACAGCAAAACAGCAACAACATCCTTCAAGGGGAAAAAAGTCAGAATTTACTGTTGCTACAATAAATAAACTAAAATGTCCAGTTATTAACCAAAAACCAAAAGATATGTAAAGAAGCAGGAAAGGGTGACCCATATTAAAGACAAAAAGCAGTCAACAGAAACTGTCCCTGAGTGTCCTCAGATGTTTGATTTAGTATACAAAGGTTTCCAAGAGTCCTTATAAATATGTTCAGAGACATAAAAGAAAGTATGTGTAATGGATTAAAGGAAAGTATGATGACAATAACTCAAAAAAAAAAAAAAAAGCATCACTAAGGAGATGATAATTATTTAAAAGAACCAAACAGAAATTCTGGAGTTGAAAAATATAACTAAAGTTGAAAGAAAATCCACTAAAAGGGCTCAACAGATTGTTTGAAATGGCATAAGAATCAGTGAGCTTGAAAAGAGATCAAGAGAAAGTATACAATGTAAAGAGCAGAGAGAAATAAAGCTTGAGGAAAAATTATCAGAGCCTCAGAGACCTGTGGACCAACATTAAGCACACAAGTATGTGTGTGAAAGAAGTCCCAGAAAAAGTGGAAAGAGAGAATAGAACAGAAAAAAACACTTGAAGAATGACAAAAAATACTTCCAAATTTCATGAAAACATTAATCTGAAGATTCAAGTAGCTCAATGAACCCTACATAGGATAAACAGTTAGAGATCCACACCTAGTCATATTATAGCCAAACTGTCAAATGCCAACGATAAAGAGAAAATCATGAAGGCAGCAAGAGACAAACAACTCATTACATATGAGGAAATAAAAACATGATTAATGGCTGATTGCTCAAAAAGAAGAATGGAGACCAGAAAAGGGGGAATGATGTATTCAAAATGCTGAAAGGAAAAAAACCTGTAAACTAATAATTCTACATATAGCAAAACCATCCTACAAAATGAATGTAAAATAAAGACATTCACAGATATGGTAATTGGATTATGTACCCCAATTTAGACATGTTCTTAATCTTCATCTACATTCCTGTGGGTGTGAACCATTTGTATAAAGAAACTCTTGAAAATGTTATTTTTAGTTATGGTCTCTCAACTGAGTAAGAGTGGGTCTTAAACTGGGTAGCTGAAATTCTTACAAAGAAGTTGGCAGTCAGTAGAAAACTCCAAGAACAGAAGAAAGGAGGGCATATTGTCATATGATGGGAAAGCTAAGGAACCCCAAGAATTGCCAGCAGACAGCAGCAGCATGCTATAGTCTTCAAGTAGAAAGTAAGCCTTGTTATATCTTTATGTTGGATTTCTGGCCTCTGAAACCATGAAACAATAAATTTTTGTTGTTAAGCCAAAACCACTTTGTGATATTTATGAGAGCAGAGACAAAAGACATACAAAGCCTGTTGGATTTTATAGGTATCAGACTTGACTCACAAGAAATACTAAAGGAACTCCTTTAGTCTTGCACTAGATGTGACTCAAATGCACAGGAAGAAATAAAAAAGCACTGAAAATGGTAAATATGTGGGTAAATATAAACAATTCTATAAATATGTTATTTTCTCTATTGTAAAATATCTGAGGTTATATAAAGTAATAATTAAAGCACTGCATTGTTGGGATTAAAACATAAACTGATGTGAGATGTAAGACAACAATATCATAAATGGAGCTATGTTACAGTAAAAATAGCTGTAGTTTACCAGAATTGTTAGGGTTAATCAGAAAAATATTATGACTTACAATGAATATTTAATTCCTACAGAAATCTCTAAGAAAATAATATATATATATACACACACACACACACACATATATACAAATCAACACAGAAAATAAATGGTACACTAACTAAAAGCATTTACCTAACACCTAAAAATATTTAGAAACAAAGGAACCAAAAGACCTAAGACTTGTAGAAAATAAATAGCAAAATGGCAAACATAAGTCCACCCATATTATATATCAGTAATTACATTAAATGATGGACTAACCACCCAATCAAAAGGCAGATAATGGTAGATTAGATAAACAAAAAATCAAGATCCAACTATATGCTGTATATAAGAGACAAAAACAGGTTGAAAATAAAAGGATGGAAAAAAGATATTCCATGAAAAAAGGAACCATAAGAAAACTAGAATAGCTACATTAATATAGGACAAAATAAGCTTTAGGACAAGAAATATTACTAGCGATAAGAATGGACATTCATAATGATAAGCTTGTAAATACATTAGAAAGTGATAATGATTATAGTTGTTTATACATTTTTAGTGTTCCAGATTACATAAGTGAAAATCAACAGAATTGAAAGAAGAAATAGACAATTAAATAATAGTAGCTGGAGATCCCAATACCTGACTCCCATTAATTGATAAAACTAGAATGAAATTAGCAATAATATGGAAGATTTGAACAATATTATCAACTAACTTGATCAAACTGGCAAACAACAGCAGAATATTCATTCTTTGCAAGTACATATGGTACATTCTCTAAGATAGATCATATGACAGGCCATAAAACAAGTCTCAATTAATTTAAAAGGACTTAAGTCATATGTTGTTTGTTTTCAAGCCACAAAAGAATTAAATTAGAAATTAAATTAGATTACATTAAAAATCAAATTAGAACTCATCAATAAAAATATGGGAAATCTCTAAATATTTTGAAAGTGAGCAACACAACTCTAAATAGCCTTAAGTGCCTATAACATAGAAAAATAGAGATTTCAAATCACACTAGAAACTAGAAAAAGAGCAAACTAAACCCAAAGCAAGGCAGAATAAGAAAATAATAAAGAAGATAATGGAAATCAATAACATAGAAAAAAGAAAAACAATAGAGATAATTAGTAAAACCAAATCTGATTTTTTTTACCGGATCAACAAAATTGACTAACCTTTAGCTCGCCTGGCTAAGAAAAAAAAAGAGAGAAGGAAAATTTACCAAAATCAGGAATGAAATAAGGACTACCAAGTCTAAAGAAATGGAAAGAATTACAGCAAATATTATGGACAGCTTTATGTCAACAAATTAGATAAGTTATTTGGAATAGAAAAATTCCTAAAAATGCATAAATTACCAAAATGGATCCAAGAAGAAATAGAAAGTCTAAATAGACCTATAACAAGTAAAACAATTTAGTAATTTATGGTAGTTCCATAAAGAAAAGTCCATGCGCAGATGGCTTCCCTGATGAATTCTACCAAATAAAAGAAGAATAAAAAAACACATTACTTCATAAACTCGTTAAGAAAATATAGAAAGAAAGAATATTTTTGAACTTTTGAACTCATTCTGTCTTATTCTGATACCAAAGCCAGACAAAGGTATCACAAGAAAAGAAAACTACAGGCCATTATCCCTCGTGAACATAGACACAAAAATCTTTAAAATAACATTAGCAAACTGAATCCAATAATATACAAACAGCGAGGGAGATGTTCTAAAACCGATTTTGATGATGAGTGCACAACTTAAATATTTCCTAAAAATCTTTGAATTGTATACTTACAATGATGAATTCTATGGTATGTAAGTTAGATCTCAATAAAACTATTTTTTAATACTCAAAAAAAATTGATGTACAATAATGAGTAAAAGAAAAAGAAAAAAGCAGTGATTATAAAGAGTACAATGAAATGCTTTTGGATGTAGACTAAGAGCCACCAGACTTCAAGACATAGAGATAAAAACAGAGTAGAAATCAGCCAAGAAAGCTGCACAGCCTTAAACTAAGTCTTAAAAGATGGTTAAGATATGAATTTTAAAAGGCAGAGAGAACATTGCAGATAAAGGAAATAGCACAAGAAAAGGTGAGGGAGTAATGAGGAGTGCGCAAATTGATACAAGAGGATCAGGTTAAAGACATCCGAGAAAACAGAGCAGGAAAGAGAGGGATTATAAGAAGGCCAGAAAGACAGTTACTTTATTCTTTGCATCTACTTGAGCCCAGGAGGTCAAGGTTCGTCTTGTTCGAAAGGATGATCATGGTAAATAAAAATGTCTATGAAGAAACTGTACTCTTTATAAGTAGCAGAAAATATTCAGTGATTTCAGTCAGATATAATAAACAATCAACCTATAGACTGATGCCAAAATCAAACTGCAAGACATCATAAATTAGTATGGGAATAAAAGATGCACTTGCCATATTCCTAAATAATTCATTTTATTGTTATTTCTCATCACAAAGCAACACAAACTAATGAATGCCACATTTTTAATGAGCTTACTGCACCATTATTTAACAGAAATCTTCAAAAACTCTATTCACATATCATTGAATCATGCACAGCCTTGATTTATAAAAAAGGGCAGATTCTTTTCAGCCCAGCTAATTTGCTAAGATTGCTAAAACACAAGTCAACTCTGAGCCACCCAACTTTTCAATTTTGAACAATTACTTTTCTGGCAATCAATGTCAAGCTGAGATAAAATTATTGCATGGACAGGATTTAATTATTTAAGTCCTCATTCCATCTTATTATTCAAAACTTTCCAATGCCATAACAAAAACTCAGTCTTAGGATAAATATGCACGCAAAATAACACTGGGCCAAGTAACACTATTTCTTCCAGAACCTTTGGTTTTACACTCTTATCATCTACCAGAGAATCAATCAAGTAAACTTGTTTTTTCATCTGTATGTACAACATTTTCCAGCATTCAGATAGACTACAGATTGGCCATTTGTTGAATAAAACATGATCTAAGACCCAGGAAATGTTTCATTATATAAATTCCAATTTTAGAGTATAACTAATTGCAGCAATTCTAAATTAATAGTAGAAAGTTGTACTTTAAAAAGGAAATTAGTGTACATGTCTATGCCACTGACATTAGGGGTTTCATACCCCTCATATTATGAAAATGTAGGAAACCCTGCTACTGAGAAGAGTTCACTGGAGCCAGCCAAATTGTACTGAGCAAGAGTTCTGTACCCAGTCAGGGGCCCACCATAACAACTTCTCTTAACTCCACCCAGAGCTGGACTGCCATCTTGGGAAGCCACTCTACCTCGTGGACTCTTATGTTTCTCATCTACAAATTGGAGGGAACAAATTCTGAAATGCTATGATAAAATGAGTCAAAGTAAATTACATTTTAGTCAAGTATATTAAATGGGAAATGGTTTCTAGCATTATTGAGCATCATATTATATATTACTTTGAATCACAACTAACATTCAAGTGTTTACTTTTTCTTATGTAGGAAGTTCAAAATATGTAATCTCTAAATATGTAGTTTATCTATTTCTCTTAAGTATTTGAACATTTTAAAATTAATAGTCACTGTTTTTGATTGGGAAATCAGAAGGTCAGGCCAAAAGTAATAACTTCATGCTTGACCCTCAACTCCTTCCTCAACCACTAATTCTATCTCAAGATTATTCAAATATAAATATTTCTTTTAATAAGTAAAAACAATATCACCTTCTAAACAAAGTTTCTTAAGGAAGGAATAAATTAGTTCTTTACTCTTTCTTTCTTTCAACTGCTATTGTACAGAACGAAATATTGGAGAAAAACACTGCAGTACAATATGTGAAAACCTATATTGGCTATAAAGTTATCTTATGCTCACAAGCATGGATTAATGATCAACTGAAAGCAGAAATGGACTAAAAAGACATTTAGCCAAACTCCGCACCAAGTTATGTAGGTGTGATTCACCATGAAGTTTATTGGATTTGTGATTTTATCTCAACATACCTCTAAAGAACAAATTGCCAATTTGGTATTTTTCTCTTAGAATAATGTATGACATAATTCACTATAGCAAACCAAACAGTTAACTTGTAATTCCAGAGACAGCTTATTCGTGCAGCATTTTAATGATCATATAGCTCTATCCCAAAATTAATCTGTTACCAGGTTAAATCACTCTAAATTCTCTCTTCCACAATTTCCAAAAATAATTGCTCCTTCATTTTCAATCATAGAACAGTAAATCTAGATTTACTTTCAGGCAACTGGTTTATAAGTCCCTGGGTATGCATAATTTCACAGAGCAATTGAAGTCATTTTGATATTATATCAACACCAGCTTATCAATACCATCAACTCCAAACAATTAAAAATAATTATTTCACATCTTATGTGTACCTTTTTCAAGTAATTTGCCTTTGTAGACACAAAGGTTTTCCCCACCACAGTGCTGTTGATAAACTTTTATTTCATCCCGGAAGTCTGAACCGTCATGAGAGAGGTGCACACTTTTCCCTAAATATATCATTGTAATAGCTGCATTGCTATGCAGTGATGTTTTATGAATCCTTTTTGAGTCCTAGAATAAACAAAACAGGAGGGATAATTAACTAATTACCTTCTAATCAGAGTTCTTATTTTCATATCACATTGTAATATGAAGAAAATGGCTATTTTTATATACCTAGTAACCAAACTTTTATAAAAAGTTAAATCTACACAACACAGAAAAGTCAAGCCCATTGCAAAATAAATCCTTCTAGACAACAATATATCCATTTTGACTTATATTTCTAATGCAAATGCAGGACTTTGGCCAAAGTTTGTCACTTTTTATTTTAATTGGGTATGAGTGTATTTTACATATGGCAAAAGTGTCAGTGAATCTAAGAGGAAACTACTTTTGAAATTCTTTTAGCTTTTTCACAAATAAAATTCAAATAAAATGGATTAAACATTGGTGACAGAATTTTGTTCTAATTTGAATTGACATTAAATATGACTTAACAATAGTTTTATAATTGAGCGTTTTATATGCACTGACAATCCCTTCCTGGGTTTATTCTATGTGAGAAAGAAATGCACAACTTTGTGAGAATATACATATGTGTCTAGGACAATTCAGTTTCATGGGAGGCATTCAGTTCAATGACAACCCAATATTACTAGTATTTTTAATATCAAAACAATATACCCAACACACCTACTTGATTCTATAGCATTGCCCAATTTACTTATAACATATGCAATACATTTCTTTACCACAGATTAAAAGAAATGTCCTATGTATTGCCTTCTAGTTTTCATTTTTATGTGTTTTCATAATAGTGAATGAACATAACATTTACCTAAGCTCTTAGAGGAGTATGTAGAAGAAGCCAGGAAAGAGAAGAAGGCAGAGAAAAAGAAATGGCTGGGAGGGTTGAGAGACTTTAAGAGGATCTAATAAGAATATTTTAGGCCACTAGAATTGTGTATTGGAGAGACATTACTTTTAACCTACTTCAGTTTTCTAAAAATCAATTTTTAGCTAGATGAAAAATGTGAAGAGGCCAAATTTTAGTGAATCTGAGGCAATTATTTGAATCGGATCTTCAGTGAATTGCAGATGTATGAGAAGCATGCAGTTTGTTTGTTTTTTAATAATACCAAAGCTGCAACAAAAATTTCTAAAGGCGCATCTAAAATATTTCCATCTCCAAACTCATCTTCTTACACCTCAAAGGAGCTTCTTTCCATTAAATTCCATTTTCCTGAAGCAAACACCTGAAGAAATAAATGTGATGAAATTAAATTCTGCAAAGGACAGTCTGAAAAGTGTAAAATGGCAGGGAGGGGGCAAAATCCAGGGCTTATAGTCCAAGCAAATTGTCCTGTCTATGAAATTATAGAACTTCAAAATAAAAAAATAATCAACAGAAATATTCAGGGACATCAAGAGTCATGGAGTTAAATCAGCAAACTGGTAATTCTTTGCAGATTAGAAACATCTCCCTGAATCACAGCTAAAAGCAAAGGAATGATAGCAGGCCTGGCTCCTGGTTGAAAAATCATAATCTCATATTTCCTCTTGCCTGGTCACCTTTGGAGCTGTGACATGCATATGTGCCACCCAACAGGCAAATAGCAGACCTAAGGCAAATCCAACTCCAAGCTCCCGCTAGAACATTTAATGATGCTAATGATTAAATAAAAGCATTTGCCTTTTGTTAAGCAATGCTTTCTAAAGCAGCATGGATTTAGAGGTAGCTGTGTGAGCTTTTGGAAGATAAGCACTATATAATTACAAGGTAGCAGTGGGATTAGAATAGGGGAAAGGCTTGCTTCACATGTACAAAATGAGAAACTGGAGGGAGAAATTAAAAAAAAAAAATTAAAGAAAGTGGTAGTCTTTCATCCATTTCATTTTTTCTTATTCATCCTTTTTTCTGTTAAAGCATATTTCTAATATCACTATCTCTTTTCTCCTGTGTCTAGTTACTCCACTCTCATTTTGTTTTATTAGATTTATTTTATTTATTTCCCCTTTCTCCCCCCTGTTGTTTTGCGTTCGCTGTCTGCTCTTTGTGTCCATTAGCTGTGTGTTCTCTGTGTCTGCTTGTCTTATCTTCTTATATTCTCTTTTAGGAGGCACCGGGAACCAATCCTGGGACCTCTGATGTGAGAGAGAAGCATTCAATCACTTGAGCCACCTCAGCTCCCTGGTTTGTTGTGTCTCTCATTGTCTCTCCTCTTTGTCTCTTTTTGTTGTGCCAGCTCTTCACATGGGCCAGTTCACCTTCACCAGGAGGCCCTGGGAAACTAACACAGGACTCCCATATGGTAGATGGGAGCCCAATCGCTTGAGTCATAACCACTTCCCACTCCATTCTCATTTTAAAAAACATTCCCTAATTATTGTCACCAGGTAATCTTTTCTGGATTCTAATGCATGAGTGACAGCTCATGATTAAATACATGCATAGGAAAAAAACAATTGTTTCTTTCAGTTGACTAAATTGTCTCAATACTTACTATCTTCCAAGGTTATCATAACCCCAGACTAATAAAACTTTAACAAGGCTTCATGGCCGTTTCTGCTGCCCTCACGCAAGTATCAAAACAGACCAATACACCAGGCCCTTGATATTGATGCTTGTACTTATGAACCTCATTCTTGTGAAATTGAAACATAGCTTAGTATTATATATTGCCTAAGAGTTACCACCTGAAAGCCTCCTCATTGTTCAAATGTGGCCTTTTTCTAAACCAAACTCAGTATATAAACTCACTACCTTCCCTCCTGTGTGGGACATGACTCCCAGAGATGAGCCTCCCTGGCACCCAGGGATTATTATCAAGAACAAACTAGTGATGTATTTGGAAAAAGACCTTGACCAAAAGGGGGAAATATTAAATACAAATGAGTTTTTATGGCTAAGAGATTTCAAAGTGAGTTGGGAGGTCACTCCATCGGTTATACTTATGCACGTCTCAGGAGGATCTCATTGACTGCCACAGTAAACTGCACCTCAAGCCAGGGGTGCTCCTGAGGGCTCTAGAGACATCTAGACACTATAGGCAGGACAGACAATCTCAGGAATTCGGCACCCTTTCAATGGGCCTTACCTTGGAATATATGTTCTCCAATGTAACAGAGTTAGACATATTTATAATTTTCCTACATATGGTTCTGCCCTATTTATTTGAACTTATAATTAGCACTATACTCATTAAATACATGTACCAGAAACTTAAGTCTTCTGGCTGTTCATATGTTGGTTGGCCCTGAATCTCAGGAGAGATGCAACCAACACCCACTCTCCAGTTCATTGGACTCACCCAAGACAACTAACAAAATGATGATGATGGACAATGCTTATCCCCCCAAAAAACAGAGTATCTACAACTGCAAGAAAGACAATTCCACCCATCTGTCCCATGGGATCTAAGCCCCCTCTCAATGAGAACAGACTGGGTATCACCATCCTAAAATCCTCAAGATTGAGCAAAGAACAAACATAAGGTAGGAATGTAACTAAGGACTAAAGTAGACTTATTATTCTAACAATGTAAGAACTTGTAACATTGATATAAAGGTAGTGGCCACCAGTGGTTCTGAGGGGAGGGAGAGGGAAGGATAGGTGTAACATGGGGCATTTTGGGGATATTGGAATTTGTTCTGAATGACTTTGTAATGGCAGATACAGGTCATTATACATTTTCTTCAAAACCTACAAAAATGTGCAGTGCAAAGTATAAACTATAGTGTAAACTATTGGCTATGGTTAGTAGCAATGATTCAATGTGTGTTCATCAATTGTAATAAATGTACTACATTAATCAAACATGTTATTAATGAGAAAAAGTGGGGGAGAGGAGGAAGTAGGGTATATGGGAATCTCCCTATATTTTCAACATATCGTTTATATAATCTAAAGCTTCTTTAAAAATAAAATTAAAAAAAAAAAAAACCTTCCATGGAGGGAAGCCAGTGTAGCTCAGTGGTTGAGTGCAGGCTTCCCAAATACAAGGTCCCGGATTCAATCCCCAGCCCTGATACCTCCAAAAAAACAAACAACAACAAAAAAACAACCTTACAATGTTGATCTCTCTTACTTCCTTCACCAATTAGTTATGACTTTCTTACTTTTATTTTCAGACTTCTCAGGCAAGTGTAATCTGGGCTGACAAATAAAGAGTAAGCCCATCAAACGGTTATCACAGTCAGTCATATATTTGCAATATTTAGCATTCAAATGATACTAAATTTTCACTGGAATTTCTTTTATGTCTGCCCAGGACTATGTGAGGGGTGGATTTAAGGGATGGTCCAGATGTCAAAAGTACCTGTTCTTGATGATAGTATAGAGCTTCATACACTCAGCCAAGCTCAACTGAACTCTGAACATTATAAAATCTAACCTGGACCACTGCTGTAGACTCCTAATTAGTAGGGTGACATAGAATTTAGTATCCAAACTGGGAGACAGCAAGAGTGAAAAAGGTGTTAATAATTTTACTGAGGAAAAAGACATTAGTTGCGACTGTTTCAGTAAAACTAGGACATATGTTATCCCAACTTTCAGTATGATTTCTCTCAAAGTCTACCTCTCCTCGAACATCCAAGTGATCGATTGTTACTAAATAGAAGATGTGACTCTCCTGCTCCACATCCCCCAATAACTTCCAATATCCTTAGGATAAGATGTAACATTCCTCCAACAACAAAAAGTCCTACATTATCTAACCCCTACTGTCTCTAAAATATTGCAGTTTCCTGAGTTACATTTAAAAGTCCAGCAACTGAACTAATTATAGTGGCCCAGTGCTGCAGCCTGTTTCTAATCTCTAGGCTGCAATAACACCATCAGGCGCTGTGGATATTGAAGCTATTTCTTGTACTCCTAGATAAGGATGGTGTCTTATTGATCTTCATGTCTCCAGTGTCTTGCACAGTGCTGGCACCTAGTAAGGACCAAATAAAAATTGATCTGAACGAACACTGACATGGAACAATTAGGCATTCCACATTCAGTCTTTTGCTGAGACAAGGCTACAGAAGGTTGACCTCACCCTAAATCAGAAGCTTCCCACATTGATAGGACCTCAATAGGAATCAGAACAGTGTCCTGTTAAAACAAAAACCACCCTTCATAATTAAACCTAGATAAAAATTGAGACAGAAGCCTGACCGTAAAGATCCACAGAAAGTACAGTGGCAGGTTCCATTCTTCCTTAAGGAGAGAAACTTCTGACTCAAGTCTGAGGAAGAAAGCTACAGTGTCCTAAAGTTTCCACAATCAGCTGGTGGTAATAATGGTTACCTCTCCTCACTACATGGACTTAGTCCTTCCCTTTGTCTTCTCTTTCTCTCTCATTTTGCCTTGTTCTCTCTTTAATCCCCCCTCCTTTACTTATACTCTTTTCACTTTCTTCTGGCCCATTTTTCTTAATACTGCATAATCCATACCTCATGCTTATTCCTGACATGCCCCAAAATGTTTCAATCCTTTTGGAGGTATCAAAGCTCCAGATTTTGAGGATCCTGAATGGACACATGAGCTCTCCCTTCCTCATCTCCCTCAACAAAATGAATTCAGTAGATCTGTTAAGAACTAGAAATTATCCACCTGGATTTTGCTTTTGGTGAGATAGCCCAAAGCCAAAGGACTAGCAAGATGTCCCAAAGCAAAGATAGCTTTGTGGTGAGATGACCTTCTTAGTACAGAAGTCTGCTCCTGAACTCAACCCCTACAATAACACCCAGAATCATCCTTGGTTCTTCCTTTCCTTCAGGGCTGTGTTCCACAGCACCAGCTGCTCAAACATGTTGACCTTTGAATTGGCTTTTTTTCAAGTCCTATTTATTGTATAATTACCGAATTGCAATCCTAACTTTAAGCAACAGTATTGTTTAAAGGAAAGTGTGTGAAATAAATCAAGCCTACTATAACATATGTTGAATTACGATATATTAAAACCATGATGATATTTTCCTTTTTCTTTTTATTTGTTGTTGGAGAAAAGAGATCTAGATCTTAAAAGCATAATTGAGTTCCATGATATTTACCTGAGCTAAAAAGTATAATTAAGAGTTTAATATTTTACATGGATAATAAAACTCAATACCTATTTATGAATACAGTGCTAATTAATACATTAATTAAATAATGATAATATCTAATGCATGCCCTCAACAAGCTTCATATCCTGGGAGTAGAAGTACAAATAATAAAAATATGTTAGTACCAGTATAAAGTATAATGTATAAAGAGACATAAGAACAAAATCCTTTAGAAGAGAGGAAGAGAATGAATCCTAGTTTGATGTATAAAAATAAACTGTAGAGCATGGCTGGGAAGGGTGGGTATGATTACACATCCTTCTCTCTCAGATACTCACAGGCAATTCAGGGAAAAAAGAACATTTGCCTTCCTAATAGAAATAATGGTTAGACATCTAATTGGCCTCTGTATTGAAGGGACATCTGACCAACTGTCAGAGTTATTTAGGAAGCCCCTGAACTGAAATTAAAAATTTTGAAGGTTTGAGAGAAAAGTCTTTTAAATGAATTCCATATAATTTGGATATTGTGGGGATTACGAATACATGCTCTACAGTGTCAACCCCCTGTGTTTGTATACTAAGTTTGTCACTAATTAATTACACAACCTTGGGAAAGTTATTTAACCTTTTGTGCCTCAGTTTCCTCATTTCTAAAATAGAGAAACCATTGTACCTCTTTCCTGACTCTGTTGTTGTGTGATTAAATGAGAAAATGTAAATAAAACACTGAGCAAATATCCCTGTACATAGTAAAGGCCTCTAAATAATACATATAATTATTTTGCCATTATTAAATATAAATGTCCATATTATATTAACAATTAACAAAAGGTAAACACTTTGCATGCAATTAAATTAGAAAAATTTAAAACAAAATATGATGATTTGAATGTGGGTGGATGTCTAGGAGAGCAAAGGTCATAGGAGGTAGTGGTGCACCAACCAGTTGAAGATGTAGTTCAACTTGTCTTGGAAAAGAGGGAAAGCTAGAAAGGAGGCAAGAATCTAAAAGACCTTTAATGTCAGGCAGAAGAACATGCCTACTTTCATTTGGAAAAGGGCAGAAAGTCAGGGAAGGAGCATGTTGGGAGCTATTCTACAAAGTTTCACTTAGTGCCATGTGTAAAACCTAGTGGAACTTTGCTTACTCTTTTTCCTCCTTCTTGCCTTTCACCCTCTACTCCATGACTCTGTCTGCTAACTTCCTAGGCATCTTTCACAGCCCATTTCAACTGCCACATTCTCTCTGAAGCAACCTTCAATCTCCCCTATCAGAACTAATATTTCCTTTCTCTGTATTCCCATTATATTTATTTATACCTCTACAATAGTACTCATCAAAATGTATCATGGTTAATTATAGATATTTCTGTCTCCCTTGCTAAGTTGCAATATTTCTGAGAGGAAGGAACTGGTCTTGTTCATCGTGGTAATCATAGCACCTAGCATAGTGCTTATTCTAATAAACAAAGCTGAGCTGAACTGATCTTGGATTTAGAGGTAGCACATATGTATATAAATGATTACAGTAGTCTCATTAAGAGTTATTTAGGAAGCCCCTGAACTAGAGAGGCAGCAGTGGGAATGGCAAGGGATTAGCAGACACATGAGACATTGTGAGGTGGATTCTGGGGCTGCACTGTCCATGGCAGTAGCCACTTGCCACAAGTCTACTGAGCACTTCAGAGGTGGTTCATTCGAATAAGATGTGCTGTAAGTATAAAATATATACTGGATTTCAAGGACATAGTATGAAAAAATGTAAAATATTTCATTAAATATTTTGTATTGATTACATGTTGAAATGATATTTTGGATATAATTGGTTAAATATAATATATTATTAAAATTAATTTGCTTATTTCTTTTTGCCTTTCTTGATGTAGCTACTCAAAAAACTTAAAAAAATACATATGTAGATTGTATTCTATTTCTGGTGGACAGCTCTAATCTAGGGACTTTTCAACTAACTGGATGTGTGATACAGAGGGAAAAAGGAATCTTAATTTTAAACCTATATAGCTAGAGGAAAAGACATGACTTAAGAAAAATAAGAAAACTGACTGGAGAAGCCGGTTAAAGTTGTTTCCATGTTGAATTTGAGGGACAGTAGGAACAGCTGTTGGGCCACCAGCAAGCCATAATCCTTTACCTTTTACCTCTTTTTCTTTTAAAAGTGTTCAAAGGATGATTTGGTGGTGGTAGCATAAAATGAAAGAGTGAATTTAATGTGCAAATTAGTCTTAAGAGTCATCTCTCCTTAAATAAATATTTTCTAGGTCTAAATAAAATAAATCTTTTACTAAAGTAAAAGTACTTAAATCTTCACACTAACCCAATTTTACTCTGTACACCAGGAGCTAAAGACAAGTCCAAGAAATATCTAACAGACTATGGAAACCATATGAGAAAATGACTACTTCTTGAGCAGAAAAAAAAAGCGTCAAGGTTCAAGCCTATGGTGATGGATAGATTTAGGGATGAAGACAAAGAAGGGCCACAAATGAGCAAGACAAGAGGTAAACAGAGATAGTGAAGAACCATGAAAGTAGATGATCATGGAAGCCAAGAGAGGAGAGCATTGAGGAAGAAGCAATGAATAGTATAAAATATTACTATCAAAGAAAAATCACAGTAAATAGAAAAACTAAGAAGGTACAAGTAAGTATGAATATATCACTAAACAAAATAAATGTAATTGGACAAACTCATTTACTAAAGGAACAGAGATTATTAAATTGAATTAAATACAAACTACCCACATGCTAAACAGACACATGCAAAGATTAATCTTAAACCTAAAGACACAAAAAGAATGATGAAGTAAAAGGATATGTACCATTTAATATACAAATACCAGTTAAATACAAATCAAAGAATCAAAAGAAAATAAAAAGTACTATCATACTACCAATTTTAAGACAAAAAGCAATAAATGATAAGGAGGGTTATCTATGAGTGTATAACAAGAAAGTCTCAATATTTACAAAACAGAGCTTGACATAATCAAAAGGATAAAATGACAATTCTACAATCACAGAGAATGATTTTTCATTATAACTGAGAAACTAAGAAACCAAGCAGATAAAAAGAAATTGCTAAGGATAAAATCTGAGTGATATACTATAAAATATAGTTAATTACTAAGGATAAAACCCAAGTGACATATTACAAGATGCAGTTACTCTTTCTCATCTATTGGATATGTATAGAACCCTACAGGCAACATTTATAGAATCATATTCTTTACAAAATCTGATCATATATTAGCCCACAAAGCAAGTCTCCACAAATACCAAGGAATCAAAAGTATATAGAACGAAAGTAAGATGCTTTTGAAAAGTATTCAGTAAACAGAAAAGGAGTTCTTAGAATTAAAACATAGTAGCAGAAGAAAAAAAACTCAAGAGAAGGTATGGAAGATAAAACTGAATAAATCTCCCAGAAAGCAGAACAAAAGGACAAAGAAGTAGAAAATAGGAGAGAAAAGCTAAGAAAATTAAAGCAACAGTCTAATGGCTCCAATACCCCCAAAATAGGGATTCCAAAAAGAGAAATGGAGGTTTTTTTAAAAATAAAAAGACCAGCGTTAAACATGTAAAGGTCTGTCAAACATGTAAAGGTCTATCAAAACCAGGATGCCTGCTGACTCCATGCTTGCTTCTAACCTGATGACAGAATGCCCAAGGCAGACTGTCTCAGATTTTGATCTGTACCTGCCTTGTCATGATCATTGGGTGAAGAAGATGCTGCCCTCCTCTCCATGCCCAGCTACAGAAACCAGTTCCCCCCAGCATATTCCTGCTGGATGCCCAATGTCTGTCCCACACTAGGATCTGACTGATGCCCTGATTCTGGTGAGCCCCATGTTTCCATGTTTCCATTTACAACCTGGCCTCTCTGACTTCCCCAAAGGGGGCTCTTGAAACTGTGGAGGAAGCTGAACTCAGACTCTGACCCAAAACCTCTCTTTAGCTTTTCTCCTGAAAAGCCTGCCCTTTCATTACAATTCTAGGTTTGAGCTTGTTTCTGACATTTCATACACATAAGTGACAGAACTCTAAAGAAAAGCAGGGATGCACTTAACACAGAAGTCAGTATGGTATTTGCTCTGGGGAGGAATGAGGGGATGTGATGGAGCAGGAAATAGGGAGCTTTGAATATGATAGTAATATTCTCCTTCATTTAGAAGTAGTAACAGTAGTTACTGTTGTTTAAGCTGTACATACAGATTTTGTACATTCTTACGGCTTACAAGACATTTACACTTTTCTTTTGAAGTGTAAACAGACAGAGTTTTTCCCAGTAATGTATTATAGCATCAGAAAATCATATGTTGCCACCAAGTGTTTGAGGACAATGAGTAAGTCACTGTTTTTGCTAAGTGGAGTCCATGCCCTTCAAGAGAGCATTTTCATTGGCCTGGTGGAGAGCAATGCTAGTGTGCAAAGAGTTCAAAAATATGCCCATAGATCTGCTAGATTCTGTTATCATTCCAAATATGCACTGCCCCTCTCTGTGAGAGGATGTTACATCAAATTCCACGGCTGTCAGGCTCAGCCACGCACTTGCTTTGCAATGAAATGCAAGTTAACATGACTAGTGGCATCCCTGAGCAGAAGCTTTAAAAGCCTTTCCATGGTTTCACTGTCCAGGGGGCCAACCCACTCCACACAGGGGTGCTCTTTCAGTCTGGGTTTCAGAGTCAGAGGACCAACAACAGATGTTAAGTGAGCAAGAAATAAACCTTTGTTGTTGTAAATTGAGTTGCCTGAGGTTACTTGTTAGATTAAGTCACATTCAACTGCTCCTCAGAGA
Source organism: Tolypeutes matacus (assembly GCA_026826555.1). Taxonomy (NCBI): domain Eukaryota; kingdom Metazoa; phylum Chordata; class Mammalia; order Cingulata; family Chlamyphoridae; genus Tolypeutes; species Tolypeutes matacus. The sequence continues at coordinate 876,944 of JAKSZT010053882.1, forward strand.
ACTTTGCAGTGAAGGAAAGGGAAAAACACAAGTATAAGGGCAAGAGCATATGAGGAAAGCATTTGATTACTCTATGTAAGGGCTGGGTATGTTTGGGAGGCTGAAATGAAAATTACAGGGAGGGTGAAAATCCAAATCCAAAAACTAGTCTGTTTTTTGGCCTTTGGAAGTAGATACAATCAAGGACACAGAGGGGTGGGCCTCAGGGATGAAAGAAGCAATGCTGTTCCAGAGACAGTAACAAAGGAAGAGAGACATGGTGAAAACAGTCGAAAAGGAGGAAATCTGAGCAAGTACAAGGACTATGGTTCCAATTGTTAAAGAAGGTTAGAAAGAGGGCAGCTGCAGGAAGTGAATGAATGAGGCACCTAAGAACTGGGTCAAATTTTTTTTTTTTTTTTTTTTTTTTTTTAAAGATTTTATTTATTTATTCATTTATCCCCCCCTTGCTGCTTGTGCTCGCTGGGTCAGCTAACCACGCCGTGTGGACGGGCTTGCCTTCACCAGGAGGCCCCGGGAACTGAACCCGGGGCCTCCCATATGGTAAACGGGAGCCCTACTGATTGAGCCACGAACTGGGTCAATTTTGAAGCTCCAGGATCCAGAGTCTATATGAATGTTAGTACTTTACTCCCTGATTCTCAGGCAGTGAAATGCTGACCCAGCTATCTCCTAATTACAAAAAATTACATATAATTACTAGTGGTTGTATATTTAGACAGTGAAAATTAAGAGATCTTTTGCCTTCCTTCAGGCCTGTATCTATATGAAGTTTAACTGGACTGAGAATATTTTATCAATATTTTGAGGAGCGATTCAATAGACTACGATATTTTCACAGAACACTGAAAGAAAACATTTTCTAAGTACTCTATAGTGATTTCCAAAACACCATTAAAATAAATTTTAATTAGGTATTTTACAATGCTTGAAATGTTAAGATACTTCTTGAACATGTGATTGAATGGGCAACTTAAATAAATGATTCAGAAAAGGGTGTAGTTCAAACTAAATGTGACTAGGAAATTTACTGAATCTTTTATTATCAGATATGCAAAATCAATTAATCAACTAAATGACTCAAACCCTTGGCTGCAGTTCATTCACACAATTACACTTAGGAAATTATTATATTCCTTTATATAATGCATTTTGCATGCAGTTTTCTCAAATCCTTTTACTGTACTTCTAGAAATCTAATAGTGCAATGTAATCTAAGCTAAATCAATAAAAGAGAAAAATTGATTCTATAATCACCCTGGTAAAGAGAGGTTCTAAGCCATTTGGTGCAGTGATGGGACGAAATCTTCTCCTTCTCCATGATTCAACTCTACTTTCCCTTGTGATTTTTCCATCTGGGGGAAGAGGTGGAGGAGGACTAGGCATCAGATAATTGTTAATGTTTGGAAGAAGATATGGATTCGTTCCCTGTGAATTGTCCGTGGAGGTCCTGAACTTCATCGCTGCCTTCTTGCCCTGTAATTAAATTTCATGGTGTAAGAACCAGTGAAACTGAAGCAGTGACCCAATATAACCCAAAATTAAAGACAAATCTATATGACTAACATTGCATGCAAGCACAACTGATATCAATAGACAAACTGAAAACATTCTACTTCAGTCTGTTGATAAACGGCATTTTGTAGGATCCATAAAAAATTGAATTTTCATGAATTTTTAACCTTATTGAAGTGTATTTCTAAACCAAACATACTGCTGTGACACATTTATATCACTTTTCAAATTTTCCCTCAACAATCTTTCAAATCTTTGGGGACCCAGTACAATTAAACCATAAAATCAAGGCGTTTGAAGCATACTTTGATACAAGGCTGGATAGTCCACTTAACAATGGGGAATTTGTACATTTTTCATTTTCTGATGTCACCTATCCAGATGTTATAATATCCAGGGTTGGCAAGGATGTGAAAAAACACAAATTCATATACTGTTTAGGGTAAATTACTACAACTTTTATGATGGGCACATTGGAATATGTATCAAAACAAAATAAAAGACATATATCTTTTGACCCAGAAACTCTATTTATAGGAATAAATCCTATACAGATAACAACACAAGTACACTAATATAAATGTACAAGGATATAACTATCTATATTATATATATATATATATATCCTTGCACATACACACACAACACATTTAGATAAACCATAAAAAATTTAACATACTAAAAGTTCATCAGTAGAATATTTAACTAAATTTTACTTTATTCATATAATAGATTCTTGCCAGGCTTTAAAAACAATTCATCCTGTAATAAAAAGGCCCATGTAATATGACCATATTTCTTTTAAATAATATGTGTATTTTGATGAAGGCATGAAGGATTTGAACTTGATTTTGCTTTTGGGAGTTTGGATTCTTGGGTGGATCTCATTTTTCCTTTTATGTATCCCCATATTGTTTGAATATTTAATCAATTTTCATTGCCTTAATTTGTGAAAAACACCAAAGTATAATCAATACTTGTATTAAAATATTCAGGTATATTTGAATCCACAAATTTTCACAAATTGGTAATTTTCATGTATTTGAGGTGATTTTCCAAATTTTAAGACATCTTTATGCATTTTTAAATTTTTTTTCAGAATGGGGAGCTTATTTGGTATGTTTTTTAAAATTTGTAATTTATTTTCTGCCAATTTATTCCTAATGATGAGAAGCATAATACTAAAAACTTATTTTAAAAATAGAACTAATTCTCCAAACATTTCTCTTTGTATAATAAATAGGAGCAAGTTAAATAAGGGTATGTGTAGGCCAAATTTTGATTGAAAATAACATTTGTTTGAACAGAAAGGAACTTAAAAAGATCTTCACTAAGGAGCTTAGAATTGCTAGAATGGGTGATATTGCAGGTGTTATTAAGTTCTTAATTTTTTCTTTACTTGCATTTTCCAGTTTGTGATAGTGTGCATTGATATTTATTATAGCAACCAATAAAAATAAAAGAAGGGACATAACAGAAGAAATAAAATCAAAGAATCTAGAACTTTTTGGATTTGGGGAAATTTTATCCCAGATTTCTAGTAGATATCAATTAATTGCAGGCCTTGCTTGAAAATGGCTTAAGAAATTTAAAAAATTAGCATTCTCTTTTTAATCTTGCTTTTTAGCACAAAGCTCTTGGAAATCTTTCCGTGTTGGTACAATTCATTTTACTCTATTCTATTTTTTTTAGCCTACTTTAATAATATACTATAACATTTTTAGACAATACTCTATTAATAAGTACATAAGTGTCTTCCAATTCTTCACTATTGCAAATATGTTGCAGGACTAAATATTCTTGCATCTATTTCTTGGTACATGTATGTGTACATGTTCCTAGGATAAAATCCTAAATGTTAAAATGCTAGAAGATGTTCATTTAATATGTTGTTAGATATTACCATATTGTCTTCACAGATAGTTGCACCAATTTGCACTCTTACCAATAGTGTATGAGAAACTTGTTTTAAGGGTATTCATTTTCAATCAAGTCATTATTTTTACCTAATTGCATCTTAACTAGTCTGTTTTTTGACCAAAAGGCAAACTGCTTTTTCTTAAATCAAAGACTTTTACCTCTGATACTTGGCAAAGTTCACCTAGCTTATGTCTTTTTCACCATTAACCACTTCCCACATGCATATACTTTACTCTTTAAAAAAGCAATAAGAAAGTATTGTATGCTCACTACATACTTAGCAATCATGCAGAATACTGAATAGTATCCTTTAGTATTTTCTCGTCTTATTTTATATTAAATCATTTTCATCATCAATGTCATTGGAAAAAAACTACATGTCTTTCTTGACAGTATATTTTGTCTATACACATTATACTATAATACAAACTCCAACTTAGAGATTTTTGTCTGCATTGATAATTCCTATATCCCCAAAGTTTTGAGCAGTGCCTAGCCTGCTCAAAACATTGGGATATAGCAACTATTTAAGTGTCCAATAAATATTTACTGAATGAATATTTACTGAATATTTACTGAATGAATAAGTGAGTTTAGCTGGTTGAAATTAACATGGAATTGATTTTTATCTTAGTAAATGTGAGCTACAATTAAGAGCCTATCTCTCACTCACCCACACCCCCAAAACTTGGAAATGGGAAAATAATAGGCCCTCTGCAAATTTAATTAGGAAATTCACCCAGTGGCTCAGAGCAAATCAGGAAGATCACCTGAAAGAAAATAAAAAATTAACTCCCCAGGCAGCAGAACTTGAATATTACCTGATTGATAGTGTTCACATGTTCACATATCTAACAGGAAAATGTGTTGAACAAAGAAGAGTTAATAGTTGTAGGATCTTAGAAAAAAATATAATCACCTTTGCAAATGTAGACAGTGCCCATCCAAGTATTATCTAGGGGAGAGGACATCCCACCCGTTGGACTTTGAATATTTCCAGTCCTAATGGCAAGATTATCCCTGGAGTTTACAGAGGGTTTTAGCCAAAGACCTTTGAATTTTCTGGTACCTTTGGCAAGCCCATTCCTAGAACGAGATGGATGCATCAGGCCATCTTAGCCAGTTGCCGTTAACATTCTGTTCCATCATATCCCCTTGTTCTGATTCCATGCTCACCAGGCAACTATCCCATTGTGATTTGGCATCCTATGGAGGTGTGCCTAAAGGGGAAGAATGTATTGCTTCTATAAACTTTTATTATTTGATATCCTTGGAGGACTAATAAAATAGCTCCTGATTATGATTTGACTCCTACTTCTGATTACTATAGGGGGGAAAATGACCTAGTGGTGAAAGTTATTTCAGATAACCTGAGACAATCTATCAGGGGCTTATCATTCTTTGACCCTGGGCCCTCAAAGTAAAAACTAGATCCTAGAAAGTGCCGACCTAATTCACTTATGATCTAAGTGTTTGCCTAGCTCTAAGCAATCTTCCCTATTCCTTTGGGATTAATTTCTCTGGAATTCTGGGAAACAACTATTAAATTAATTGAAATAAGGTTTGCAAAAAGTGTATCTCAAGCTGAAAAACACATTAAGCACATTAAATGGATTAAAATATTAGTTTTTATTTTTAGGGTTATATTTTACACTTTTACTGTCAAGCAATCATTTATTTGTCTGAATTAATTTCTTAGTGTCAAGGTTATCTGTCAAAGATAAAAATATCTTAATTTCATACATCTTTTGCTTCCTAATAAGGAAGTGAACTAAACTCACTCATTTGAAAATGATAGCAATTGCATTCATGACATGGGTTCTTTGTTAAACTAAGAAACGTTCCTTCTTTATGTTAGAACTACAAACAAAACCCTCCCTAATGATTCTTCCCTATTTAAGTAACTCATATTTTATGGCTACCATGCCTCCTTCTTGTGCTCTATTAAAATAAGTGAAAATTACCTTAGACATAGCCTTGAAAGGGAAGTAGAGTCAAGCCCCCTTGTGTGATTACTCAGCATTTTTGAAGACATTCTTTTCCTTCTAGATTCAGCTTTCTCAAGAGTCAAACTTAAAGCAATTTCATACACTGATGGAAAAGTAAGTCGGCATGCAAATGCAAACCTATTCTTTGAAGTTTCATTTTCTAGGTTTCATGCATATAAAATTTGGAAGGAGTCAACACTGGGTCTATTCTGATAGAAGTCATGACTGGCTATGAAAAATCTTTCCTCTCTTGTTTTTCATTCAGCCCTTCAAGCTAGTGACAGGTCACCTTACATTATTACAAATCTATTTCTTACTCTTCTTGCTCAGTAACACAGCTATAATAGACCTTCCAGTTAAAGTAAGATAGAATTAAACACGAGTACATAGTAGGTGCTTAAACAATGCACAATATAAATTTTACTAAGTAGATTAATTGAATATAACATATTAGAAATTGTGATAGCCTAATATTCTAATCAAGACGACAAAGATATTTCCTGAAGAAATAACATTTACCCCAATGGGAAATGGAGCTTCATTTTCCAGCAATGAGGTTTTGGATCTGGACCCCGCAGTTATCTTCAGAACAGTTCCTTCTGCAGGATTACTGGAAAGAGGCTGCAATCGAAGTGGAGGCTGCATATTTCCTGGGGCAGTATATGGTCGAGGGATTGTCTAGACAATTAGGGGAAAAATTCCATTTAAATTAGTATCTTGACATAGTTCCAGAACCAATTAATAATCCAACAAATTGCCTAGAGTAATTAATGGTGCCTTTTTACTGAACAGATTAAACTTTAATTATGTTCTTTCATTATACATACCCTTATGACCCAAAGTATTTGTTAAAACATATGGTGTTGAAGCCCTCTACATGACTAAATGCTGCAATTATAGAGTAATCTAGACAAAGGATGTCGTCTATTATATGCCTGCATTTTTTATTCATACTGTAAACTCACTGACAATACCTAATTTATGCTGTGCATAGAACATCTTTGCTCAATTAAACAAGTCGAATAATGTTCCTATATTGGAGATCTAAAGAGATATTATTGGAATGGATCATGTCTCATGTTTTCACCATAAACTCTACTTGTGAATCCTTTAAGCCTGAATTTGGTACTGACACAAAAGTAGACAATATGATTCAAACAAAAAAGAAAAGGTGAAGTCTAACTGTGATACATTATCATTTATTCAATCTGCTCCTTAAAATATTCAGCAAACTAAAATGAAAAAAATATAACTGGCTACTTTGTAAAACACTGTAAAAATGGACATGTCTTCCATGCTAGATATTTTCCATTTGTCTCTCTAGATCTGTGTACCCTTCTCTGCCCAGCTCTGGGCTCCAGGAGTCATTCATTTATGGACTGCACCAAATAACCTCAGGGCTCCAGTTAGATTTGGCCAATAAGAGGTTCTAGCAGAAGAAAGAAAGACAGGAGGAGAATGAGACTGGGCTCTTTATTCTCCTGAACCCCTCTCAGCAGGGTTTGGTGACCAGTTGGCTCCTTCTAGCAAAATCCTATCAGTCAGCTCTCTCCTCCAGCCACAGGTAATCTCTGCTGGGTTCTGGTATCCAATCATTCCCCTTCTGCCTTAGGCCTAGGTGGTATGGCTTTCCATTGCACTGTGGAACATCCTAAGTTGGGTTTCTTTAACCCTGGTGCATCTTTGAAGAGTTTATTTACTAAACACTTCCTAATTACCCTATTTGGGTAAGCCATCTGTTTCCTGCTGAGACCCTGATGCATTTTCCAATCAGGTATCCTATGCAGTAGTGCATAGGATACCAAAAGTGTGAGTATGGAGTATGTGCAATGCCTTTTAGCCGTTGATAAAGATCAGCAATGTTTCAAAAGTGTACAAATCCGACTTTTGGAAATTGCTCTATAATGACAGGGTAGTAGAAAATCTGTCAAGATTAATTACATGCATGTTTGGGTACAAGTGTGAGAAGAATGGTATAAAAATGCTCATGAATATGGCTTAATATAATGACTCTAAGGAAATGAAATTATGAACAACATAATTCAACCCCAGAAAAGTGTCGTATGAGTACATAAAATGATAGTTCATTTCTACTACCAAAAATCGGTCATAGTATCATCTTGAAAAACATGATATTTTGCTAAATCTCTGATTTTGTTAAATCCTACTATAGGAAGGAAATAAAAAATAATTTTAACATCTAATGGTGACATAAGACAAACGAGGCACACAAATACCACCAAACAGACAATAAAAACAAAGTACCTGAGAACAAAAGAACTTAGAACTAAGAGTTCCTAGAATATTTGGAATAAGCTAATAAGACTAGTGAAAATTTAAGTTTCACAGAAGCAGTTAGGTTTTGAATCAAATGGCTAAACAAGACAAGAAAATGGATGAGCAGAGAAAAGGAATGGTAAGTTTGAACGTCCAAGTAAGAAGAAAGCCAATTGTGAGCAAGACATGGGAAGGGTAACAAAGATAATCATTATTCCCCAATATCTGTTTTCCTTTTTTTTTTTTTGCTAGTAATAGAATTTTAGTTTGGTACAATTTATCTTAAATAGAGACTATTTTTCCCAATATCCCATGCAACTCTGTGTAGATGTATGTCTCAGCTTGGGCATAAATGTGAGCAAAAGTGACAGATGAAACTTCCAGATCATGTTCTTGGAAAGAGGTGCACCCTTGCTTTCTAATTTCCCCCTTCCCTCTGACAGAAATATCCATATGGAGATATACCATCTTTGCTTATGTTGACGAAATTGCAATAGCAACAACATAAAAGGAGCTGGGCTCTTGATGACCTCACAGAGTGGAGATGTCATGCCTAAGGCTTTTCTATGTGTGTGTCCTGGGGTGGGCAGGGGATGCTTATATTTAAGCCACTGTTATTTTGGGGCTCTGCACACAAATCCATAGGAAGCCAATTAGATTGACTATTGTAATATTTGATTTAAAGAAACAGGAGAAAAGCCCATATGCGCCAAAACATAAAAGATTTTTAAAACCTATTAAGAGAAATTTAACTAGAGATTTCTGAACAAGGGAGTCAGTTTACCTAATAATTCTTTTGAATACTGATAAACAAATGTGCCTTGAGCCTCTATCCTGTCAAATAATCCAAATGACACAAAAACATTGAAAATCTGATGTAGGAAATCAAGAAAGCGGGCTACTACAAACTAGAATAAGTTCTATTGACTGTAGTGCTCTAAATTTTACTTCTGTGTATTTACATACAGATATCATTCTGTTAGATGAAGGAGGCAGTCAAATGTTTAACTGTTTTACATTTATTGCTAAATACAAATCTGCGCCATTAACAAACAGCTGTAAGCTACAAACTGTTGTAGTCCACATCAGAAGCTGCCTTATATTTACTATATTTTAAATTGTTCATAATATATTTTCTTGGAATAAATATGGTACTGTAGTTAAACACTCTCAGAACTGTTCCAGAATATGAACTGAAATTGACTATCTGGTGATTACTCAGCTTAGCTGAGCATTTCTAATTCTTAGTGAAGATCTCTGGGGGTGAATTTTCCAAGCATGTGTAGAAGTGGTTGAATGACTTTCCACAGTTTTAATGGGAATGGTGCAGCAAAATGCCTATATACTATTTTGAAAGTTCTGATGCAATTAGTGACCAAATGCAATAACTATTCACTGGATGCTTTCCTTATTCAAATAAGAAAGTAAAAAAAAAGAAAAATCTATAGTGATATCCTCAAAGGATTATTACCTTCATCTCAATGAAGGTCAGGAGTCAAATTAAATGGAAATGCATCAAGGTTCATTAAAAAAAAGAGAACCTCAATTTCTGTAAAATGGGAACTACAATTCCAAGACCTCAATAGGTATCCCTCATGGGGCAGAAGCACCATGGGGTGGAGGGAGGGGAGGACAAGTGAAGACTCGTGGCTTACCAGATAGAAAGGCTTCTGAAGTGCTGGTGTCAGTGTTTCCTGTCATTTTTAAATTACTTTCTTACTCCTGCCACATTAAGATCCCCTGTATGTATCATAAACTATTTATTGAGGGTGTTCAGCTGGAAAATTGAAAAGAAAGCCTTTCAAGGGTTTTTCCTCTCTGAAACAGGTAAGAAGATAAAAAAAAAAAACCACTTGATTGTTTTCTTTTGTTTCACGTGGGTTAAGCTTTCGAGAGTCTAGGGAATTTTCCATCTAGTAACAGAATTACTAGGGAGCATATATATTCAAATCAAACCTGGAAATATGGTAACAACAAAGGGAATACGGTTGCTTGTCATAACTTGGATGTTCATCAGAAAATGTCAAAACATATTTACCTTTTGAAAGAATGTCAAAGATTAACACTATATGTGATGAACTGACATCAACAACCTCTGAAAGTATTGCAATATCTCTATAAACATTGTGCAATCCAAAAAATGTGCATGTTGACAAGGAAATATATTAAGCTACACAAAGCAAAAGATGTAATCAAGCAATTCATTTATGGCTTAAACCATCAACTTACATCAAATATTTTGCAAATATTTTCCTGTATCTATATTGTTTCAAGGTACTTTACCTTCCTTCAAGCAAATACAATATACAGGTTATAAGTGATTCAAGGGAAAATAAAATGTCAGTGTGTAATTTCCTTAAATAGAATTTCTGTACATTTAATTATTCTTATCTTAGAGTATGAGTATATACTTTTGATGAAAGAGAATCAATTATTAATATCTAGCCCAATGTGCTATACTGAACCATTGAATCTGTGTGCATAACTAAGCTTTACAGATGGGGTGAGATTAAAGGAAACAGCAAGAACAAAATCTAGAGGTCAGAAAATATGGAATATGGATGGAACAACTAGTAGCTAATCTTGCTGCATTGTAGGGTGTTAAAGGATAATCGTGGGGGGAAGTACTAGGATACGTAAATTGGGATCATATTGTTTAGGGTCTTAAACAATAATGTCAGGTGAAAGAATCTGGGCTTTTCTATAGGTAACACAGAACCAGTAAAGGTATTCAGGCAAGTAAGTGATGTAAGTAACCTGCATTTCAAGAAGACTAATCTAGCAGTAACACACAAAATGGATTTGACAGGGGTAATATTGATTGGAGGCAGGATGTTCAGTGGAGACACAGTGAGCAGATCTAAAATTATGTTTTCATTTAGTAGGGAATTGCAGGTTTCTTCAGACCTATTACCAGAGAGTACTCTTTCATAGACTAATAAGAAACCATACATTAATTAGTTGGGAGATGGCATGAAAGAATGATTATTAATATGACTCACCAGTATTAATGGACTGGAATGTCCTTCATCCACCAGAACGCCATGGTTACTTTTCGGGCCAAATGGTGGGTGGGGAGAAAGGACTGGCATGTTTTTTTCTATAAACCGTCTCGTGTGCTCCCCCTAAAATGAAAAGGTGATACAGGGAATAAATGCTTAATTAGTAGGTATGTTATGCCTACCATGTAAGAGATACTATATGACTAAAGAAGTCTTTCTCATTCCTTTCAAGTATTACTTCTGGGCCTATCAAGGTAGTTGGGAAAATTTTTCACAGCTGTATTGGGGAGTTAAGTGGGGTAGTGAAGGACAGAATATTGAGTCTGCTTTAAGCTATAGTCAAAGAAATAGTGACAGAAGCAGTGTATCCACACTTTTAAAATAATATATACTCATCTGCTTTAAGCAGATTGCTCTAAAAGCATGATACTCTTTGCTACTCTAATCACTAGAGAATACCAGAAATAATTACTTTCCCACCCTAAAAATAATTAAAAATATAATAAGCAAAAGGGGGCATATTAAATAAAGACAACATATCTTTCTCCAGATATGGCTATAAAGTAAATATTGGTACAAATAAAAAACATTTGGGGAGGAACTGGAGTGTCTATAGTAAATCTTTTTCAATGTTGTAACATGTCCATGGACCTGGTATAGAGTGCCTGGCAATCTGGATGAGGGCAAGTAAAGCATTGATGCATAGCTTACATTGCTTCAGGCAGAGCCAGTCACTCCTTCAGTTTCAGAAACCATTTTTCTCCATCAACATTTCAGCAGATAAATTATAGCATCTACAACTCAGTCCTTGTTGTAGGAAAATATTGGCAAAGTTGAATTAACCACAAATCTCTACACGGCAACTTTTCTGATCTTGAAAAACTGGTCTATCTATTATTTAACAAAAGTTTGATAACAAGATTATCTTTGAACCATGATAAAACAGATATATTTGAGTCTACTAGGCAAGAGGGAAAAATTACTGTCTTATATGGCAAGTTATTCCATAGTCCATCGATAATTTAAAAATATTCATCTGCTTGTGAGACATGTCTTAGGCCCCACATTTGTAATACTGCACAGAAAATTAAGTAACTTTGAACAACTCAAGAAATTGAGTAAAACTTCCAACCTAAACTAAAACCTCTTAAACATGCCTAAATGAACCTCGCATCTCTTGATTCAAATATATATATTTTTGTTTGTTCATTGCAAAGAAGGGATGTCAAAAATTGAAAACAAACAAGAAAAGTTTAAATGCTCTGTACAAAATGCCTAAATCTTATCATGCTTTGTTTTGTTAAGTTGACTATTTCCTACCATATACTTTCAAGGATTGCATTCATGTGAAAATGTGCCATTGTATAATTCCTAAAATGTTCTGTTTTCCATCATTTTGGTAACATGACATCTATTTTTTTTTTTTTTTAACCTTCTTAAGAGAGACAAACAAAATACCTTCGGCCTCTATCATGTATCAATCAAGAAAATACAAATGTAAAATTTCACACTTGAAAGAATGTTTACAATTTTTTCCTTGAAAATTTTGTGCCTTATTAAAATTTATTTCACTCAAGGAGCTCCTATTTAGTCAGAATCTTCTGTAATGATGATGACCAAGGCTCAAGCTTGGAGGAGCCATAATTTGATGTCAGCCATAATTTGACCTCATTTACCCAAAAGTAAATGCCACAATGAATTTCAATAATAGCACAACTGACTTTCAAAATCACAAAATACCACTACAAGGTTAAAAAGAATTGTATAGCTCCTTACCTTAAACCTCTGAACTCGCTGTTTCCTAACTAAGGTCTCCAGGTTCTTTTTTATTTCAAGCTGATGGTAACGCTACACATACAGAAAAAAGTCAAGAAAAAAAAATCACATCAATTACAGCAAAGAATTTTTATAGGAAATTAATCTACCAGCTAACTGTATTGTCAATTACTCCTCATGTTATTGAGATGGTGAGGAATCACCTGCATAAGGATGCAGGTGGGAATATAAATTGGTACAACTCTTTGGAAAGCTAATTCTTAATATATATTAGGCAGTTAAAAGTGTTTATACCCTTTAACATTAAATTTCACTTCTAAATTGAGGGAGAAAAATTTAGATAATGAAACAAAAGTTTTATGCTCAAAGACACTGTCTGAAAGTATTTTTTTTCTATTATAGTAAAAATTGAGCAGCAATATAAACAGTGAAGATAATGGTTAAGTTTGGGATGCATCCACAGGATGGAATAGAATATAATCATTAAAATAAGGTTAATAAAGATTTTGTTTCAAAAATGGAAAATGTATGTAAAGCAGGAAAAAAAGCAGCACAGAGACTTACCCAGACGTACAATTTAATTGCTCAAGCCTATATTCTGAACCTATCCCTGTACTAGGAAGATGCTTCACATAAATCATCTTATCTCAAACAATTCCAAGTTGCCAAGCAATCCCATTTTACAAATGAGGAGACTGAGGTAGAAGGATCATGAACTTGCCCCAGGCTACACACCTAGTCAGTGGTGGAGCTGTGACCTGAACCCTGATCTGACACTAACCTTTTGTGTTTCCACTAAACCATGCCCCTCTCACACACAGTATTATTTTATTAATGAATAAATATGAATATAAAAGAGGATAATGTGAAATATGAGTGTATTAGCAGCAATTATCTCTGAAAAGAGGAATTATGTGTGATTATTTTCCTTCTTTATGCTTTTTTATGTTTTCCAAATTTTTCTATAATTTATTAATTTTATAATTTAAAGATAAACCTCACATAAAATAATTTGCTTACAATTCCATTTTAAATCATTCAGACACATTTGGAAGTATTTTACTCATTAGTCATTTACTGGCCCTTTGGGAACGAAAAAGATATTTTCTCTGTTCTTGATCTCCTCCTGTTGCTTTTGGAACCTGCAGCCTCTACCATTCTCTACCTAAGTATCATCAATCCTCTTCCTGATGCTTTTTACCTACTTTCTCTGCTCTCTCATCCATTTATCACCAAACTTCATGAAATTTATCATTGATCATTTTCCCATCTTCTTCTCATTTCTAGCTCAGTCTAATCACCCACCCCCACCAACTCTCCTCCTCACCACCACTGAAACTATTTCATTAAGGATGCCAATGTCTTTGTTTTCTGGGTCAAACCAACATTTTTTCTACACAAAACTCATCTTATTTAATCATTTCCTTCTGGCTTCCAGGACACCATTCTATCAGGCAAGTTTTCACTACTTGGAAGTTCCCTTCCATTCCATGTTATTTCTCCGGTTCTCCTGTGATGCACCTACCATGGCCAATCAAGAAACTTCAGAATCTCTCTGGGCTCCTTCTTCTTCCTGACTTCGTTCAATCAGTTTAAATCTTCAATATTTCTCTGGACAGCTGCAACTCCTTAGCTTTACCACCACTGCTGTTAGCCTGCACCCTTTGCAAAGAGCCTCTTAATTGGTGTCCCGCCTCCAATGTTTTCCAGCTCATTAATCTGTCTTTCAAATTTTTAGCAACATTATCTTCCTAAAACAACTCTGTTCATTTATTTCACTCCTCTGATGAAAAACATTTTATCACCTCATCACCTACGTGCCAAACTTAGTTGGGGAGAAAAGACTTTCCAGAAACTGAGGCCCAACCTATGGGAATTGTGTCACTTCCTACCACTTCTTCCAACCGGTTGTGCAGTCTGGCCTCAGTGGCATTTCCCTCCATTCACAAAGTCCTTTTATACCTCTGTAACATCACACGTGCTGTCTTCACTCTCTGAAATGCCTTTCCCACATTTTTGTGTGGTGAACTCCCACTCAGTCGTCAAGATCCAGTTCAAATATCAAGACCTCTGTTTGGTTTCCTCTGTCTTTCACAGAGGCAAATTGTCATTCTGTTATTTTCTGAGCTCTTTTTCTGTACATTCCTCTCTTCTAGCACTTAATCATAGTAAATTGTATTTTTTAAAGTATACTTCTGCAGCTATAAAACAGCCTCATACTGGTATGTGGCAGGCCTGCAATTAATGTCTGTTACATGAATGAACACTAATACAACAGTATCACTAAACATGAAAATCATAAACTATATGTGAGACAAATGTGATGATTTAGACAGAAATACTCTGATTTATTATATATGATATATATTCACTATATATATAGTATATTATATTAACATTTATCTAGGATATTAATATTATCATGAACTTTAAGAATGCACAAAGATTCTTAAATAATAGCATATTTCATGTTATATGTCAGATATGTGGGATTATATAAAAATTTACTTCAAGAACCATGGCTATGGCTAATACTAAACTCAGTGGTTCTTGATTTCTTTAAACTAGAAACCAGGTATAGATTAATTTCATACCATACTATTTATTATTTTAGCCATAGTTGCAGAATTGCAACTATAATAATCTAGTGGGGATAATTTAAAGCACAAATTCATCAGATTGTTAAATTGCCTCTTAATCCCCTGATTTTTCATTCTTTATTCACTGTCTCCATATGCAAAACCATCCTGCATGCAACCACAAAATTAAGGATCCAAAAACTTTATTTGTTCCATGTTAGCTCCTATTCTAAGTATTCAAATTCCTTAGACATTCAAAACCTTCTATTCATTCAGAACTGGCTTAAGTTCTGAAAGGATTTTTAGTACTTAAATTTATTTTGGCTCTATTTTATATTTCAATGCTATTTTAAGATTATTTACAAGTATCTAAGTGTCACATTTTACTCAAAAAGATCATTAATTTGACCCCTGTTGCCCTATACTAAAAATTCTGCATCATGTTTGCATCATGCATTATGACTTTTTGTGAATAAATCATCTCTAAAAAGTAAATTACACTATCGTTTGTTTAAAATTATTTTTTAAAAAAACGAATCATTTGTAATCAAGTAAGTCTGGAGACCATAAACAATTATTCTATTTAATTCATGCACATGATACAAATCACAAAATGACTTCCTAAATTAACAGATCATATACATCTTAAGTGAATACAACACTTGCACAATATAATGGCATCATAATAATAAATATTTTCAGTGGCATTACACTTAGTGTTGGTTTTCTGATGATTCTACAGTTGTTCATAAATGTTTACTGTACCCATAGGTCAATGGTTTTATGAGCCAAGTTTCCTGATTTACTGCTGTGTGGTCAAGCCAAGAGGTGACATGTTCTTTCACAGAGATTAAAATGGTGTTGATGCTTGAAACTACAAGTTCCATGGAGCAAGGCTGAAATAATTTATCGAGTTAGCTGGATATCCCACTAAAAATGCCATGTCAGATTAAAGTAAAATTGTTGATGGTTGGTTGTGAATCCTTGCTGACCACTGTGGTCTAAAGGAGAAGGGACAGCAGATGTCTCAATGCCTATTCCTTGAAACTTAGCATACGGCTGAGCTTCAGAGCCTTAAAAGGAAAACAGATCTGAAATAATTCATGGCAATGGAATTACTGATATTTAAACAGATGTCACTTTTTGTTTTTAGCAAATGAAAACTGAGGTACAGATGGTGAGGGCTGGTATGTTTTAGAGTAGCCATTATGGATTAAAAATCTACATTTGGAAAATTAAATATCATAAAATATATAAGGATGTCCATATTTTTATCCAACCGAAATGGAGAAAAGCTTAGTTAAGGCTCCTAATTCCTAACTACCTAGAAAGACAGAGTATTTCTCAGGCAACCATAACCCATTTCCTTTTTAATGAACTGCAGGAAATATCCCCTTGCTTCTGGGTACAAAAGTATTATTAATGATCATACTAGTAAATATCAACTATAAATAAAATAGTAAATATTTGTACCTCCATATCAAGAACCTTATGGAAAATAGCCTGGGCTAAGCACTCCCGGATATATCTTTGGTGATCCCTCTTCATGATATTTAGTTTGTATTCTTTTTCAGATAGTATTCTTCCACTTCTTGTGATCTGTCATGAATAAATAAAACATACATTGAAATACAAAATAGAAAATGTGTTGTTAATTACCAAAAAAAGAGAGCAAGAAAGAGAAAGTGGCAGTATCTTCTAAACCTGCAGTTTATAAACTTTCACTTTTAATGAATATTTCAAACTGCAAAAGGAGTGAGGCAGTCTCACATGCCCAGCATTATGAAAGTGCACAGGTGATGCACTTGACATTTAAAACAAGGCCTTCATTAGATCAACAATTTTCCCTTGATGGAACCCAGGTGTTCTTTTCATATCTCTTTTTTGTTTTTAACATATTTGGGAAAAAAGTGGGAGGAGAGCTATCTTGAAACAATGAGCAAGAGCCATGATCACAAGATTGCGGATCCCATAGTAAATACTCTGAAGGGCAAAATATGTAAACTACAGAGGATCTCATCAGTTTGTTTTCACAATAATTGGTTTCATTATTTTGTTTACATATTGATTTTTCCTCTTCTACTCTCCAGCCCAAAATGTAGTTTAATTTGTGTGACTCCGAATTTTATGCTGTATTATAGAGGGAAAGTATTCAATAATGGTCTCCATTGGCATCTAAGGCCTTCCAGGAGTGGCAGTTTCTATCTCTCTCTCTATCTCTCTATCTATCTATCTATCTATCTATCTATCTATCTATCTATCTATCTACTTATATTTTCTTTTAATCCTTCTGCTGAGCATATTTGCTGTATTTTTTTCTATTTCCTGTCAACACAGTTTATCTTTCCTGGATTGTTCATCTTCTTCCTTTCTATTTATTAAACCCCTACCCTTCTTTTTAGGTATAATTAAAGACCATATTTCTCCTTGATTTTGTTCTTAATTTTAATAACTTTAGTTTTCCAACACTGTTGTTGCAACATCTTTGAGTGCTGAGTTCAACTAGAGTTGCTACATGTGATTGGTTATTGATAATATTTCTTAAATAAATACAATTGTTTTCCAATGGAAGGAAGGAGTGTGTTTATTTAAAAAGTGTGCTTGGAATTATAAATAACCCAATTACAAACTTTGAAATGTGTTGCCCGTAGGAATATCATTTCATGTGTGTCAAATTGAGAGAAAATGTTGAGACATCTTGTACTGCTCCCCCTTGGCCCTTAACATGTGCTTGTCATTGTTATCTTCCCTCTGGGAGTGTCTGATCTCCACAACTAGACTGGACACTCCTATTGGGCAGAGGTTCTCAAACTTGAGCCTGCGTCAGAATCACCTAGAGGTCATGTTGAGATGGGCCCCACACCAGAGCTTCTGATTCAGGAGGTCTGGGGCAGAGCTCTAGATTTTGCATTTTCTAATAAGTTCCCTGATAATGTTTAACACTGATGGTTCAGGGACCACATTGGAACCACCGCTCTAGGGAAAGGGCTACCTTCCTCATTTGATTTGCCATGCATATAGCCTTTAGGTAATAAGTGCTTATTAATGATATTGATTAAATAAATACAAAGTCCTTCCAAATACATATGAAGCTCACAAATTGTTATCCAAAGAAGTAATGTTAATAGTAACAACAAAATTACAACCATTTATTGCATAATTGCCATAACAATCCAAGGAGCTGGGTATCATTATCCTCATTTTACAGTTGAAGAAGTTAGGGCTGAGAAAATTAAGTAAGTGATTTGGTCAAAATTCTATGGCTTGGAAATAGCAGAGCCAGGGTGTCAGCCCAGGTCTGTCTAATAACAAAGCCCCAGCCCCAGGAGACGTAAAGCATGCCCTCTGAAATCTACCCAGCTAGAGCACCAGACACATAAACAGCAATTAGAAATGCAATGCTTGTACTCTCAACACCATAGCAACAATAGTTAAGGAACCCGCTGTGTTTTAAGAAGGTAAACAGCTACAATCTTCATTCACATACTTTCTAAAACCACATCCCTTTCTTTTAACAAAAAACTATAGCATTTTAAAGGTTTTTACACCACATAGACTGAGAGGAATGGGAATTTTGTAGAAAGGACAGTTTGGGGGCTGATGGAAGACACTAATATATCAGTAAACTACCACGGGGAATAAAAGAGTTTAAAAAAATTCAAGGGGAAATTTTGAATTGTTCACATCTTCCACACTATATTGTGATTATTAAAAGCAATATTTTTTTTCTGAAGGCAGTAAAGTTTTCTCTGTCCTTAAACTCTAACCATTCCTGGCTCATAGAATATATTCAATAAATATGCATTGAATAACTAAACGAATACACAAACTAAATATAGTGTTGGAAACTCATAAGGACTTTTCCTCAATAATTAATAAGTTTCCTTAGCAGTCTCTGTGACCTCTCTTCCCATCTTTTGAAACACAGCCTCAAATAGATAAATCAGAGATTGGGAAAGGAAGTAATTTTTCTAAAAGGAGTTGGAGGCAAAGATGTCACTGACTGGCTCAAACAGGAAAACCAAAAAGATGGGAAATTATTAGGCTTATTGAAACAAAAAGATGGGTGGAAAATAAACCAAATCTTACCAGCCCTGATCTTAAGAGATGCCTCCTTATCCTTGTATTGTTAAAATATCCAGCCAGGTGTTTATCCATAAGGCTATTATATGCTGCAAGTAATCTGAAACAGAAAAATGAAACCATTAAGGCTTTATGAAGTGTTGCTTGATAACCAAGGCAATTATTTACTTTCTAAATCCCCAAACTGTGCATAATCATTCACTCCTCCAGCCAGCAAGTCATTCATGAATGCATTTAATAAATATATACTGAGTACCTACTGTTTTCCAGTTTTTTTGATAAGCACTGTGGTACAGTCCTAACTGTGGTTATCCTGGCAGACAAGTGTGGAAACCAGAGAGGAACAACTAAATTGTGTGAAAAGGCTGGTAATAGAAAAATGCAAAACGTCCTGGGAACACAGAGACAAAGACTACCAGCACTGAGCCAGGTGTCAGGGAAGGTTTCCCAGAGGAAACCTGGTAGAAAAGAAGAGGCTCCTTCAGGGTTCTTCAGCCTCCCGTTACACACCTCAGTTCTGATACCTGAACCTACCTGCACTCCTTCAACATATTGTCTCATGCCTTCAGGACACAACACACAAAGTCCCTCTACTCTAAAGGCCTTTCCCTCGCCTCTCAGCTAATGGGTACCACCTGTGAGGCACAGCGTCTCTTCTCCCAGGAAACATTCCCTGATACATACTGGGTGTGATGCATTACCTTTCACCCCTCTCCCATAAATACACACCATAGGTAACTTTATTTCTTGGTTTCCTCCACTAGATTTTGAAGACTGCAATGATAAGTTGGTCTTTTTATCCCTATTTGATATTATGTATGGTGTATATAAACAATAAATGTCCAGTAAGTGATGCCACAAATTTGTATGGGGCTTATTCTTACTGTTATAAGTTTCAAAGTTTAGGCTCAGCATTTTTAGAAATTATTTCATTAATTTCCATGCAGCATAGATTATCTTTGATTTTTAGCGTCTTGTAAAAGGTAAAAGAGGACAAATTGGTTCCTTGATTACATGACATACTTAGTAAATGGCCAACCTAAATCAATAAAGCAAAGTTTGAAGCTATTTTTCTAAACTTTAACTTATTTTTCATTAATGTTATCTACCTTACAAAAACATGCACATGTATGTGTATATACACGTATGCATGTACATATGCATCCACACACATATACATAAATGTGATTATAGAGAAAGAGAGGGAGACAAAGAGAGTGAGAGAATACTTAAATCTAACAGTCCAAATTTAAAGCTGTCTTTTGAAAAGATAATGCATACCCCATTACCTGCAAGAAAGATTTAAAATCTGTAATGTTTTATGAGAGGCTGATCCTTATCTTATCCCAGGACCAGAAGAGGGGCTCATAGAATCGAGTAAATTGTGATTAGCAATAATTTTACTTAGCTGTTTGCACTGCTTTAATTAAATGGCCATGGCATCAGTGACCTTTTCCTGTCTTTTGCCTGAGCAACCCATAGCTGGAAAGTTCCATGCTGTCAAATGGTAAGGGAAGTTTAATTTTGTCCACAAAAGAGACTGAAAAGCAGTTACAAAGCCCAGAAGCCAAGGTGCCACATGAGGGTTGCAGACATATGAACAACTGCGGAAACTATTATTTCACTGAGCTTATGTAAAAAGATAACCCGAGGGCTTCAGTAATGCACATACAAAACCAGCCCCAGATAATGCTTTGAAACCATCTTTTAAATGAACTGTCTTGGTGTCCTATAGTTCATCAAAGGTTTCCTGTCTCCAAAAGGTCAACATTGTATCCCTTACCCTTTCTGAATCTCAGAATATTTTTTCAGTGCCTCATTTCAGAAAGGTGAGCAGGTGTCTCTCAGCCCTAACAATCATGATTCCACAGTTCACAGATTCTTAAGATAAATCATTAGGGTGGTATCATATATAGTCTTTTGTCTGTTTTTCAGGCTCAAGTGATTTTTTTTTTTTTAAGTCAATAGTTTTGGGAAAGCTGGGAGTGCTAAAACCTTGATAAAATGAAGAGTGGTCATAAATTTGGGATAACATGGACCTTAAATTCCCCATTAATTGACAATAGAGCCCCTTCTTTTAATTCAAACTTTGTAAACTTTTAAAATAATTTAGGTCTTAATAACAGTGCTTAGCCAGCCTTGACACCATCTAATTTTTTCCTGCTGTCTCAGGTTCCTACTAAATGAGTATGTGTGTATGAGGCCCCTCCCTTCTGGTCTGGTCCAGCAAATCCAGTTGGGTTGAATCTTTTCTGCATGTTCGTCTTCTTGCCTTTCCTTGCTTAGGAATGATTGAATATCCCTTATTGGGATGTCATTTCTAAAGCAACTCCCCCCAGGACTATCATCACACATCTGACCTTGGCAGGATTGCTGAATAATCACCAGCTAAGTCCACCCAGGCTTTCTTTTTCAGACCAGAATAGGGATTTTTAACTGAAACTTTAGAAATGAAGGAATTATCTGATAAAAAGAAATTCACACTGGAGTCAAACAGATGAGGTAAAACAGTCAGTGCAAACATTTCCACTGTACACCATTAGAGATGTCTCCCTTGTTCTGACCATCGAGCCTCCTTCACCAGGGAGATGGTCATTACCTTGTGTGGGTCAGTGTCTTGGTCACATCCTCGGTCTGCCTGATCCTTTGTGCTCTGGTTCTCTTCCCGTGTGTGTGTGTGGGGGAGGCTTGTGGCCCCCTTCGCATTTACTCAGTTGCAAGAGCTTTGCTGACGAAGCCACAGACTTAGATTAGTAGCGTTTTTCTCATGTCTCTGCCTTTGTCCTCTAGACTCACTGAGGCTGGTTTTTTCACTTTTCTTTTTCTCTCTTGCACTTGGCATGACCCTGGGCCAGATGCAGTCCTCTCACCCTGGGCTCTGTGATTGTGTTGTTCTTGGAGCTCTCTGTTACCTGTGGGTGTTACTCTGCATCTGTTGTCAGAGTTGGACTTCCTGGTCATGCTGCCTTAGTCTGTGCACCCGCCCCCATGTCCACAGGATCAATGACTCCATTGGTCACAGCGACCACCCAGCCACTGTGACTATGTTACTAAAAGCCATGTTGTTTATACACTGAGCTCACGACTGCCTGGCCAGACCGGCCTAACGTGTCTGCTTCTTTATATGATGGGAAGGTTATTTACCCACCCTCAAGTCACTGGGTGCAGAAAGACCCACTTTCTGGCTCAATGCACTAAGGATAACAGTGCCCCAGGAAACAAAGCAGCCCTGTTTCTATGATGGTTCCTGTTTTCCCTACTTCAGAACTTACCCCTCATCCCCTTCAGTGCCTGAGCATTAAAAGAGCCAGCTGCTGAGTCACTGTGAGCTCCTTCCCCCGCTGCAGCCTTCAGCACCTAACCTTGGAACCTTTGCCTCCCACTGTGCAGAATATATAAAACTGATTCTGTGGTAATAAAAGGCAGCAGGTCCTATCAATCCCTCCATCTGGCCCCAAAGAGAGAGTCTCTCCCACAAAAACCCCAACCAAAAGGAGACACTATAATAGCTTTTAATCACAAACATTTATTAGAACTATTTTCTGGGCATTTTGTAAGGTACTGAGGACACAGAGATGGCACTTACACTGCCTTCCAGCCATCCAGAGCTTCTAAACTAGTGGGAAGACTAGATAGATAGATAGATAGATAGATAGATAGATAGATAGATAGATAGATAGATAGATAGATAAAATGGGCAGTTTTTTTTCCTGTATCATAGGTGAATTCATTTAAAAATAGTTACTGTCTCCCTGTCACACATTATGCCATGAACCAAGATATGGATAATATCCATATCTCCTGCTGCAGAATACAAATACATATATAATCTCATTTAATTTCTTTCAGGCCCCAGGAATGTGTGCATTATCTATTACAGCTCTTCCATCTTCCTAACACAGAAAAGCTTCAAAACAAAGAATTGCTTAATGTAGGTCAGTTCTAAGGAAACCTGAGGCAACATTTCTGCATGGGTCACACTGCTGGGGTCCTCTCTCCCAGGCTGCAGCATCCTTTATTCCCAATCTCCTCTTACAACGCTGCCCCGCCCCACATTGTCTGTGCTTGGGAAGGGAGAGGGATGTAGCAGTTAGAGCTCCAACTCTGCTTCTATCCTGGCTCCATCACCACTGACGCTTTAACAGTGAGCAAGTGACTTAACCTCCCTCTGCTTTAATTGCTGTATCTTTAAATTTGGAATAATCGTTATACCTATATCACAGGTTAAAGGAGAACTAAGTAAGTTATGAACACAGGAAAAATTTGGAATAGTGTCTGTCATCTCCTAAACACTTATCATGGTTACTATTATTAACATTATTATTTTATTATTATTATTATCATTATTATTATTCTCCCAGCCTCTCTAAACATCCCAGAGTAAAGCAATATGATCAACTAATTCACAGAGGATAATAATCTATAATAAAAATGTTAGTTACATTTGCCTTTTAAAACAGAATGCCTAAATATTATATTCAAGGGACCACATAATTTGTGGTGCAATTTCAGACTATGATAGCTGAGTGGAGAAGAGACACTGTGTTCATGAGGAGTCCCTTATGCAATGATGTGCTGATAAATGTTTAATAACCAGCTCTCTGGAGGAGAAAAGCCCTGGTTTGTAACATTTGCCAGTCTTTGTGGTGTAAAAATCCACTGCAGCCAATTTCAAGCTACCAGCATGATGTCACTCACTGAAAACAGGGTTGAGCAGATATGTGCACAGGATTAGAATCTATTTCTACCATATGGATACAATCAATGCAAATAACCTCAAGAGCATTGAAAATAGTAAAATGTAGTAAAAATTAGTAAGACCTTTGTTTTAAGTTTGTTTTATTTCATAAAGTTATATAATTTTTAATAATGGCTTTAACAACACTCAAAATCCCTAAAAATTGAACAATCGCTCCAGTACACCATCACACATCACCAGTGACATGTGCAGCAGTACATGAATGATGGATCTCCCATCTCCAGTCCTAGAAATATGAGCAAACGTGGACACAAATACAAATATAAGTTATCGCACTAGAAGATGATTAGTTCTTATCCTCTCTGTGCCTTCCTTGTGATACTCTGGTTCTCAGAAACTTAGATGGTCAGATTTAAGCAAAAATATAGAAAGGAGGTGAAACTGGACAATGTGGTGGCAGGAGGCGGTGCAGTTTGACCTGTGGGGTTCTTCACAAAAGTGTACCCCAAGGAAGAATAGGAGAGCAGCCCCCCTATGTCTCCCAGTGTCTGCTATAGGAAATTCCATCATCTGTGCATATTGGGAGAGGATGGGGAAGGGTTCTTGTGGCCAGGCTGTTGGGACATTTCTGTGCTTGAGCCCTAGGGCATGTGTTCAACAGCCATTACCCTTTCCCATTTCCCAACTAGAACACAAAGGAGTGCTGTAGTTAATACATATAGCCACCCATGTATTTATCAAGTTCTTACTTATGTACCAGGCACTGTGCTCAGCTCTTTACTTATATTTTTAGATTAATGCACACAACAACCTCACAAGAAAATGTAATTGTCCCCATTTTGTGGATAAGGAAAACTAGCCTTAGCTTAAGTCATTTGCCAAAGATCATATAACCACAGATTTGTTCCCGATAATATACACTAGATCACAATGAAACACCACTCATCAGGGCTTGATAGGGTGGGGACTGGAGGATGAAAAGTATAATGATGGGAAAATGAATATTTCCTTATGAAATATTCATAGGGAAATGTAATTCCACCTATTCTTCAGATAAAGAGATAAGAGCATTTTAAATGAAAATTATTCTAGACATAAATTAACAAATATATAACTTTCATTTAAAATTAGCCATATCATTAGCATAAAAACAATATGCTGCAATCTTTAAATCAGTTTATTCTCTCAAATACACATTCCTGCAATCCATTTTGCACAGCAGATTTCCCTAGCAAAATTTGCACAAAGAGAACCTACAGAATAATTCTGGCACGACCAGTGTGGCTTTATCTTACCCAAATTGCGACTCAGTCTACCTGGATTTATGACATTTATATTAGTTTCCTAGTGTTGCACTAACAAATTACCACACACTAGTAGCTTTTAAAACAACATGAATGTTTTATCTTATAGTTCTAGAGGTCAGAAGTCTGAAAAGGATCTCACTGGTCTGAAATGAAAGTGTCAGCAGGACTGCATGCCTTTCAGAGGTTCTATCTGTTATCTTGCCTTTTCCAGCTTTGAGAGGCTGCCCACACTCCTTAGCTCATGGCCCTTTCCATTTTCAAAGTGTTTCTCACAATACTATTTCTCCGGTTCTGACTCTTCTGTTTCTTTCTTCCTCATTTAGGGGCCCTTGTGATTACATTGGGGCCACCCAGGTAATGTAGGATAATCTCCTTATTTTAAGGTCAGCTGATTAGCAACCTTAATTCCATCTGTAAATGTAATCCCCTCTTGCCATTTAACATAGCATATCCACAGGTTCTGGGGATTAGGACATGGATATCTTTGGCGAGGGGGAAGTGGGAAAGCATTATTTTGCCTACCACACAATTTTGCCTACTTGCTAGACACAGGGGAGTAGAAACAGGTGGAGGCTGAATAAAAGGTAACTTGGCTGTAATATCTAAAGCCCAATCATCAGTCACTCCAGTGGTCCCCACATTCAGAGAGGACACTACTCACAGTAGATGAAGGCAGCTCTTGGTACTCCCCACTAGAACACCTGGATATGTGAAAACGGAGCCTACCTTGCTGATCTGATTCTGATGTGCCAAAGGTGACCACTAAAGCCAAAGAATATGAGGTACACTAAGGAATATTTCAAACAATTTACATTTTTTCTCATTAAGACAAAAGTACAGAGGTAACTTGCTTTAGGTGAATCTAATATGTAAAAAGACAAATTAGCCCAAAGGCTGTAAGTATATTTGTGTCAAACACCATTTATATAGCACTTACCATATTTCATTAAATCCAAGAGGTCATTATTATATGTAACACAGAGAAAGAAGAAAATTCTGCCAATTAAACTATGACATGCCATCAACCAAGGTGCAAATGACTTTAGAGATGTTAAAATGTGAATATACTTTTCCATCTTAGTATTGATGAAATATGTTACTATGTGTGCTTACTGTTACACATATGTGGATGTGTCTGAGAAAGAGGGAAAAGGAGGCATATACAAGAATATAACAGGGTCTCTACCATCAAGAGCCTCAAAATGAGATTAGAGAGAAAGACTGTATATATAAAACAATTATAAAACATATAAAAGTATATTTTTAAATCCCTAACAATGGTGTGCTGGAGTTGGCTCATACTGGCTCTCAAGAGATGACTGTTAAATTTTTCAGGACTTTTGTGAGCCATTGGTAACTTGAAATTGACCATCATGATAATATTTACACCATAGAAATTGGCAAACCAAGGGTCTTTCACCTTCCTGGAAAGCCGGTTTACCAGTACACCATTTAACTTTAAAAAGTAAGTGGAAAGATGTATCAGAGGGCATAGATAATATGATACATACTTTTATCCAGAAATTCATTTCTTATATGCAATATTTGACCAAATGGCCTCTTATATCACTTCAGCTATTTCCTATCCCTACCCAAAAGAATATAAGGACTCTAGGAAACACATTGACATTTCTCAGCTGCATTTCAATCAAGGAATTTTATGCAAGATATTTCT
This sequence comes from Tolypeutes matacus, assembly GCA_026826555.1. NCBI lineage: Eukaryota > Metazoa > Chordata > Mammalia > Cingulata > Chlamyphoridae > Tolypeutes > Tolypeutes matacus. The sequence goes on from JAKSZT010053882.1 coordinate 903,765, forward strand.
TTACATTGTCACAAATAGGTTCAACTCACCTACCAATATGGACAAACTGATTACATCACTTTTATGCTCAACAGAATCAAGCGAGACTTATGTGAATGAGCAATTTTATTACTAAAGATGAAAAGCCGAATCGAGAAGTACTTTGCATTTCAGGGGTCACTAAATCTGCAATTTGTAGAGTTTGATAGTGTTCAGGGAGGGCCTCTCTCAAGACTCTACTGCCAAGGCAAGCCGCTAGCATTGAATGCCTGGTAAAATGTTTCTGTAACTCACAAATCAAGTGCTTGTATTGAGAAGGCAAGTTAAACAAATCACAGGATATTGTAGCTTGATTGCTTTTATGTTACAGTTCACAAGCAAAGAAGCTCTGTCTCTTGACCCAAACGCTTCTCTCATTTAAACTTTGTCCATCAGAAACGGTTTGCAAGAATACACTGAATAATAGCTATATGAACAAACTAAATTCATCACCCTCAAGCTAACCAACCAAGTCTAAGATTTTGAATTTCAGCAAGATCCTTTGAAAAGAAGTTAACAAAGTTGAAATTGAAGCAAACTCACCAAATTAAAAATCTGAAAGAAGCACCAATAATCTGAAAAGGAAAAAAGAAAAATTAAACTCTAGCTCTAGTCTAGAAGAATTTAGCTTTCTATCACTAAAACCTGTGTGTTTATTATTTACGAATGAGAAAGGCTGGGAAGTAGGTGACCCTGACACTTGGACTCTTAAGAAGTTCAGTGATGTCCCTATAATTATTTAAGGTGAATAAAGCAATACCAAACACCTCCTGCTCAAAATAAATTTGGCAAAATTAAAAAAAAAAAAAAAAAGATGAGATTTTGTGCCAGAAGACTTGGGATCAAATCCAACTCTATCCCTTACAAGATACATTTCAATTCAATTCAGTCTTCTTCCCTTTACAATTATCACCATGAAGTAAACTGCTGTGGTACTTCCTAAAGAGACTGACCCAAGTTTACTGGTCTGGAAATATATTTATTTGGAGCCTACATTGGATTACAGAAATTCACATATGCCTATGATCACATACAGTCTGGCCAACTACCACATTTTACTTTCAGGGAACTGAGATTCCAAAAATAGGCATGCTTCATCAGTAAACTCAAATAAAGGGCCTCAAAAAGAGGATGCTAGAATGCCATAGGGGTTCTTATAGAATTGTACTTATCCCTCTAGGATCCTTTACCTACTACTTTCCACCAGAGCTTCTTTCATACATGTTTAATCACTCCCTTTAGATACGTATAAGATTCATTCCTGTATCCCTCCCCTGGGCATAGTATAGAGCCATGGACGCAGTAAACAGTCTGCAAGTTTTTGGTGAATGAATAAATAAGTCAGTTAATGGAGACAAAAATATATTGGTCCTATTGTTTGGTAGGTATCCTTTAAAAACCCATGTGCAGGGATCATAACCTTTCTTTTCTTCCACTTCAAGACAGTAACTGGAAGCAGTCTATGACAAAAGAGGTACAAAAGCATGTTTTATATATTTTGGCTTTTTTAAAAATGCACAATGCTCAGTGTGGATGATCATATTAACTGTTAGTTTTATTACTTCGTTTTTGTCAAATAAATGCCTTTGCAACGTGCTATGCAATTGCATTAGGAAAAACAAGTTTTCAGAGAAGTAGGAAAAAATACCCTTTTAAGGAACCTTGAAGTAAGACAACTACAAAAGAGCAATTGTCATGAGGGTCAATTATTTTCCATCCCTTTAGAAGAAAAGAATTTGCCAACTAAAATTAGACCATGAGTCTCTGCAGCCTGCCACTTTATAGGGGGTGATTGAACTGATATCATATAAATGATTTTATGTTACATTCTTCATTCTTTTTTATTTGCATCCAAAACTGCCAGATCTTAGCAATTATGCTAAATATTGATTTACAATTTTTCTCAGCTTATTCCAATGATGGAGCCAGATGAAAACCATAATATTATTTTATTTATAGCCTTAATATGATGGTTTGAAGTGACTAGTAAAAACAAAACTGGTCTCCAACTGTGCTAACTGCTGCCAAGATAAGTTTTGCTGTGAACATATCTGAGGCAAAAGGAAAGCAGTACTTGGGGAGTCAGTAGGCCTGGGACACACTTAAGATGACCAATTCCCTAAAAGATTTGGTATGAGCCTCCAAAATGTTCTCTGAAGACTTTAGAATTCTATGTCTTTGAACAGAAAGAAATAGTAAGCACTAAAAACAATTATGCATGAGTAGAAAAGTAGTATACAAACTAAGGAAGATAATGAGACTATTCAGAGGAAAGGTAACCAGAAGGGACATTTCTGTAAGTCAATCAATTTCAATTTTATTCTCATCACCAGCATTTACTGAGCACTTATTAATTTTTGTAGTGTACCCATTAAACAAACACTCTACAAAACATTTGTTACATATTTTAATTCTCACAACAACCTTGTGAAGTACTATCATCCTTCTTTGAGGTATAGAGTAGATAGGTAACAACCTCACAATTAGTTAAATGCAGAGCCAGGATTCAAACCAAGGACTGGTCTGCTTTAGCCATTAAACAAAGCTGGATTCTATGAGGTACAGTCAAAGGCACTGATGGCCTCAGCTTGGAGAAGGAAAACATGTAGGGAGTCAGATAAGTGAACCACTAAACTGGAGGAGGCAGAATCAGGAACGATGAGTGAAAGTCCAGGAGAGGATATCTTGGCTGAAAAAAGGAAAGAGTTGTTTAAAAATCAAAGAAGTGGCCTCTAAGATGGTATGTCCCATGGGACTGGATGGTTTTGTGGCAGCAGTGGAGTATTTTAAGCAGGGAAGTGGCATAACCAGATATACTCTAACTCCCTAGGTATACGAAAATCCTTCACTGTGGAGGCAGAGTATAATGGTTGAGAACATGACATCTTGAGTCAAATTGCCTGGGTTTGAGTCCTACTAGAATATTTAATAGATTAGTGACTAGCAGCAAGCTACTTAAGGTCCCTGTGCCATACCCCTTCCTCCAAAAATGGAAATAATAATAGTACTGTCTCATTGAGAGTACTAAATGAGTCAGTACGTATAAATTACTTAGCAATTTAGCACATAGTAAATGCTCAACTTATCCAACTTATGTTGGAAGTTATCATTGAGAATTTGCCTCCCCTCCCAGCATCAGTTTATAACTAAACTGAAATAATACCTTACTCCTTAAGACTTCCACCATGGATTATTTCTTCCCATATTTAACTTCCCCCATCAGGAGAAAATTCTTCCTTGAAGGAACCCGCAATTAAAATCTACTACTCCGTGTTTGGTCCTCAAAAAGTGGTTAGTTGATGATTATCCTCTTACTAAGAAGCTCATACACATCTGAGAACTATCTTCTTGAGACTGGATGAGATCCCTCATTATCTTTTCCCTAGATTATAAGCTCAATGATGACAATAACTTTGTCTTATTCACGATTCACGAGTGTCTAGTAATCGAGGTACACTGAACAATGCCTGGCATGTATTTGTTGAATGCACAAAAAAATAAATATCATTATTTTTGTAGATGCTGAAACTCCTTTCTAGTCATCAATATCCATTTTGAGTTATCAAAAAGAACACAAGTGTTTTAGAGAGGATCTGAAAAATTTCTACAGTATCCTTCTGATATATTCTGATATTCAGAGCTGGCTTGAGCAAAATTAATAAATAGGTGACTACTGCTTGCACATATCCAACCTTCCTTTCTTGTGCTCCTTCTCACTCTTAAATAACAATCCCTCTGTACATAACAATAGATAGATAGATAGATAATAGTTAAATAGGCTTTAGAGGGCTGTCTTGACTTGGAAATCTGATCACTTTTTATTTACACTTGATCTTGAGACACAGACTCTTATAGATTCAAAAAGCCCAGTACTTTTTAACTACCAGCCATTGGTAATGAGAAGGCGGAATATGTGTGTATATATATGTACATATTCACAGGCACATAGCTACATAGATATATACACATATTTTTATATGTGTGTATGTAATTTTTGGTTCATTTCTAGTCCTCAAGTATTTCTACAAATGCTCATGAATTGTAGCTAACAGCCCTCAATGAAGCCCATTAGTCTCCTGTGATGTATATCATAGGATCCTCCCATCTAAATAAAACATGGCATTTTTTAAAAAATCACTCATATATTCACATCACTACAAATTAATAGTGTTGTTTTCAGGGTCCAATAGAGAAATGTTCAGGAGTGACCACAGAGAATGACTCACTGTAGAAAAAGAAAACAAAACATGGGAAGCGGCTGTGGCTCAATCAGTAGGGCTCCCGTTTACCATATGGGAGGCCCCGGGTTCGGTTCCCGGGGCCTCCTGGTGAAGGCAAGCCCACCCGCATGGCATGGTTAGCTGACCCAGTGAGCACAAGCAGCAAGGGGGGGATAAATGAATAAATAAATAAAATATTAAAAAAAAAAAAACAAAGAATAAAAGAAGGAGGAGGAGAAAGGAGTGGAAGAGGAGGAGGAGGAGAAGGAGGAGGAAGGGGAGGAGAAGGAGGAAGAAGAGAAAAACAGCTGCCAAGGAGGATAACACCAATAAAATCACTATGTGTGTCAGGAAAATAAGGAGAAACATAATCAGCCTTTCTAACAAATCTTTTCATTCCCCTAAAATGTATTTTTTTACATGCTGTAGTGCAATTTAAAATAGTAATGACAACTGGTCAAAAGTTAAAAAGGTTGACAAATTTTTAAAGCAGTAACCATTTAAAAAAACATACCCATAAGATTTTTCACGAGTCCTTCTACCATTTGTCAATGTCAACCTAATAATGCAATTTCATGAGTTTGTCCTGAATTTAAGTATGCTACAGAAATCCAAATACTTTGGGTCATAGTTTCCATATTTATTAAAATTCTTAGCTGCCCAGATCATGGTTTCTTTACAGGGGCAACCTCATTTGTGGGTCATGATGTGGTGGGTTAGTGCTAATTTTCTTTGTTAAAATTCATGAATTTAAGAACAGGTTGCCATTTAAAAGAATTAGTTTAATTGAACAAGAAAGTGATTTATGTACTGGAAACACCTTCCCTGCCCTCCTTCAAAATGAGTTTGGGATATCTCTTCTTATTTTGAGATGTATATTTTATGAATTTTTGGTTGACTGTCTTTAAGAATTAAATCCTAAAGATTAAAATAATGTGTACTTTAAATGATGATAAAATAAAAATACACAATAACTGCTATTCATCGAGCCCCTATTCAAGTCAATGTTCATTCAAGGAAGGTATTTATTGGGCCCATTTTTTGAAAGAGGAAAGCGAGGCACAGAGAAAACAACTTCCTTTATTCACATAAGGCTAACTAGGATTCAACTGCCTTTCTGACCTTTAAAATATTGTTCTTTCTACTATAGCAGGGGTTCTTAACCAGGGGTCCATGGACCGCCAGGGAGTCCATGGAAAGATTTCAGGGGTCCATGAGCTTGAAGTGAACAAAGTCAACTTATTATCTTTATTTTCTCTGACTGCTAGCTGAGATCCAGCATTTTCTTCACTTATGAATGCATGCAATAAATAAATCACAGTAGTATTCATTTCACCGAACTGGCAGAGGGGTCCGTGGAACAAAAAAGGTTAAGAACCCCTGCACTACAGTATGTTTATCTCACATGTTTATAGAACATTTATCTTCTTTTTGGAATATCAGTTCTTTTCATTTAGAAAAAGACATAAAGGCACACATGCAAAAAATAAAATAAATTGAGTTTCAGATGGTTCCAATCCCTCCTTGTTCATGCTCCCTTCGCAATGCTCCAACCTCCTGACCACTCTCTCTCCTGAAGTCTCTGAATTTCTTTGGCCCCTGTCTTCCAACTTCCTTTCTTGAACTCCCCTGCTCCTTGTCACAGGGCTTTGGGATCTGGTTACTGCTCTATGCTCTTGCATTTGACCCTGAAACTTCAAACCTCCCTCTTTTTCTGAGCCAATCTTCATCAAGGACTGGAGCAGCAGTACCTCTCTTCTCATACTGCAGTCTCTTCAGCCTCGCTCCCTAAGCCCCAGTTCTCAAAGACTCCAGGGTCCCGGCATGACTGAGAAGAAGATTTTGTCAAAAAGAGGAATTTAACAGTAATAATCTTATGTGAATCCCTATGAATTATGGTGAAATAGTTATTTGTCAGGGAAAGATTCCAAACTATTGCTTTCAAGGGGAAGAAATGTTCAATCCCATTTCTAAAGGTTTGGGAAATGATCAGAAATGAATCTGAAATTCTTTTCTCATGTAGGATTGAAGGCAAAGATCTTTCATTAAAAAAAAAAAAAAAAAAAATAGAATTCCAGTGTGTATACTTAGTATTCTATTCCAGGTTCAAAAAAATTATATGAGCAAGAAACAGACAATACATGGAACTTAAAGACAAAACCTAATTAGAGATGTATCTTTTCAGCCCAGGCCCACCTTCACTTGGCTTTATAGCATCCTTTCATGCCCCTAAGAATAAGTCACCTAAATATACAAGAAATGCTGCTGTCTCATCTTGCTTATTGAAAGTCATAATGGGCTAGTATTACCTGGGCAATGATGAGTGTAATTTTAATACCATGTGTTTGGAGATTGCTTTTAACTTTCTTAAAATGTTTCTAGATATATTATTTTATATGCCTACCCTCCTTCAAACTATTCCCACAAATTAATCACTCCAATCCACCCAACTCTAAAACTAGCTCAAAACCTAGGTATGGAAGTTCTCCTACAGAAATCTGTACTTATTTGTATACCATTAGTACTTAAGTTATCATGTACCAAACTAGCATATTAACACTTACTATGTATCAGGCCCTATGCTAAATACATTAAAGCATCTCACTTAATTTCCTATGAGAACCCTGCAAAGCAGACATATTTCTCACAAGGATGAGAATACAAAGAATCAGAGAGAATACTAAATTAGCTTGTGACCACACAGCTGCTATGTGATAAATCTAAACTCAATCTAATTCCAGAACCAGACAACTAACCACTAAAGCACTATGGTGGACACTCTACAGGCTACCAGAATCTATTCCCAAACCTTTCTCCCTGGCTCAACCTCACAGCAGAGGTTGGAAAAGTCAAAGACTCTTTTTCCCACAGTCTTTTGCAAATAGCATGTTGGTTGACTCCATTCTGGCCAATGAGACATAAAGGAAAGTCTGCTGGAAAGATGTTTTCCTCCCTGATTAAAGAAAAGTCCTTTATTCACCCACGTTTTCCTTTCTGATTGGGATGTTTTTATAAGAAAGGGTATAATTCCTAGATTCAGGGTAGTCACTTGCTACTTCAAGGAAAAGACCAAGGAAATTGCAGAGATTAGGACCCAAGTCCTGATATTATGAAGCAATTGAATCATCTATCTCCAGACTACTTGTGAAATAAACAATAAATGTTCTTATGGCTTAAGCCACTATTAGTTTGATATCCTATTATTTGCAGCAGAATGTATTCCTAACTGATACAATCACCATGTTGCCTCAAGGACAGCAAAGCTCTATGAAGGTCAGTGACTTGAAACCTAGTTAAAAACTCACTATTTGGGTATCTCAAGAACTCAAATGAACTTCTGGAACATAGTAAGTGTTTAATATGATAATTTAGAGTCTGGCACATGGCACTCAGTAAATATTAATTGAAAGAATGAACAAATGTGATCTTGGGACTTATCATAGTTGGTCACTAAGGTAGGAGATAGATATCAGCAATTGTTAAGCTAATTCAGGGCATAGTCCTGGGTTTGCATGGAGGACTAAGAGATGTAGAGAAGTTTGGTCTCCATCCACAAAGAGATTGCAATTTATATGGGATGTATGAAGACAGTTCAAATGCTTATAAGGAAACTTGTCGGTACTTGTCAGTATAACGTTAAAAAGAATTTCATGTCTAAAACAGTTTTTAAACCATGCGGATTTGTCGTTTTATACCTTTATAAACAGGAAAAATCCACAGGAAAAAGAGTAGAAAGAAAATGGCAGAAATGCTAACTATGATTATTTATGGATGGTAGGATTTCAAAAGATGATGATTTTCCTCTTTGTATTTTTCTGCTCAAAGTAGAAAATTTCAGAAGACAGACAAGTTCAAGGAATAAAATAAAAAACCACTTGTAACCTGAGTATCTAGAGATTTAAGGTCTCTTCCAAGGCTATTATTCTAATTTACAACAGATTATTTTTATTTGAATCTGAACAACAGAAACAATATTGTTATAAATATCCTGGAGCAAGCTATGAAGAGAGACAACTTCTTAATATGACAGGCACATAATATTCACAAATATGAAATATTACAATCCATGTCATATAGAGAATGCCAAATTAAATACTACTATAAAACACTTTGATACAATTCAATTTAAAATCCTTAGTTTTTAATGTTGTTTCATAACTACTGTGTGCAATTTATATTGTCTGTTTAGTTCCCTGCTGTTTCTTCCCTTGCTTCAATATTTTACCTTAAGAATTTTCATTAATTTATAATTGTTTATTACTATTATAGGAAAATAATAACAGTCACAGAAAAATGGATACCAGCTTAAAATGTTCAACTTTCTATCCTAAACAGTGTCAGGCACTGAGAAGTAACAAGAATTTTGATTACTAATCAAACTTAACAAACAAAATTCAACACTTATCAGTAGAGATCATTGACTTATTATGTTCATTACTTTTTCTCCCTGGGCCTTTACTCGTACTTTCTCTTTGCCTTGAAATTTATCTCCCTTTGGAACTTTTGGCTTTCAATCGCTACTTCTCCTGACCCCCATACTGTTAAATCATTCATATTCGATAACTCTGCGCTTCTCACAAAGACTGTATTTGGCTTTTGTAGAACCAAGTAAAGAAGCGCATCAGCAGTTGCAAACAGGTATAACCAGGAAGGCAAGTAACTTAAAGTATGTAATATGGATTTAGACAGAAGAAATAATGAAACCTCTTAAACTGTGTACACAGACAGACTCCCAAACTGCTCCACCTTGATTCTGAATATCTGTGCTGGTGAACAGGAAAAGGACATTGATGGCCCATCAAAAAGTAGACACAGATACGTTCTGGATCCCACTATATTCATGTAAACAGCTGGGATGGAAGAGTAGAAGATAATGAAGCCCTCCAATGAAAGGCACCAGAGCATGGGGAAAGCATACTTTCATTGGCAACAGAAGAAATTGCACCTCACCTCACAGTAATCTGTCCATAGACCAAAAAAAAAAAAAAAAAAAAGGAAAAAATACAAAAGAGGCAAGGAGAAAAGAAGAAGAGGGAAAGGAAAAGGAGGCCCACAAGAGAATAAGAAATTATTAAGGAATCCAGATCTATATCTCTACATTTTGAAATGGTCTTCACTTTTAAAGTACTCTTCTTTGGGTCACTGTAAAAGCAAAGGTTTGACAATTCTCAAAACACTTCAATCTTAACATAGACAGAATCTCAGTAAGGCATGATTTTTCAAGTTTCATCCACCAAACATGTCACATCTTTTTCTCTTGGTCAAGAAAAGTATTAATCCAGAGAGGCAAGTGTATTAGTTTCCTGGCTGCTAAAACAAATACCATTCAATGGGTTGGCTTAATAATAGGAATTCATTGGCTCGCAGTTTTATAAGCTGGAAGATTTGCTTCGTCCCAGGTTGATATCATCTGGCTGGCCAGCAATTTTTGGGGTTCTTTGGCTTTTCCATCACACGGCAATGCACATGGCGGCATCTCCTCCTTTCTTTCCCTGGTTCAACTGACTTCCAGCTTCTTGCAGCTTCCTGTGGTTTTTCTCTCCATCTGACTTTCACTCTGCTTATAAAGAACTCCAGTACTCCAGATTAAAGCCAAATCTGGTTCAGTGAGGCCTCATATTAACTAAAGTAACATCCAAAAGATAACTTATTTACAGTGGGTCTACACCCACCAGAATGCTAACCAAGACCAAGAACATGTGTAAGCTGGAGTACACAATTCAATCCACCACGGAAAGCTCCCAGGGGAATCATTTTAATCTGGTATAGTTCCTGATACAAAAATTTGCAATTACTTTGTCAATGAGGTACACGTTTCCCTTATTGAGACTATTTCAGGAAGAGAGTTTCTGGCTGGTGAAAACAAACAAATGGCTTCTGCTCAGTTGGAAACCACACGTATAATGGAATTGTTGTCTTACACTTGGGTCAACTTCTAGAGTCAGTATAGGATGCAAATATACTATATGGTCAAATATGTTCTTGAAAATTTCTTATGTCACCCATAAAGTACAATTCACCTAGTTTGGGGTACACCACTGTGTCCAGTAAATCTTTGTATGCAAAAGTTTAAGAACCATGGAGCTAGGCCAAAGGAAGGAACTAACAAAAACTTAGTACTTGGCAGCTCAAATAATTCTCCTTTTAGTGCACAGCACAAGTCTCTTACTCAATACAATTAGGACTAGAATTTAATAATTTAAACAAAAAATTAAGTTAATGATGTAACCATATGTAATACATATACATTATATATTTTATTTTATTTTATTTTATTTTATTTTATTATTTTATTATTATTTTAATTGAAAGCATAAATGGATGTCCATTCACTATTTTTTTTGAAGGCCCAAGGTTTTGACTTTGACAATGACTCAAGTGATTCTTGTCCTATTTGTTATGTATAAATCATACTCATATCATTTGAGATTTCCAGTTTAGGTAAAGATACTGTATTAGTCTGCCAAAGGGCTGCTGATGCAAAATACCAGAAATCTGTTGGCTTTTATAAAGGGTATTTATTTGGGGTAAAAGCTTACAGTTACTGTAAAAAGTCCAACTCATTGTTGCTTTCTCACCAGTCAGTTGCCACGTGTTGATGCAAGTTGGTTGCTGATCTCTGGCTGGTCTCTGCCTTCCCCTCTGGGCTTCCTCTTCCTCTTGAGGCTCCATGGGCCCAGCTTTTTCTGGATTTTAGCTGCAGGCTGGCACAGGGCTTCCTATATCAGTCTCAGCTGTTTTTCCCAATCTCAGCTGCAAGCTATTAGGCAAATGGCTCCTCTTTCCCCAGGGGCTTCAGCTGTTTGTACCTTCTTTCTGTCATATGGCCAGATAAAAAATGACAGAGCTCTCTCTTCCTGTGTGTCTATCTGAGTGACTGAGTGTCCATTTAGATCAGACCCAGAAAGGGGGCGGAGACAACCTGAGTCAAGCCCACTGATTTGTCAAATCAAAAGCCCTAATTGTAACAAGTAATCTAATCAAAGACATCTCAACTGAATTTAATACAATCAAAGGGTATCAAACCCAGAGGAATAGATTGGTTTACAAACATAACCTTTCTCTTTTGGGGATTCATAAATAATCTCCAACTGCCACAGATACCAAAGACAGTTGTAAACCAATATGAATGTTGAATCATAGATTATTTATTTATGTTTTTACAAATTTTACCCACATTCAACTTGACAGTTTTATTTTAAACTAATTGATACTTATGGAGTTATTCCAAAGCATACGCTACTCTTGGATATTAGTATGAGGGAGTGAGTGATCCACAGGAGGGAAAGATTCAATAATTCAGTCTGCATACTGTTTCTCTTGGTCTGTACCAAGGTGAGTAACTAAAAATTAAAATATTATTTCAGTACTGTGTCTAGAATCTGAAGTTTTCATTGAAAATGATATCCATGGAATCTTAAAGTTTCAAAAATATACAAATACCTCAGATTTGGATTCTTTGGGGCTAATGCTAGAACTGAGAATCAGTTCAGAAAAGTTTATTTTCCCAACTCCCTGAAAAAAAACTTATATAGTTATTAATCTTCAAAATAAGTTGGGAAGTCTCCATCTCTCCTCCCAGCTAGAGATGCCTTTCCTTATCAGAAACTGAGAGAAATGAAATGGAATCCTGCAGTATACCATATTTAGCAGCATCCTGGTCTCTAAATCAGAAGTTTACAAACAGGTATGCACACCACTGCAGATACCCAAAAACTTTCCTAGGGAACCCAGGCAACAGTAGTTTTAAGGCAATCAATTTCAAAATCCTCAGGTTGCCTCTGTATGCTTTCCTAATATTGATTTACCTGAAAATGCACTTCTGATCATTCTGATTCACACATCCCTTTCATAATCACTCTTCTCCTTTACAAAAGAAAGGCACAGCTCTTACTATCTGATGTCTTATTAAGGTGTGTTAATCCTAGGTATAAAAGACTGTGAGAACTGGAAAAAAGACCTTGAATAAAAGGGGGAAAGGGTAAAGACAAATGAGTTCAAGTGGCTAAGAGACTTCAAAGAGAGTCGGGAGGTCATCCCAGAGGTAACGCTTATGCACACCTCAGTAGGAGTTCATAGAACATCAAAGTGCATATCACCCCACACAGAGGGGCTCCTGAGAGCTCCGGAGACACCCAGGTCCTATATAAGGGGGGATAGCCCCAGAGACTGATGCCTTATCAGTGGGCTCTATTTTGGAATCTGTGCTCCTGAGAGTGACAGAATTGGACTCAAATAAGTCCTCCCTGCACATGGTTCATCAGTCCCTTCTATTCAAACCTATATGTGATGCTGAAGTTTTTAGGTATACTTCCAGAGACTGGAGCCTCTGGCCTACCTATGTGCCAGGTGTGCGTGGAATCTCGGTGGAGCTGCAACTCCTACCCTACAGCTCAGTGGACTCATCCAAGTCACCTGGCGAGGAGACAACGATGGGCAACGGCCATCCCAGGGAATGGAGAGGGCCTGCATTTGCAGGCAGGATCATCCCGCCCACCATATCCATGGGCTATAAGCCCTCTCTCACTTTGAGGTAGAGTGGACATCACCATCCCAGTCCCCTCAGGATTGAGGGAAGAACTATGGACTAGAGTGGACTTGATGGTATTCTGTTGTACACATATGGTGATTCTAGCAATGGAAGAAATTATAACAGTGAGGTGGAGCCAGTGGCCACTGAACACTTTCGGGGCAGGGAGGGGATGTGCAGTTGAAATACAGGGGCTTTTTCGGGATTTGGAGGTTGTCCTGAGTGCCGTTGTGGCAACGGATGTAGGCCATTTTAAATCAGCACACACCATTCAGAACTGTGTGGGAGAGAGTGTGGTCTACGATGTGAACTGTGGTCTATGGTTGATGGCAAGGCCCCAGGATGTGTAAGTCCATTGAGGGTGATGGGCCACACTTGTGGGAGATGTTTGTGTGGGATGTGGCGGGAGGTGTGGGAGGTGGGGAACATGGGAATCCCGGTAGGTTCCGTGTAATATTTTAGGTAATCTAAGCACCTCTTAAAATATCTATCTATCTATCTATCTATCTATCTATCTATCTATCTATCTATATATAAATAACATTTTTGTAAGCAAATGCACATATATGCATATATATTTATATATCATTTTACAAATATTGGTATATATTGTGAAAATTTTTATTTTTACCCACAATAAAAAATAAATTAAAAAAAAAAAAAAAAGACTGTGAAAAACAAAAGGCCAATTTGGATAAAACAAATGGCTTTTATGATTGGGCAACAAATCTGATTGCAATACAGATAGTTTCCAAACCTCTGCTTTCCAACCAACTGAAGGAGGACCTAATTGAGTTATTTTTTTATATTTATTATTTATTTATTTACCCCTCCCCCCATTGTTTTGCACTCACTGTCTGCTCTCCGTGTCCATTCACTGTGTGCTCTCTGTGTCTGTCTCAGAGGCACCAGGAACCGAACCTGGGACCTTCCATGAGGGAGAAAGGCGCTCAATCGCTTGAGCCACTTCAGCTCCCTGTTTTTGTTGTGTTTCTCATTCTTTCCTCTTTGTGTCTCCTTATTGCAACATCTTGTTGTGTCAGCTCACCATCAGCTCACTGTCTTGCTCATCTTCTCCAGGAGTCACCAAGAACCGAACCTGGGACCTCCCGTGTGGTAGGCGGGGGCCCAATCGCTTGAGTTACATCTGCTTCTGCAATTGAGTTAACGTGAAAGATCACTGAAAATATTTTTGGGTGATTGTTTTAGTTTGCCAAAGGGCTGCTGATGCAAAGTAACAGAAATAGGTTGGCTTTTATAAAGGGGATTTATTTGGGGGTAAAAGCTTATAGTTCCAAGGCTGTGAAAAGTTCAGCTAAGGGCACCATAAGAGGTACTTTCTCACATAGTGAAGCCAGATGGCCGCTGATCTCTGCTGAATTCTCTGCTTCTCTGCCGCTGTAGGCAATCCTGGCATAGGGCTTGGCTCTTACTAAGTCTCCTCTCTCAGTCTCAGCAGCTCTTATTTCTTCCAGAGATCAGCTCTAAGCTATCAGGCATATAGTTTATTTGTCCCTGGGCCTCAGCTCTCTGAGGCTTCTCTGTTTGCAGCTCAGCTGTAGGAAAAACTGGAGGGCCTTTCTCTCACATGGCAGGACCGAATATGGCAGCTTCCTTTATCTGTGTCTGTGTCTGTCTCTCTCTTTGTCTCCATTTATATCAGACCCAGCCAGAAGGCAGAGACCCAAGCTGGCTCCGCCTCACTGAAGTAGTCCAATCAAAGCCCTAAAGTGGCCTTATCACATAATCTAATTAATTGGCCTTCAACTGAATTTAAAGCAATCAAGCGGTATCATATCCACAAGAATACATTAGTTTAAAAACAATCTTTTGGGGATTCATAAAATACTTTCAAACAGCCACAGTGATAGATCATTGTGTGATTTTTGGCATATAACTGACAGAATTTTAAAAATTGAGTGATATTACTGTAACAAATCGCCTTCCATTCCCATCTCCTTATGTGAACAAGATTGGATAAGCAAAGAGATGAGAAGACATCACTTTTATTAAAAACAAAAATAGAGTGTGTGGGAGGGCAGAATCTATAACGCAAAATCATCAGAGAGGAAGTCAAGACAAACGAATGTGTTCAATTCACCTCATTTAACCAGAACCAGTTTACTCCTGAAAGTAAATTTGTTAATATTTAACAAGAAGGTGAATAAAAGCTACCCAATTTGACTTCAAATCTTTAATGACTTTAAGTTTGAATTTCTGTGCAAAAGAGATACTTTTTATAGTGAGTGTCAGTGGTGAGCAACAGGCTAGACTGCTAACAGCCATACAAAGTACTACACTTGCTTGCTAACTAGGATGGCAGAGACCATGGAGGCTACTCAAAAATGCAATGGGTACTTTAGTAAATATAGTAAACACCATGGTGGGTTTATAATTTTTGTCACTTCTGGATACACATACTCTCTAAAAAAATGACAATTTTACTTACACTGTTTTTTGCTCTGCCTTTAATGAAGAAGGACTGAGTCAGGGAGTAAGAAGAATATGTTTATTCTTTCTATATCCCACTTTGGCATATTCTGTCACTACAGAAAACATTCTTTATATTAAAAGGGTATAAATTAATAAGTCTAAACATACACAAAAAGTGCTTCTACCCCTCTCAGTTAGAAGTGGAGTGGGCATCACCATCACAGAATCTTCAGGATTGGGGAATGGACAATGGACTAGAGTAGGCTTACAGTTGTTCTACTGTAGACTTGTGATCATGGATGTGGAGGCAGTGGCCACTGGGGCAGGAAAAGGGAAAAATAGGTGTAATTTGGGGGCATTTTGGGGACTTGGGAATTAATCTGAACGATATTTCAATGACAGATACAGGTCATTGTATATCATATAAAAACTTGCAAAAATGTGTGGGAGAGAGTGTAAATTACAATGTAAACTAAAATCAACACTTAGTGGCAATGCTCCAAGATGTGTTCATCAATTGTGACAAATGTACCACACTAATGAAGGATGTTGCTGATGTGGGAAAATGTAGGAGGGCTAGGGAGCGGGGCATATGGGAATCCCCTATATTTTTTGTGTAACATTTATGTAATCTAAGTTTCTTTAAAAATAAAAATAAAAATAAAAAAGTATATTTTTTAAAAAGTGCTTCTAAACCTTGGAATAATCTTTCAAAACATGCAACATCTCCTGCATTTTTACCTTGTCATAAACTATAATGTTCTACATTCTTCCAGTTCCTCAAAAATTTTTTACAGACCAATGTGACTATCTCTACTTAGAGCCAAGCATGTTTTTCACACAGGTAATCCAACTTCGCATGGAGTGATTATCCTTTGAAGGAGCCAGAAGACTTCATCATTTTATCCTCATACAAGACTAAGGGATATAATATCCCCATTCCACCTCTAGGACTAATGTGCAACCCACAAACATACACACAAATAACACAGCATGAGATTTAACATACTAGAAGGGACTATCAATTGAAATTTTCTACTCTAAAACAATTTCATTAGCAATAGCAGTACTAAAAATGTTATTTTATAGTTGACTTCCACCAAATTACAACGCAGCTCAGATTCGAAGTCTCTATTATCTTTGGCAGAAGTTTTTAAGACCATTTTTATTTACTCCAAACTATATTAGAACAAAGTCAGCACAAGCCCTTTGCAGTTTTTATGTCAAGTGCTTCCTGCTGTAATTAAATAAACAGTGGAACTCAAAGGAAGCACCAGGAGAAAGCATCAGGGCATCACTTACTGATTGGCAGAATTTTAGGGATTTCAAATTTCCATTTTATCGTACAACTGCACTTTATTGCCATTTTATTCTTAAAATGTAATAAGTACAAACTGCTTCAGTAATGATGGAAAAGCTTTCGCAGCTTTAATGAAACCTTTTATTTGCCACTGAAACTTTTATTTCCAAATGATAACATAGGCAAGAAAGAAAAAATTACTACTTTTATTTAGAGGATAACTTTAGCAATTGGAATGATTTGGCTCTTGGGTGAATTTTAAGGCATTTAGAGTTGTTATATTTCTGCTTATTGTTTTCACTTATTTTTAATGAACTAAAAACAATTATAAACATACATACATCTATTACAAAGTGATTAATCATATATCAAAATACTAGATAGTTATGTGCAGCTATCAACTGTCAGGTATCAGTCTGGTCTGGATAAGATTTGCTGTTCATTTGGGTCTCTGCACATCTCAGCTGTTGACCCTAGGGGATAACTTGGTGTACCGGCTAAGTGCAGAATCTCAGAACCTGGACTGCCTGGCTTCACTTTCCAGCCCCCATCCTTCCTAGCTATGAGACCTACTCACCCCTCAGTTTCCTTATCTGTAAAAATGAGGGTGACAGTAGAACCTGCTTCTTGGAGAGGGTGTGAAGATTAAATGAGGTATTGCATGTAAAACCTTAGACTAGAGCCTAGCACTTGGTAAGCACTTAATAAATGTTTAGCTCTAAGACAATTTTCATGTGAGAATATATTCATCTCAAAAATGGAGGTACCATCAGGTGATACCTGCCATTTACTCAACAAACATTTGTTGAGTTTTACTTTATGCTGGATGCTGTTCTAGCTCAAGAGACACAAAGATTAATAAGATATGGTACTTACTCTTCAGGAGCTTACAATTTTAGTGCAAAATAATTGTTGCTATTTTAATATCTTGCTTGAAGAGTACCATGAAGCACATTCTTTCACTAGATCACAAATTTTCCTTTTATCCATGCGCTAGGAACTAATGAAGCTTCAGAAAAATTCAACTTCAGTTTCTGAAATCTTAATCATGCACAATTTAATAACCAGCTACGGGTTTTTCCATATTTTAAAACAGATGATTAAATGGCCTAATCGGATTCTAACTTAGCCAAAAACTTGAAATTCTAGGAAGACAACCATGACTGACACATTCATTTTCCTGAATGTGGACATACTGCAAAGAGCAGCTGCAGAAAAATAGTGCCATTTACATCCCACAAGACCCTCAGGTAGCTGGAGCAACACAAGATTTGGCATCAGAAATTTAAAGTACCTAACCTAAATTCAATTTGCGATAAAATAAGAACCTCATTTAGTCATAGCTACATGACTTTCCAGAAAGTTCAGAAACTGACTCCCAATATAACACCTTATATGCCTTTAGTTTATCAAGCATTGTCATTTAAGTCATTACACTGGAGAATTCACTGAAGAGTGAAATATTCAAATTTGACTATAAATCCCAAACACAACTAATATGGTATTTCAAACATCACAAACTCCAAATGATCTTAACTATGTTGTCCTCTGCTAATTTGCTACTCTTGAAAATGTGCAATAAATTCAATTAAAAAGGAAAGCATCTTTAAATTAGTTGCAAGATCAACTAGGATATTTATCCACTTACTGGTTGTATCATAATAAAAACCCATCTAATATGCATTGCATTGTTTAATTCAGAAGGAAATTGGATATTCTCCCTTCCAATTAAAAGACCAAGACCGTTTTTTTTTTTTTGCAACAACAAATAATGACCGTGTTCACTTCCTAGAATAGATTAAATAATTGCCAAAATAGGTCTTCTGAAGAGTTAAACTACCCAAACAACAGCAGATCATAGGCACACATGCTCCTTCCTTCCCTGCTTCCTTTCCCGTATCATATCACCTTCCGTGATCAAATACTCTTTAAAGACCCTCATGATCCTTTTGGGATTGGGCAGATACAAATCCTTAAAGGGGGGGGGCACCCCTCACAATGAATATTGATAAATTGATAAACTTCAATGTCAATATCGATAAACCTCATTTATATGCAAGATGACATTAGAGTGGGAATTCACCCCTTAGTCCCAAATCTCCAAACAAAATGCATATCGTGGTGACCTCTACCTTGCATGTACACACCTATGTTCCACACCACAGGATCCTCTTGATCCCAGCTAACGTCCCTGCTTAATTTATGCGTTTTCAACATCCACTTTTTATCCTTCCAGAGTGAAAATTTCAAAAGGGGAGAGAGTCGGTGAAAGAAACGAGGAAGAGGAAGGAGGGTATATGATGCTTTGGATTTCTGCCATTCTCGCCGCAACCCAGAATCCGTAATATTTTCTTTCCTCTTCCAAGTCCTCCCTCTTGCTCCCCCTCTCGCCCCTTTCCTCCGCAGCAGGAGAGAGGAGGAGGGGCCGCTGGTTGAAGCCGCCACTTGCCGCGGCGTGGAAAAGATCCAGTTGTCACTTACCCAGCGGTGTGAGAATGGCTCATTTTTGCAGGATCCCTTTTGGACCCTGCCGCAGACGCGGAGGTTGGGTTCATGGGGCGCGACAGTCACGCTCGCGGGGTGGCCCCGCACTGCGGTCTCCCCGGCGCGGGGCACCTGGTCTGTAAGGCCGCCTGCCGGGCCCCCTCCCGCTGGCTGTATCCACAGCCTCGGGTTGCTAAGGGAGGGGGGAAGGCAAGCGAAGAGGGTCTGGAGAAGCCGAGGCACTGCTTGGAGCAGAGCCTTGGGAAAAATGGAAGTGAAGCCCGGCTTCCACCCCTTTCTCTGGCCTCTGATGTGGGAGGAGACCCGTGCAGGCCTCAGCTCTGTTGCTCTGGGGAGCGAGTTTCCCAGCCACCTGTAATCTGAAAGCAAACAAACACACTCACCCACACCCGCTTTGGCTGGTGTGCCTCCTTCTAAGCCCTGGGGAAGGCTTGGTGGTGACTGAGGGTAATAAGAGCATGGAGCAGCTACTGGGTAATGCTGTGGTTTCCATTTGTAAAACAGACCCTAGATTGCAAGTTCAAGAGAAAGAAGGAAGTCCCTTTTCTCAATCTGCTCTGGATTTTTGTTTTGTTTCTGCATCTGCAAGGTGTTGCAATCCGCCAATTTCTTCCTTGGAAAATCTCCATCGTTGCTTCTGGCTGACTGTCTCCACTCCTAGCAGGCAGGGATGATATAGCTCTGACATTCAGAAAGGGGGAGAGATGCCCTTACTCAGTAAAGCATACTGGAAGGGTACTTGTATTTGAATCCAGTAAGTAAAATGTGGGGTTTACCTGAAGAAGCCTAGATTTAAATGAGAGGGCCTTGATGTGGATGAAGTTTAGTCCTCTTTGACCTAGTCCTGGTCCTGTTCTTGATTCATCAGATTTTTGGCTGTGTAACTTGACCTCAGATCTCACGTTCCTCATATATACCTGAAGGTTTGGACATATCAGAGGTGACTGAGCACTCTATGGATCTCTATTCTAGCTCAGCCATACTCAGATGTAAGAAGGAAATCACCTCGTTAACGGCATTCTGCATTTCCAGACATCATGAAGGCCCACTGAGCAAGACAGAGTCCAATCTTCTCAGAAGACATTCAAGACCCTCATCATCTGACCCCAGCTTCCATCTTCAGCCCCATCATGACCTCTTTCTCCATCCCCACTACCCTAAGCTCTAGCAAAACCAAACTCATACTTGCCTTCTAATGGGAACATGATTCCATCTTGGCTATCTGACAAACTTCTATCCTTTCTTCAGCACCCAGC
The DNA here is from genome assembly GCA_026826555.1 of Tolypeutes matacus. Lineage (NCBI taxonomy): Eukaryota > Metazoa > Chordata > Mammalia > Cingulata > Chlamyphoridae > Tolypeutes > Tolypeutes matacus. The sequence goes on from JAKSZT010053882.1 coordinate 924,027, forward strand.
TTGAACTCCACCTTCGTTGCCTGCCCCAGGTGTGCTGATGCCTCCGGCGTCTGTGCACCCCCTCAGCCTGGACATGTCCCTGTTTCACACTCAAGCCCCTGTACTGCACTTGCTGGTGTATAGGGCTGCACTTTCTACTTGAACATAAGCTCCTCTATTTCAGGTTTTGTATTCTAGGAAGCAAGCAGCAGGTCAACAAACGTTTGGAGCATGAATGAAAAAGAAAAGAAAAAAAAAAATCTCTTCAAAGTGGTTGCATTTTTATTGAGCGCTTACTCACTGCTTGTTTATCTCATTTAATCCTTATCACCCCTCTATGAGGTAGGTTTTTCTCCTCCACTGTATAGCTATTCCAACTAAGACACAGAAATTAATTATTTTGCTTATCACCTATAACAGCTCCTAAGTGGAAAAAACATGTAATTGTCTGGTTCCAGAGCATATCATTGTCTTTAACCATTACAAAGCAATTCCTTTTCTCCACCACTCCTGTGAATTACTCCAAAGGTCAAATTTTCCTATATACACACATTTTTAGACCTGAGAGACCAGAGTCATCCTGGGGGAAAAAATAGATGCTAGTTCAATAGCTTATATCCTGAGACTGAAGAACTTATGGATGCTTTGGGAACCAGAGGACTAGACCTAGATGGAGGTAGAGGTCGTCAAAGAAGAAAGTGCATGATGTGAACATGGCATCTTATGCTTTCACAAGGAAGACCTATAGATTTTCAACTAGTATGCAGCCATACATTGAACTTGAACCAGCTTTCCTCCTCTATGTTTGCCCCTACTCTATGGCTCCCATTTGAGGGTGCCCTTAATGCTCATGGTGACAAGATTTCACCTGATAAAAATAGGGAGGGATATAAAAAGACATTATAATTGCCCCAGGTGCTGCTAACCCCTAAGGATGGTGTAAATAATACAATCTTTTATAAATACCAGTTGTTACATATTAATTCATTTGTGCAAATAGAAAATGGTACTCTCTCACTGGTGGAATGAGAAGGGAAATTAAAATATACTATTTGGACACTCAGGAGTCTGTAGGAAAGAATGCCTGGCACTCAGCAGTCAATGAGGTACCCTCAACAGCATGTATTAATTCATAAATGGGGTTTGAGTTCTCCGCCCCTGTGAGCTGCACAATTTCACATCCCTGATGAAAACTGCAAGGAAGCTACTAATTTTCACTTCAGAAAATGCTCACTGTGAAAATGTATTGGGAATTTAGCCAGAAGGAATTTTTATGTTAATTTCTAGTATGGAGATAGAAAAAGGAAAAAAAAGAGAAAAACTAAATTAAACTGTTTCAGAGACCAAATAGTCACTGGAGTCATTTTCATTTTCTCACAGGAAAACAAGTTCCCAGATGTCCTCAATAGCATCATAAATTTATAAAATGATTTCTGTTGTGTAGAAAGATCTGTGGAGTAGGGGCTTGGGACAAAGGTATTAGGAAATGTGAGAAAGGAGAAAAGACAGGGATTACATCCACAGTATTGACTGGATCTCCACTTTGAGTGAACAGTTTCTGGATTTAGGAATCCCAGTTCTAAACTAAACAGTGACCATCTCCTATATCAGGGCTGGGCAATCTATGACTCGCAAACCAAACAGGCTTACTGCATTTTTCTGTATAGCCCACAAGCTAAGAATGATTGCTACATTTGTAAATACTTGAAAAAAATCAAAAGAATGATATTTCATGACATGAAAATTATATGAAATTCACATTTCAATGTCCATAAATAAAGTTTTATAGGAATGTGGCCACACCCATTTGTTTATGAATAATCTATAGCTGCTTTCATGCTACAACAGCAGACTTGAGTAGTTGCAACAAAGACCTTGTGGCCAAAAAGCCTGAAATATTTACTATTTGACCCTTTCCAGAGGAAGTATGCTCACCCCTGCCCAAGATCATCCTCACAGTGAGAGAGATAATTTACCCTCATGAACTCTGAAAGCAGCAGACTTACATCTTTCACCTTGTATCACCAGCACCTATCATAGTGCCTCTCACAGAGTAGGTACTTAATAAATAAAAGAATGAATACGTAGATGGGAGGAATAAGTTTTCCTACATTTCAACTTTCTTACCCAAGGTAAAGATCAGATCATCAAGACATTCTCCCCAGAAGTAATAGATACCTATGATTATTTCAATGATACCCTAGGGCTAACTTATTTTATTGATACAATTAAAAACCCAATAGAAGTGGGTAATGTAAGCCATTCAACAGGAAAGTTTCAAGTGTGCAGAGAGTTAAGCTTACAAGAAAGTGTCTAAATACTCTCCATTATTAGTTTGGATCACCCAAAGCTGTAGCATTGAGGAGCTGGAGAAAGGAGGGTATATGTACAAGGATTTAACTTCAAACGATTGAAACAAAGAGGTGCCCTGCCTGAATTTGTTTTCCAGGCTCCCTAATAAGCTTAATTCCAGGGAGCCATTTAATGAAGTGCAGCATTAGGTATAGGAAAGGCTGAGAGGTCACATATAATGGATATGTGACAAAGTTATAATGGATATATAATGACAAAGTTAAAGGGACATCTGAATAACCTGAACAAGCAAGTTTTCTCCAGATGTTTCTATCACTATTTCTGAGTTGGATCAAATCAGCAAAAAGAATGGGGCAGACAAAGGGCTTATTTAGTGGCCAAAGGGAATCAATGGTATTTACCAGGCCTGAGGTCTCAAAGATGAACAGAATTCTTAACTACCCTCAGTTTAAAGTCTATTGGTGTGACAGTTTGAAGATGAGTGAATTCCAGAAAATCCCTTTCTTAAAGCTAATCCATTCCTATGCATGTAAACAGATTGTAGATGGGACCCTCTGATTATATTCAGTTAAGGGAACTTCCTTTTGATTAGATCACTTCAGTAGGGCATGACACAGGGTGGGTTTTAATCTTCTTACTGGCGTTCTTTTTAAATGGAGGAATAAAAAGCTGCAGACACAGAAAAAAGCTGTATAGGTAGAGAGAAGCCTCCAGAAGTTGACAAACCCAAGAACAAAACCATAGATAGAAGTTGAAAGCAACGAGGCCCAGAGAGGAAGAGACTGAGACCAGGAGGTAACACCATGTGCCCTGCTATGTGAGAGAAATCCAGGACCTCCAGTAGCCAGTCCCCAAAGAGAAAAGCATCACCTGATAAAGCTTAGATTTGGGCATTTTTACAACCTCAGAACGGCAGGCTTTTTCTTTTCCTTTATTTTTAAAGAAGCATTGGATTACATAAATATGACATTGAAAATATGGGGTATGCCCATATACCCCACCCTCTCCCACACACACGCTTTTCCCCATTAACAACATCCTTCATTCGTGTGGTACGTTTGTTACAATTGATGAACACATACTGAAGCATTGTTATTAACCATGGTCGATAGTTTACATTATGATTTATACTTTGCATTGCACAAGTTTATAGGTTTTGACAAAATGCATGATGGGTTCTATCTGTCATTGCAATATCATGTAGAACAATTCCCATGTCCCCAAAATACCCCATGTTACACCTATTCTGTCATCTCCCTCCCCTCAGAACCTCTGGTGACCACTGCCTTTATATCAATGTTATAAGTTCTTCCATTACTAGAACAATAATACGTCTACTTTAGTCCATAGTTGCATTCCCACCTTATGATTGTTCATTCATCAAACTTGAGGATTTTAGGATAGTGATGCCCACTCTGCTTCTGATTGAGAGGGGGCTCAGATCCCATGGGACAGATGGATGGAACTGTCTTGCTTGCAGTTGTAGATACTCTCTGTTTTTGTCCATCATCACCCTTTTGTTACTTATCCTGGGTAAGTCTGATGAACTGGAGGGTAGATGTTGGCTGCAATTCTGCTGAGATTCAGAGCTCAGCCAGCATATGAGCAGCTGGGACATATATTTAATGGGTATAGTGTTAATTATAGGTTCAGAAAAAAAAGGTGCAGAAGAACCCTGTGCAGGAAAATTATAAATGAGTCTAACTTTGATACACTGGGGTTATCATATATTCCAAGGTAAGGACCACCAATGCAGTGCTGATTTCTTGGGGTTGTCTGCCCTATCTATAATGTCTAGATGTCTCTAGAGCCCTCAGGAGCACCCCTCCTTGGGCTGTCCATGAGATCCTCCGTGGCAGTCCATGAGATCCTCCTGAGATGTGTGTAAGTGTAACCTCTGGAATGACCTCCTGGCCCACTTTGAAATCTCTTAGCCACAAAAACTCATTTGTATTTAATATTTCCCCCTTTTGGTCTAGGTCTTTTTCCAGATACATTGATAATAATCAATGGTACTTGGTAATAATCCCTCTGTACCAAGGAGGTGACCCCTGGGAGTTATGTCCTAAGCCAGAGGGAAGGTAGTGAGTTTATATATTGAATTTGACTTAGAGAGAGGCCACATTTGAGCAGCAAGGAGGTTTTCAGGAGGTAACTCTTAGACAATATATAATACTAGGCTAAGTTTCAATTCACAAAGAACAAGGTTCCTAAGTACAAGCATCCATATCAAGGGCTTTGCATATTGGTCTGTCCTCTTTCACTAGGCACTGCCCAGGTACTCTAGAGATTCTTGCCACTCTATTAGAGAATGTGGCAGGACTCCCTGGGATGAGAATTCAATATTCCATTGGTTATCAAGTGGATCTGACCTCATGAACAACTTTATATTCCATAGAAGCATGCCCCAGGTGCACTCCTCCCCAACATCCCCCACCACTGATACCCTGCACAATTGATCCTCCCCTGCCACAGTTGCAACCCTTCTGTAATCCAAAACCTCCCCCAAAACAAAGCCAAAATAAAAATAAAATAAAATAAATTTTCAAAAACAAATTTAAAAATTTAAATTTTTTTTCATCATCACCATAAGATATGTTACCTTTTATGTGTATTGACAGTTTCTTCTGTGTGTTCCCCCACTGTCTTTTCTATTTTTACTTTATTTTCCAAGAAGCTTTAGGTTATTGAAAAGTCACATAGAAAATATAGGGATTCCCATATACTACCCCACATTCTCCCCTACCAATAACATCCTACATGAGTATGTTACATTTGTTACAATTGATGAACAAATATCAAAGCATTGTTAATAACCATTGTCAATGGTTTACATTATGGTTTACACTCTGCACCATACAACTTTATAGGTCAGAACTGCAAGCTTTTAACCTGGTAAATTCCCATTGTAAAAGCCAACCCATTTCTCATATATTGCTCTAGGCAGCCGTTAGCAACTAAACCAATTGGCTATACAGCCATGCAGACAAAGAATGGCACAGCAAAGTGCTAAGTGCTATGATGGAAATGTATAAGATACATGGAAAAAAAAAATGCGTCAGGTATATCATCATGGAAAAAAAAAAAAAGGAAATGTATAAGATGCAATATAGAGGTGACTTATGACTAATCCTGTTACCTCACCCCATCTCCCACTATTTCCAGCCAGGTACCTACTATTTGTGATGCTGAACATCATTTCTCACTAATCCCAATATATACCCTGATAATCCCTCACTATCCTCTCCCAGGGATTTTACAGTACTAGAGGAAAGAGACTGGCCCTGATGGAAAAGAAGAGAGAAAGAAAAGAGACAAGCACATAAACAGAAATTGATGGGAAGGTATAACCATTAAAATAGGTGCAAGAATAAAGAACATTTGTTTTTATATTATTTTTAAATTATTATGTTAATGATAAACACATACCCTCACCCCTAAAAGCCTATTTAGGAAATCAAGGAAAGACTCATAAATGAGGCAGTGCTTAGGATGAGCCTTAAATGATGTATAGAAGTAGGCCAGGTAGGTGGGGTTTGGAGGAAAGGATCATGTTTTCCCCATGCTGAGACTGCTCCATCTAAATCTTTAAAGCCAAAGTGGACTCAGTCAGTGGCTGAGTAGCCCAAACAGTAATGAAGGTTGTGATTTGAACAGAAAAAAGGAAGAGGAGAAAAATGTACAAGAGGTAGGAGAGGATGACTTCATCAAGGGAAGGGAATTTGAACAGGGCTCAAATGTGTCAAGATGCTGCTGAGTCATCCCATTTTCTAATATTTATACCTGTATCATTTATGCAGAATATCCATCTACTGTGTTATTTTCATGTTTTCCTTGTCTCCTCCAACCCCAGGATAAGTTCCTGCCTTTTCCTTCAGTGCCAATTGAATTGCCATGAATTTAGGAGGTACTTAATAAGTATTTTTTGAATAAATGATATAAGGAGGATAAGCCATATTTTCCTGGCCACTAGAGTTGGTAGAAAGGCCATGAAGAAAGTGACATTACATGTCATAAATAATTATTTCTCCAGTTCTGGCCTCACCCATGGATGAATGAATTTGTTAGATGTTAAATTGCTCACCATGTCTATGATTGTCCACCAGAAATGCATTCTAAACAACAGGCAGTTAATTTGGGGAGAGAAGGTGAGCACCAATCACAATGGCCTGTGCAATGGAAAACTAGATTTATTTACTTGATCCAGTGTTTCCTAAGTAGCTACAGATGGTTGACACTTCACTGCCATGAAAAATAAAGAGCACACCTGCAGAACACAGAACTAAGGCTTCATTTGTCCTAATAGAGAATACCCACGTACTGTTTATTATGCATCAGGCACAGTGCTAAGTGCTTCACTCATTATTCCTCAGAACTATAAGGTGGGTATTATTTTTTATCATTATCTTACAGATAAGGAAGCTGAGGCTCAGATACATTAAATACCAGCTAGCAGGGGCACAACTGAGATTCAAATTCCATTCTCCATTATTCCAGAACCCATACTCTTAACCCCATCTGTTTACTGACAGAATAAGTAGAATATTTCACACCCTCTCACGCTTAAGGGCAATCAGCTATAAAAAGTTTTCTAGCTTCATCCAGTTTAAAGAACAATGGATTTGGCTCTTCCGTGAAAACAGAATAACACTGATCGTCAAGCATTCTGGCATCATATTATCTTTTTCCTTCTATAGCTAGTAGGAAAAGGGGCACTGTGAGCCAGTGAATTAGATTTTCTAGACAACAATATTGTATTTCTTAACTCGGGTTAAAAATAGATTCATGACCTTGAGCAGAAAACTGGGATTGTTCACATCGGAGATAGGTGACAGTCAAGCTCATTGAGCAAACAATTTGAACTATGGTATCTTTATAAAAAATAAAACATAACCTTATTACTTATAATTTCACAATGTAATTCAAACTAGATTAAGGAAGTGCTACCTGATAGGGCCCTTGAAAAATAGATATTGACTAAAGATTTCTTTTTTGTAATTAACATATTAGTTTTGCCCAAATAAGCACCCCTAAAGGAAATTATGGAGTTTTCTTATGGGGCTTGAACATTCTCTCAACAAGCAAGCATTCTTTCACTAGTAATTGCTTAGCCAACCCTTTTTCCCTAAGAGCACAAAGATTTAAAAAAAAAAAAAAAAACGTTATGTCACTTTTGGAGTGATCAAAAATTCTGAATTAATGAGGCTTTAATGTTATGATAAAAGACAAGAACTCAATAGAAGTTGTGTAACAATCATTAAAGAAAAGACAAAGGAGAAAATACAATTCTGGATTAGGAGCTGGAGGGAGAGATTATATGCCAGTCAGCTGCAGGAAAGCCCAAAGCAGTGAGAATGAATCAATAGGTAAGCAGATTAAAAGAGCAAAATCATGAGTTTTCAAAGCTCTATAATCTCATTTAGAAAGAAAAAAGGTTATTTCTTGAGATATGGATCGTTTTGTGATATGCCCCCCATAGCTGACCCAAGATAAGAATCATGGGATTTTTCTCTTCCTCTAAGTTTCTTTGTTTTTCTCTCATTCAGTAAAGTCTACATTAGATTCCACATTATGGTTGAGGAGGAGAAATCATGACTACAGAGTTTATTATCTGCACCTGTGCAGGGCTGTCACCATAGGGAGGTTTTCTCCTTCAGCTAAATGGTCGGTCTGGCAGGAGAAGCAGTCTGACGACCCGAGATTCTACAACATTGGAAATGGAGGCAAAAAAATTTATGGCGCTGGCTACTTGGATGTGTTCTACAATTACAGAGACCAAGGCCATTTCCTAAACTGTAAATCAAGGGTGACAAAAGCACAGATGTTAACCTTGGGATTTGCTATGGAGTGGAGAAGCATCTAGAAAGCTGGAGAAGAAAGCTGGGGAAGGAAGACCCCAAAGGGAGCCGCTTTACCAACTAAAAGGCAAAGAAAAAGGCAAAACCATAAAGAGAAGGTACATACTCAGTTTCGATGATTTATCATCACTCTCTTGTTCTTCCTGATAGTGATGGTTTGGCTTAGACAATGGGAATTTATTGGCTCACAGTTTTGAGGCTGGGAGAAATCCAAAATCCTGATGTCAGTAAGGCAATGCTTTCTCTCCAAAGTCTGTAACATTCTGGTGCTTGCTGGTAATCCTTAGGGTTCCTGCCTTGCATCACATGGTGATGACTTCTCCTTTCTCTTCTGGCTCCTCCCCATGGCTTCCTCCTTATAAAGCCTCCAGTAATCTGGATTAAGACCCACCTGGCTCAGTTAGCCATACTTTAACTACAAATAACATCTTCAAAAGGTCACAGGGATGTGGATTAAAATTCAAAATGTCTAAATTCAACTTACCACAGTCACAAAAAAGGGGGAATTCCATAAATTCTCTCCATTTTGTTTGACATCATGCTTTTGCACTTAGACTCAAGTAGTTAAGCATATGTGATATTTTAAAATTCTGAAAATTTTCTTCAGATGTACCCCTGAGACTATGTTATAAAGAACCAGCTTAAGGAGAGGTGAGAGGTTCTGGCTGCCCTATTTAGTTCATATGTAAAGCAGAGAGTTGGATTTGAATCTGGATTCTGTCACTATGGAAGGTGTTACTATTCACCATGATCTGGTTCTTTTCTACTTTGGGTTATAGGAAAGGATTGCATCATGGCCATGGCCTTGATCTGGCCAATGAAATATGAGTGAAAGTGATATGTGTCACTCACTTCTGGGTGGAATCATTTAAGAGCTCCTGAAGAATTCCCCATCTTTCTTTCCTTGGCCCCAGCAAACAGTGACATTTCAGATGGTGACATGTTCCTTCTCAGTGAGGACAAGGAGGAACAGAACCTGCTCCCTCTCCCCAACCCATGATAGACATGAACATGAACAAGAAATAAATCTGTGCTGCTTAAAGCCACTGAAATTTTGGGGGGTGTTGGTTATCACAGCAAACCAGCCTATAGTGATGAATACAGTCATATAGTAGCTCTGTGACTTTTGGAAAATCACTTATGGTCTCCAGGCCTCAGTCTTACATTTTAAAATGAGGAGGGTCTAGCATAGAGTACGCATTCAAAACATAGTAACTTGCTCATCTTCATAAGAATAACCTTCATTTATTACCCACCTGTGCTGTGCTAGTCACTATCTCCCTTCTAATCCTCACACCAATCTTACAAGGTAGGTATATTAGTCAGGGATTTGCAGAGAAAAACAGAACCAACCAGATACATGCATGTGTGTGTATATGTATGTATCTACACACACACACACACGAGATTTATTACAAGGCATTGGCTTAGGTGATTGTGGGGACTGGCAAGTCCAAATTCTGTAGGGCAGATCAGAGGCTGTACATGCCAGGCAGAGTGATGTTGAAGCCTTCAGTTCCAGCCTATAGGGAAGGCCAGAGAGGAGTGGAGGGTATACTCTCCAGGTAGAATCCTTTCTTCTGGAATCCTCAATTCTCTCTTTTAACATCTCCAAGTGATTGGGTGGGGCTCACCCACATTTCTGAAGGTAATCTTATGACAACTGATCATAAATGCTAATCCCACCCATGAAGTACCTCCATAGTAACAACTAAGCCAGTGTATGGCCAAAAAAACTGGACACCACAAGCCAGCCAAGTCGATAAAGGAAACTAACCATCACATGGATGCTATTGATCTCTTTTTACAGATGAAACCGAGCCTTAGAATGGTTAACTAGATAAATAAAGTTCATTCAGCTGTAAGTAGAAGAACCAGATGTTCTGATCCAGAGTTATTGCTTTTTCTACCACTTTTCCTCCCCTGAAAGAAAGTACTTAATTAACCTATGAATAAGTGAGAATTTATGACATATTAGTAATCATAATATATATCTTAACCTTCAAGAAGAAAATAGAAAGGGAATACCTTATTTGCAATTTTAAATCATTATACTCTTCAACATACATAGTATCATTCTCATTCAATAATTTGGTTTTAGTGATTCCAGTTAAATCCATAATCCAGCAACTCTCAAACAGGATTGCCAACTACTAAGGGTTTATTAAGATAATATTATGGGTTTCCAAGCTATCCTCAGGTTTTACACAATCTAAAAGAAATAACATATTTATAGTGGGTAAGATAGTCCAAGTTAAATAAAAATCACAGTTTTCTTTTTTTTTTTTTTCTTTTTTTTTGTCAGAATTTATAAGAGATCACTTCATTGTGGTACATTTGGCTTTCTCATAAGGAGACATTATTTTTTATTAGCATTACTGAATAAAAATACAGTCCTTTTCAAATCATTAGGTTCATGATGATAAAAATATTACCCAAGGGTCTCTTTGTTATGAAAAGGTTGTTAAAAACTATCATATTCCAGTTTCAAATTTTAGCCTCGACCAACCTAAATTTACCTTTTCACATCTCTTTACAACTTAGCACCTATAATCCAGTTTGTGCCTACAGTCCACAGCAATGAGAAGGAGCACAATGAAACATAGATGGCGGTCACAGGTGGATGGCAAACACTCTGATGCAGTGTTACTAGAGGGACCAGCAGGAAAGTAAATGCAGGGGGACCTATCAGGGTAGTTACTACTCTGAAGTTAATTAGATAAGAGGAAGAGCTAGTGGGTGATATGAAAGTGACAGAATCAAAGTAACCTTGTCACTTTAGGCTTTGTACAAGTAAGACAAGAAAATGCCAGACATAGACAGGATGCCTAGAATTTTGGAAAGGATACATCTCAAAGGAATTGACAAAAGATTTGGTAGGAAATATGGGTTGAAAGGAATGAGAGAGAGATGCTGTCAAATGCAATTCTGTGGCCATTCCACCCTATACCTTCTCCCCACTGGAAACCAGCTACTCATTTCCAGAATGACTAAGTAAAAGGCTCTCCAATCATCACCAGAATAAGGACAGTGGTTTAGTGAGTTTTGAAGAGACCCTTTGTTCACAGTTCTGGGGGACAGTTATAGGCCCTGTTCTCAGAGCAAATAAGAAACTCTACTATAGTGTAGCAGCAGCAGAAGTGATGATAACAATAAAAAAACTACTGAGTGCATGCTGTGTGCCAGACTCTGTGCTAAATGTTTTAAATGTCATGTCTCATCTTATACTTAAATATTATTATTTTCCCCTTTTTATCAGAAAGGTTCTGAGAAGCAGGGAATTGAAGTAATTTGCCCAAAGTCACACACTTGTAGGTGGTAACACCTCCCTAGCAATGACTCTTAAACCCTGTGTTATACCATCCCCTGCCGGGTGCTTCAGGACAAGCATAGACACAAAATGAGCGTGTCATCCAGGAGGCTGAAGGGAATCAGCATGTAGCAAATGCTTCCAATGCTCTAACCACCTATACATGTTATCTCATTAATTATCACAGTTCCTTGGGGGAGGTATTATTATCCTTATTATACAGATAAGAAAATGAGACTTAGAGAGATTGGATGTAAGTAGACAAGATGGGATGCAAACCAAAGCATTCTGAATCTACATTTAGTGCTGCCACCTTAGTAATAAGTTGCTTCTGATTTAGGCTCAAAAAAATCATTTGACCATACAAAATATCAAGTTATCCACCCAAGTAATTCATATGAGAAATATCTAGATGTTTTAGTTACTTGGAAACTTAAGGCAATTTTGTGATACGGCAACTAAAAATATCAATGTGATACTGTCTTATATTCTCAGATATACAAGTTCTTCTGGGTATTGCATTGATCAGATCACAACTGGAACACTGTGCTTACAAGGAAGTTGTGTCTCGAGGTACATATCTATTATGAATTGAATCATTTCCCCCAAAAAGACATGTTCGAGTCCTAAACCCCTGAGCCTGTGGATGTGATTCTATTTGCAAATAGAACCTTTGAAGATGTTATTAGTTAAGATGAGACCAAACTGAATCAGGGAATGCCTTAACCCAATATGACTGAAGTCCTTATAAGTAGAGGAAATTTGGACACAGGAGGAGGAGGCAGACAGGGAGACATATGGCCATACAACGGAGCCAGAGAACGAGTTATGGATCTCCAGGAAGCCACCACCACCACACTACAGACTTCAGAGAAGACATGGCCTGCTGACACTTTCATTTTGGATCTAGCCTCCAAAACTGTGAGACAATAAATCCTTGTTGTCTAAGGCAACTGTCTGTGCTACTTTGTTAGAGCAACTCTGAAAAATTAAGGCAATATCAGTCACTGCATTTCCCAAATTCAGAGACAAGGGCCAAGCTCTCTAAGCTGTGTTCTGAAAGCCCTTCTCACTTGGCCTAAGGTGAGGGGAAAGTAGACGCGGGCAGGGAGAAACGAACACTTCCGTAGCTCCCTCCAATGAAATCCCAGTTTCTTCCTCATTGCAATGAACTTTGTCTTTGCTCTTCTACTCAGGCAGCAGGTGCTGAACTAATGCATATCCTACAAGGATGTCCAGCAATTCTCTCTAGGATGTGTATGAGGCTTCCGTGTAGTGTCAAACAGGCTGTGCACTGCATTCAAAACTCCAGGATGTACTGTTTCTGTAGCCCATGATATGAACGGTGACCCCTGGAATTGGGTAAATCAGTAGTTTTATTGGCCCTGTTGTTTTATTCTCTGCCTATGGGACCTCTGCTGAAATAGGTAAAGAAAAAGGTATTAACAAGCTATTTCACTTATGTCTGGATATTATACTCATCACTCAGAATAAAAGGGGTACATTTAAAAACATAATATCAAATATAAGTCTATTGAAATGATGAGTACTCTGGAAACCAGTTGTTATGGACTAAATGTCCTCCACAAAGACATGGTCAAGTCCTAAACCCCAGTCCTGTGAATGAACTCATTTGTAAATAGGATCTTCAAACATCCTATTAGTTAAGGTGAGGCCAAACTGAATCAGAGTAGACCTTAATCCAATATGACTGGCGACCTTATAAGCAGAGGAACTTTGAAGACAGGAGGTAAGAGATGGAAGGAGACAGACAGCCATGTGACAGAGGCAAAGATTCAGTTATGAATTGCTGGAAAACCACCCCCAGAATGCTACAGACTTCAAAGAAAGTGTGTTCCTGTCAACACCTTGATTTTGGACTTCTATCCTCCAAAACTGTGAGGCAATAAATTCCTGTGGTTTAAGCCAAACTGTCAGTGGTATTTGTTACAGCAGCCCTCACAAACTAAGACAGCATTTCATAGGAGAAACCATTGAAATAAATTGGTGATATCTAAACTAAAAATGATAAAACTATGGAAAGTATCAGTGTCACCAAGTATTTATATTATATATTTGTTTACTTTTAAAGAAGCTTTAGATTCCATCAATGAGGCATTGAAAATATAGGGGATTCCCATATACCCCACCTCCTCCCCTCCCACATTTTTCCCCCTTTACAACTTTCATTAGTGTGGTACATTTGTTACAATTGATGAACACATATTGAAGCATTGCTACTAACCATGATCTATAGCTCACATTATGGTTTATACTTTGCACTGCACATTTTTATAGGTTTTGACAAAATGTATAACTTGTATCCATCATTTCAATGTCATGCAGAACAATTCCAGTGTCCCAAAAATGCCCCATGTTATACCTATTCTTCCCTCTCCCTCCCCTCAGAACCTCTGGTGACCACTGCCTTTATATCAATGTTACAAGATCTTCCATTGTTAGAATAGTAATAAGTTTACTTTAGTCCATAGTTGCATCCCCCTTTTATGTTTGTTCATTCCTCTTAGGATGCTGATGCCAACTCTGTTTCTGACTGAGAGCGGCTTAGATCCCATGGGGCATATGAATGGAACTGTCTTGCTTGCTGTTGTAGATACTCTCTATTTGGGGGGGGATGGGCATTGTCCATCATCATCATTTTGCTAGCTGTCCTGGGCGATGAAGTAGAGATTAGGTGTTGCGACTGCTGAGATTCAGAGCTCAACGGGTATATGAACAGAACAAAGATTTAAGTCTCTGGGACATATATTTAATGAGTATAGTGCTAATTATAGGTTCAAATAAAAGAGGCAGAAGAGCCATGTATAGGTAAATTATAAATCTTTTGCCTTTTCACCAAGTATTTTAAAGGATTTTGCACAGAAGAGGGAAGAAACTGAGAAGCTCCATGGGAAATAACTAGGAAAAGTAGTTATGGGATGTTTGCCTCAGTAAAATAAAGAGCTTTCCAATAAAAATAACAAAGTCAAGAACCAAACACAACTACAAAACCCTATCACAACATTCTAGTAGAAAGGGCACACTTTACACCCATGTTAGAGCTGAGGTGTCCAAAAATGAAATGGGCAATGTTTGATGGTAAAAAGTTGTTTACCTGCTGAAATGAACAAAAGGGGGAGATCTTTACACAGAATTATATAGATTGAACTTATAAGTCTTCTTCTAGAAAACCCTAAACTCTGTGATTGTATGATGGTATAGAAACTGTGACAATCCCCTCTGAATTTCCAGCAGTCCTGGAGGAAGGAACTCCTTTCACCTCCTTCCAGGAAGGAGTTAGGGCTTTTTATAAGGTGCTTGATCTAACCCTCATTTATGAAGATTTCAGTTTCTGTCAGGTCTTATGTAGCTAAACAAATATTCACAGAAATTATATGGATTCATAAAAGGGTTGTCTTCTTTTTGTATTTCCAGAAAAATCAAGAATTTCAACTTGAAAAGGAGTGGGAGTAGAAAGAAACAAAGGACCTAATGTTGCTCTGTATATTGAGTTCTACCAGCTCCATTGTGAGAGAGGTGCCTGATCTAGAATGTCTTTTTCCCTCCTTATGATCTTAAACTGGTAGTCAAAACCCTAAAGGTGGGGGGCAGATGTGGCTAAAATAGTTGGGCGTCTGTCTGCCATATGGAGGGACCTGGGCCCGATATCCAGGACCTCCTGGTAAAATAAAAAATATATATATAGAAGGCGCATGGGCTGCCAGGCTCTGTTGTGCCAGTGAGCCGCCAGGCCCCGGGAGCCATGCAGCAAGACGATGATGTAACAGGAGAGAGACGCAAGGGAGAGACAAGACAAGATGCTCCGAAAGCTCCGAAAACCAGGAACCGAGGTGGCGCAGGTGGCAGAATACCTCCCTCCTACATTGGAGGTCTCCAGGATCAAATCCTGGTGAAGACTGGAGGAGGAGGATGAGAAGAGATGGCAGGAAACAGACACAGAGAATTGCCCAGCGAATGGACACAAAATAGCAAATGGGGAAGGTGGGGTTTAAAATGGATAAAGTAAATAAATAAATCTAAAAAAAAAAACCCTAAAGGTGGGGGAGTGGATGTGGCTCAAGCAGTTGAGCACCTACCTCCCACATGGGAGGTCCTGGGTTTGGGTTCCAGTGCCTCCTAAAGAATAAAACAGACAATGAACAGACAGTGAGCAGAGAACAAACAAAAAGCAAGGAGCACAAACAATGAGCAAAGAGAGGAGGGAGCCATCTGGGGGTGGGGGAGCAGGGAACCCTAAAGGAAGAAGGAAAACTGGGGAGTGGCAGGAACTGTAGCAGTCTGGAGTGCACATGGCTTGTCTAAAAGGGCAACTGCTTCTGGGCTTAGCTGTTTGTTGCCTTCTAGAGATGCAGGCCCAGTATTGCCACATCTTCTGGTTTTTCCAAAGAAGCTGAAAAGCCAGATGTTTGGGGAGAAGTTTTCTAATTTTAGGGCACTATGCAAGCCAAACAAAAACATGACTATGGTTGGAATTTTGCCCACAGGTTTCCAGTTTATGGCTGCAGATTAGATTTGACCGTCTCTGAAAAGGAAGGCTTGCCCTTAGAAACACATGCATATGTTGTCTCCATGTGAATCGACAGATATCTGCCAGGCAACAGGAAGAATAAAGAAGAGTATCAACAGCTACATTGGTATCTAAGGAAGGCTCCCTCAGGATGACGACTCCCACATGAGATTGTGCTGCAGGATTTGAAGGGCCTGAGGTCATCCTCCACCGTCCTCCTGGAGCTCCTGGGTGTCCTCCTCACCACTTGATGACTTTATAACTTGGGAAGGACACTAGATCCTCAGGCAACACCAGACCCTATAGGTGGGGAGCAGATTTTCCCCAAAGGGCAAATGAATATTTTCAAGGCTGAGTTTGATGAGAAAGGCATTCTTAGAAAGGAGCTGAGACATAAGGAAGTATAGCAAAGTTAGACATTGGGGGTAATGACCGCAAGACCCCTGTAAAAGATTTAATTCCTTTGATGCTTTGCCTCAGACTGGGGGAAAAGTCTTATTTACTGTATAATGTTAAATATCTTTCTCACCTTAAGATATAACCCTTCAGTACATAACACTGCGAGCACATTTGGCATCCATCCTCATTGTAGATGTAATCTCTGACAGCTTGTTCCTATGGATTTTAATTTTGATGCAAGTTTGATTACACAATAAAAGCATGAGAAGCACCAAAAATGTGACAGGCACAGAATAATTCTGTTTCACTGTGTGGGGAATGTGTTTTAAAAGCATAAATGGAAAAAGAACAGAGTTTGGGATATGCTTAGGTTGTTAAGGTGATATATGGCTATTAATGGTATTACATTCATCAATTTCATAATTATGTGTGTTCCTTAAACTCACACATTTTAGACAAGTCACAGAAGTAGAACCTTCATAATTTTATAGGTTGAGGAGAAATGTTATGAGCAGCACCAGGGCTTATATGTTGTTTTTTACTTACTTAGCAAATGTTCTATACACTAGCTACTCAGAGAAGTCCATCAACCTTGAGAGGCAGCCACATGATGCAATGGCCGGCCAAGTCAGGACAGATGGTGTCCAGACTGCACCACCTCTGCACACAAATGGGTGTCAGACAAGGTCGTCATTCAGCCCTAAGCCATCCAGCTTTTCCAATGCAGGGATGATCAATGATGCAACAAGAATTGTGAACACCTGGGTGCGAATGTGCTGCTGTTCCTCCCTAGAGCTCTTTGGACTCAGCAGATAGCTGAGCTCCACTAATGTCTTTTGGGCAGACCAGCCCTGAGTGGCTGAGTGCTAATGACTATGAACTGGAGGTTCATGCACCTGACGATATATATCCGGTTGTCAATCATTTTTCAAATTTGGCACCACAGCACAGGCTGAGGTGATGTCTTTAGTTGCCCCAGGCAAATCAGGCAAGCAACCAAAACTCACCATCAATGGCATGGAGTTAAAAGCCATATCCAATTCCCACTGCCTATGTAGACTGCTATCTAATGACAGATCCTCTCCTCTGCTTTTCTGTGGTTCTTTGAGTGGAGCTCATTATCAGAACAAGGAATAACAACCCATATTAATAAATCCAGCTTATGTGGGGGAAATTGACAGAATTTGTGGTGATAATGCATCTCATTACAGGTAAAGACCAAAGTGCAAGATTGTCCTGCTGTCCATTCTCCTTTGTGGATATGAAATTTAGTTCATTACCATTACCTCCTGGAATAACATTAATTCCTCTATGTACAAAACATCAAATGGCAGCCCTGGTAACCTTGTCAAGGAATAGAGCTCCTAATCAGCAATTGACATTGCATTTGACCTGTCTTTTTAGTAACTAGAAATAGCTTCAGTTCAACAGCCTTGGAATAATGAAGTTTTACAGAAGTGCACAAGAAAATCTATGAGAGTAGAAGTTATAATCCATTCCATAGATTGCTAATATCCTAACAGCATTTGTGTGATGCCAAGCTTCTGCTAATTTTTTAGTATGAAAAGCTTAATTTCCTGGACTCTTTGGTTTCTTTTAACATCAAAAAGCGCATATAAAATCTATATAAAAGCCAAAGATGAATAAAAGGAAGGAATGTTAGGGTGTAATTAAGGACATGCACTATACTGTTGCAGGGTTCGCTTTGTGCAACATAGCTGAATAAAATCGTGGGACTTTCTCTTTCACTATTTATTTTTTGCTACTTCTTTTTCATTCAGTCCATGTAAAGTTCATTAGAATAATAATAATATTCTTTATTCCAAAGTATCCAAAAGTATATACATATAAAACAATAGTTTCTGTAATGTAAATTACAAACCATTAAACAACTTTATGTCAGGTATTGAAGTCAATAACCTTAGAAATATAGATTGGAAAAATATATAGAGATTGGTAGTACTGGCAGATGAAGAGGCTACTCAATTTATTCAGTAAACATTTACTGAGAACACACCAGGGCAAGTTTATTCCTGTTGTTTTAAGATGTCATCTTCCAACACTGGTTTTACCCAGGAATAGAGAAACCTTTGAATTCCCCTAAAAAGAACAAACAAAACAAATCGACTCATCTATCTACCTGAAAAAGTCTAATAAATATATTCTGATCTGGATTTGACGATAAGTTTATATCTTTTTCCTTCAAAAGAAAGCTTCCATCAGGAATTTGCTGGCAAATATATCCAGAGCTTCCTTAGAAGCACTAATTCTAATTCTTCCCTACCATGAGGCAGCTGGAAGCAAAAAACTGCCAGTTTTGATAAAGCTCACCCAACATGGAGATCCTTCAGAGTTTAGGGCTGGGCAGTAATATCTATCAATATTTATTGGGACATGATGATGGGGCCAAAACAAGCCAGGGAGAGGTTGCTGTGTATACAATTCACTGACCACAGGACCTTGTAGAGAATCTTGCCCACTGTTAATCGACAGCATCCTGAAGTAAAGTGCCAGACCTGAACCTGCCACATGGTAGGTACTCAGTAAATGTTACCTTCTTTTCCTCCGAATACTACTTTGTGTTAATATGGCATTTTAAACAACATTGTTTTGGGTAGCATCATGTCCCCAAAAAAGATATGTATAAGTCCTGAGCCCTAGTTCCTTGAATGTGTACCTATTTAGAAATGGGATCTTTGAAGATGGGCCTAATTAAAATGAGGCCAGACTGGATTGGGGGGTTCTAATTCAATATGAATGGTGTCCTTTTATAAGAACGGGAGAATTGGACACATTTGCAGAGACACGGGGGAGAATGCCATGTGAAACTGAGGCAGAGAGTAAAACCCAAGGATCACCGGCAAGTCGCCAAAAGCTAGGAGGAGGCAAAGAAGGATTCTTCCCTACAGATTTTGGACTTCTATTTTCCAGAACTGTGAAACAATAAATTTTTGTTGTTTTAAGCCATCCAGTTTGAGGTACTTTGTTAAGGCAGCCCTAGGAAACTAAGACAAACATGAAGCAGGTTTATATGCATTTCCTTATTTGATCCTCATAACACCCTTTGGAGAAAGGCTTTATTTTATATTTGAAACTACTGAAGATCTGAGAAGTTCTATCTTATCTATCTATCGCTCTATCATCTATCTATTTATCTATCCACATCTATCCCTCCACCCATCGTACATAACACAGCTAGAATATGGTAGAATCTATACCCAGGGATTCCAAGTCTCTCTTTCCTCTCTACTAATCTGAGCTGCAAGTATTGAGTTATGTGTACCAGACCACTCTCTAACTTACTTTTTAAAATTATCTTCACTATATGTTCTATACCTTCCTGGATCATTTATCATCTCCTGGTGTTTCCTTTTCTGTTTGATTCTCTGTTTCAACTGGTTCTCAGTTTGTGAAAATGACACATCTAATGTTAACAGGTCCATGATTAAAAGTTCTTTGTGCAGGATCTTTGGTTCTTTCAAAGAATCCCTACAAACAAAGCACCTTGCATTCCAGACTTTGTTTTTTCTTTGAGCACTGTTGCTCAAATACCAAACCCAATTTATATTTTGCTTGTGAGATGGAAAGAAACAGTTGTGTGGCTATAGCTATTATTGTGCCATTACCACTCTGAGGTGTTGATTTGGTGCCTCACACTTTTCCTGTGTTCTAAACTTGATGCCCTATATTGAAATTTTGTTTCACTTTAATCTTCTTAAAATCTGAAGTCTTCCTTTTACTTTGGCAATTTCAGTTGGAACACTACATTTGAAAAAATATTCACAGAAAAACTGGAGGTTAAATCAGTTTTATTCTGTAAACAGTACCTAAATTATCATCTCCTTCCCATAAGAGCCCAATTAATATGATAGAGCAAAGCTGAAAAGCTAAAAACCATGCTGAAAACATAGAGCTAGTGCGACACCTTCTGGTAAGGAACAACTTTCATTTTGTCAACAGCAGCAAAACAAATTCAAACAATGGTCCTTCTCAGATAAATTTTGTTTCAGCAAGACTGTCTTTTGTAAATACCTAATATGTGTCAGGCCCTGTGACAGGGGCTGGAAATACTGATAGGAAAAATACGATCCTTCCATCTAAGCATCCCACAGCCTCCTAGAAAGAGATCTCTCTCTAGCTCTCTAAACATACTGATCTAAAAAGAGATGACAGTCAAGGACCTTAGCACTGTAACTGAGGTTGGGTGTGAATAAGACACTACAGGATCCCACAGAGGCTACTTACTGACATGGATCAGGGACAGCCCCACAGTGGAGGTGATGCTGAAATCTTGAAGGATGAGTAGGTTTTGTGAGACAACAAGGTAAAATATTGGGCGTGCAGAGGGCAAGGTGCAGAGGGGAAAGTACTGCACATTTTTTGAAACAAAAGGAACAGCGTGGATACAAGGCTGAGAGGCAGAAAGTATGTGTTTACTGGCGAGAAGTTGTTTCAATCTGTCTGGAGACTAGAAAGCATGAAGAGATGAGGCTGGGAAGATGGGAAGGGGTGTGGCTTTGAAAGCTCCACTAACAAGTTTCAGTTCTTTGTTCTAGGCTACAGAGGAGCATTGGAAGATGTAAGCAAGACAGTGATGTGATCAGGTTTTAACACTAAAAATATCACCCTGACTTCAGTGTGACAGAGGGAGAGAAGGAGACCAGTTAAGATCAGGAAGCCAAAGTAGGAAGCTGTTGAGAGAGCCCTGGAGAGAGGTGACAGCCTGAAACAGGGCAGGGTATGTGGGGATATACAGAACAGATTTTTTTAAGAAAGAGGATCAGCCAACATTAGAGGAAGTTTGGGTGAGGACTGTTAGAAACAAGGATTTTAAAAGATATTTTATACTTACACGGTTGCAAATAAATGTTTCTGTTCGTTAAACAAAGAGAGATCCCCAGCCTTTTAATGTAAACATCTTCCTTTCCTTAGTATGTGGTCTTAGGGAAGAGATAAAATATTTTTCATTATGTGAGAACATAATTGCTCCACAAATTCAAGCGCACAATTTTATAAACTAAATTTGGAGACTTTTGAAAAAATATTGCTTGCACCTGAAAACGTTTAATGAATGCAATTGGAAACAAGGGCCCAAAGACCATTAGAATCAACACTGCTTAAGTGCTCCCAATAAAAAACACATCCAAAACCCTTGGGAAATTTGGATGACTGTAAATGTTTTTTAAATGTAGGTTTTAATTTTTTAAATGAACAGCTATAATTATAAATTAAGAAATTAAATATAATGAAAAAGAGGCCATGATTTCCCTTACTATCAAACTATAAGGAACTATAAGGAATGCACTTGGGAATTAAGTATCAGACAAGGACATACACTACATTCATTTATGCAACTAACATTTACTGAGTATATGTACAAGCTGCCATGAAAGCCAAAAATATTAAAAATAATAAAAATCTCTTGACTTTCAGAAACATATAGTCCAATTTATTTAAATATATGTATATATTCATATGTGTGCATATTTATAATATATATACACACACTATATCTATTTGAGCAATAGTCTCATCCTGTGAAATATGAAGAAATATCCTAGAAATAAACAATATACAAATCTCTTCTTCACTAAACATATTTGATCTGTGACAGCAGAATGCTAAGAACAGATCATTTAAGTTAGGTCATATATATATATATAAAAGCATAACCTTATGCCTTTAACCATAAATATAATAATATCACACTAAAAATATAATAATATCACTTCTTCAATTAGGTACATTAAAATAAGACTTACAGAAACTTAGAAAAAAAGAAGCAGCAAATCTTGTCACTAATGAATTACCAATCCCAAATATAAAACATTATGTATATATTAGTGTACTATATTCAGAAGACATGCATCTTTAAAATTGTTTCACTTCATAAATTATGTGGTTCCACAAAGAATAATCAAAGAATGTACTGACTATATTAAAGAGTATCACTGAAGGAGTATAAAAATTCACACGTAAAGTGACTTAATGGTTTCACCCATCACCTGGGAATATGCATCCATAAGAAATAAACAAACAGAATTATTTTTACCCACAAAAATATTTCATCAAAAATTATATTTATTGGGGAGCAGATGTAGCTCAGTGATTGAGTGCCTGCTTCCCATATACCTGGGTTCATCCCCAGTATCTCCTAAAAGAGAAAAAAAGTTTATTATGAAGTCTATTTTTAATCATTTGCTTAATATTTAAAATATGTATTTTGGGAGCTAATTAAAATGCCATCCTGTGGTATTTCTTTATATTTATGAATTTGACAACAAACTAAATGAATTACAATACCTGAAAAAAGAAACAATGTAAAACAAAACTTTATAAGAACTGCTTTGGGGAGTTCTGCTACATTCTCTAATAGAATCCCCTGAGTGCAAGGGTAATGTCTATTGAAGGAAGACAGACCATTATACCAGGCTCTTGACAGTAATGATTGTACTTACGAACTTTTTCTTGTGAAATTAAAACCTAGGCTAGTATTATATAATGCCTCAAGATTTACCTCCTGAGAGCGACCTTGTTGCTCAAATGTGGCCTCTCTCTAAGCCAAACTCAGCATATAAACACACTACTTTCCCCCCAGTATGGGACATGACTCCCAAGGATGAGCCTCCCTGGCACTGAGGGATTATTTCCAAGCACCAACTAGCAATGTGTCTGGAAAAAGACCTTGACTAAAAGGGGGGAATATTAAATACAAATGAGCTTTTATGGCTAAGAGATTTCAAAGTGAGTCAGGAGGCCATTTCAGAGGTTACATGTATGCACATCTCAGCAGAATCTCATTGACTGCCACAGTAAATAGTGCCTCAAATAGCGGGGCTCCTGAGGGCCGTAGAGATATCCAGAAACTATAAGGGGGCAGACAGCTCAGGAATTCGGCATCTGTCATTGGGCCTTACTTTGGAATTTATGTTCCCCAGTGTAAAAGAGTTAGACTCATTTATAGGTTCTCTACATATGGCTCTCCTGCCCCTTTTATTTGAACCCATAATTAGCACTATACTTGATAAATATATGTCTCAGAGACTTAAATCTTTAATCCATCCATGTTCCAGTTGAGCCCTGAATTTCAGCTGAGTAGCAACACCTACTCTCCAGTTCATTGGACTCACCCAGGACAACTAACAAGGAGATGATGATGTACAATGCCCATTCCAAGAAACAGAGTGTCTGCAAAAGCAAGACAGCTCAATCTATCTGCACCCTCTCAATTACAAGCAGAGTAGGCACCACCATCCCCAAATCCTCAAGATTGGGGAATCAACAATGGACTAAAGTAGACTTATTATTCTAGCAATGGAAGAACTCTTATCATTGATGTAAAGGTAGTGGCCACCAGAGGTTCTGAAGGATGGGAGAGGGAAGAATAGCTGTAACATGGGGTTGTTTTTGGGACATTGGATTTGTCCTGCATGTCATGGCAGTGATGGATACAGACCATTGTATATTTTGTCATAACTTACAAAATTGTGTAGGACAAAGTGTAAACTAAAATGTAAACTGCAGTCCATGGTTAGTAGCAATGCTTCAATATGGGTTCATCAATTGTGGTAAATGTAACACAAAATGAAGGCTGTTATTAATGTGGGAAAGTGTGGGAGGGGGAGGGAGTGGGGTATATGGGAATCCCTTACATTTTTTATGTAACATTTATGTAATCTAAAGCTTTTTTAAAAATGAAAAAAGAATTATATATATAAAAAAGAACTACTTTGGCTACATAATCATGATTTCTTCATCAAAATTATGGATCTCCATATCTTAACCTACAAAAAAGAGTTTCCACGAGCATCATATAAATACACAATATTGTCAAATGTGCAATGTGTTTGGTCCCAGATCAGGCCAGTGGGGAGTGGGGGGGGGGCGGGGAATTGTCAGTAACTGGCCTTCCCACAACTTTGATATGTTTTTTTTTTTTTTTTCAGTCTTTCAATCTATGTAATCATCACTGGGAAGACAATTTTAATATAAATTTTTCATTATAGAAGTTTTAGGTTTACTGAAAAATCATATTTGACCCATTGGTTGTTTAAAAGTGTGTTGTTTACTTTCCACCAATTTGTGAATTTTCCATTTTTCCCTCTGTTACTGATTTCTAGGTTCATTCCATTGTGGTCAGAAAATAAACATTGTATGATTTCAATATTTTTTAATTTATTGAGACCTATTTTATGACTTAATATATGGTCTATTCTGGAGAATGATCCATGTGCACTGAAGAAGAATGTGTATTCTGCTGCTATTGGGTGAATTGTTCTATATATATATCTGTTAGGTCTAGTTGGTTTATAGCATCATTCAAGTCTTCAATTTCCCTATTGCTCTTTTGTTTAGATGTTCTATCCATTATTGAAAGTAGTGTATTCAAATCTCCTACTATTAATGTAGAACCATCTATTTCTCCCTTCAAATCTATCAATATTTGCTTCATATATTTTGAGGCTCTGCTGTTAGGTGTATATCTATATTTCTAATTGTTATGTCTTCTTATTGAAGACTTTATCAGCATTGGTGACCTTCTTTGTCCCTTGTAACAGTTTTTGACTTAAAATATATTTTATCTAATATTATTATACCTATTTAAGTTCTCTTTTGTTTACTATTTGTATGATATATTTTTTCCATCCTTTCGCTTTCAACCTACTTCTACCTTTGAATCTAAAGTAAGTCTCTTGTAAACAGCATAGAGTTGGGTCATGCTATCTTATCCATGCTGCCAATCTCTGCCTTTTTCCTGGAGAGTTTAATCCATTTACATTTAAAGTCACTATTAATAATTCTGGACTTTACTCTGCTATTTGCTTTTGGTCTTTGTTAAGTTGTATACCTTCTTTGTCTTTCAACTCTTCAGTTAATGCCTATTCTCATATTTAATTGATTCTTTTGTACTTAACAATTTGAGTTCCTTACATTCCTTTCTCTAGATACTTTTGCATATATTTTCTTTTTAATTACTATGGGACTAAAATTTAATATCCTAAATCTATAACAATCATGTTTGATTTGACACCAATTTAACTTCAATAACATACATATACAACTGTTCCTATATCCCTCCATCCCCCACCTTTTTGTTGTATTTGTTATAAATTATATCTTCATACATTGAATGTCCAAAACCATAGATTTTGGACATGTGCTTTTATGAATTTATATTTTAGAACCTTTAAGTAAAAGTGGGGTCACATACCAAAAACACAATAGTATTTCTTGTATAAAATTAAATGGCATTTATAATTACCCATACGGTTAGCTTTACCAGAGGTCTTTATTTCTTTATACAGCTTCACTCCACTATCTAGTGTTCTTTCCTTTCAGTCTGATGAACTCTCTTTATCATTGCTTGTAGGGAAGCTCTAGTAGTGATGAACTCCCTTAGCTTTTGTTTATCCAGGAATGTCTTAATCTCCCCCTCATTTTTGAAAGATAGTCTCGCTGAATATAAAATTCTTAGTTTGCAATTATTTTCTTTCAACCCACTACCTTCTTTCCTTTGTGGTTTTTTATGAGAAATCAAGACTTAATCTTATTGGTACACCCTTATACATAACACATTTCTTTTCTCTTGAAGCTTTCAGAACTCTCACCATGTCCTTGGCATTCAAAAGTTTGACTACTATGTGCCTGGGCATGGTTATCTTAAGTTTATCCTGTTTGGGGTTCATTGGGATTCTTGAATGTGCATATTCGTGTCTTTTGTTAAATTTGGGAAGATTTCTGCCATTATTTCTTTGAATATTACTTCTACTCCTTTCTCTCTTTCTTCTCCCTCTGGGTCTCCTATAACACATATATTGGTATGTTTGGTGTCCCATAGGTATCATGGACTCTGTTCATGTCTTTTAATTCTTTATGCTTTATGCTCCTCAGTTGGAATAATTTCAATAGTCTTGTCTTCAAGTTCTGATTCTTTCTTCTGTAAGTGCCAATCTGCTCTTGAAACCCTCTGGGCAATTTTTCATTTCAGTTATTGTGCTCTTCAACTCTAGTATTTCTGTTTGGTTACTTTTTTTGTTTGTTTGTTTGTTT
The DNA here is from genome assembly GCA_026826555.1 of Tolypeutes matacus. NCBI lineage: Eukaryota > Metazoa > Chordata > Mammalia > Cingulata > Chlamyphoridae > Tolypeutes > Tolypeutes matacus. The sequence goes on from JAKSZT010053882.1 coordinate 950,464, forward strand.
GTTTGTTTGTTTATTTCTCCCCGCCCCCACCCTCATTGTTTTGTGCTGCTGTCTGCTCTCCATATGTTCTGTGTCTGCTTGTCTTCTCTTTAGGCAGCACCGGGATCAGATCCTGGGACCTTCCAGAGTGGGAGAGAGGAGCTCAATCTCTTGTGCCACCTCATTCAGCTCCCTGGTCTGCTGCATCTCTTTCTTTTTTTTTCTTTTTTACCGGGAGATCCTGGGGATCGAACCCAGGTCCCTCCATATGGAAGGCAGACGCCCAACCATTTGAGCCACATCCATCCCCTCTGTTTTGTTCCTTTTTAAAATTTTTATCTTTATTGAGATTCTCATATTATTCATTAATTGTTTTCCTGATATCCTTTAATTTTTCTACCATGTTTTTCTTTATCTTCTTGAGCATATTCAAGATCATTTTGTTAAAGTCTTTTTCCAGTATTTCCAAAGTCTGGTCCTCTGCATTGATGGTTTCTGGATTTATATCTTGTTCCTTTGGATGGGCCATAATTTCCCATTTCTTTATTTTGTGCCTTTTATGTACACTGTGCTTTTTAATATTTTTTTAAAGTGTTAAACACTAGTATTTTGTCCCTGAGGTGTCTGCTTCTTATGTTTTTACAAGCTAGTGATATGACAGAGACTTCCTTGAGTGCAGAGTAGTAACAAAAACAAACAAAAAACACTTTTCAGAGTCTTTAAATCATCTCTCACTGGATTATTGTAATGGCTTCCTCACATGTTTTCATTTGTCTGTTCTCGTCATAGCAGCCAGAGTCGTCTTCTTATAACTCAACTTAGATCATGTATTTGTTTCATCTTCATGTAACTGCCAGTTGCAGATAGTGAGTAGATTGCCAATGATTGTGTCTCAGGATCTACTCCAGCCTTGTTCTATTCTTCCCTACTGTATTGAAAACCTTAGAAAGCCATTATTTGGGATAAATTAAGTTCTCCTAATTAAATGCACTCAGGCAGAAGTTAAATGGGACCATCTTCCTGACATTTGGCCACTGCTGCTGGTAAGCAGAGTCATGGAGTCCTTGGATTTTTCTGCTTCACTGCTCCAGGATTGTCACTAACTCTGTGGATGTCAAAAAGTGGATGTGAGACTTCTAGGAAGATAGAGGATTAGAGAGGCACAGGGCTGACTTCTCTTCCAGAAAGCTAGAAGACAGGTAGAAACTGTCTGGAAAACCGTTCTAGGGCTTAGGAAACTAAGGGAAGGCTGGGCACCACCCAGAAGAGAGAGGGGCAAAGAAAAGGAACTCGATGGGGAAGATCTATGAGCAAAGCTATACCTGCAATTGTTGGTGCCCAACCACCCACCCTCGGAGAAGGCAGCATTGGATCCTCTGGTTCCTGGCTGGTGGCTATGGACTGAAGGGGTCACAGGGGCCCACTTCCCCAGGAAAGGGGAGAGGAAGGGACACAGCCGATAGCAGATCCAGATTTTGGCCAGCAAATTTGGTCTGCTGTGTTCCATGGGCCATGACCTTCCAGGCCAGACTGGGTGCACAATTGTTTTCCCTGGGAGTCTGCAGGGAACTAAAGATAACCTGCCTTCTCAAATACCTTCCCTAATGACCTGGACTGGTTAACGATGATGCAGAAGGGAGTGGAGTGGAAATTTATTTCCTCCCTGGGAAAAGGGAGGGTGCAGCTGGCCGAGGAAGGAGAGCAGCTTCTGAGAAAGTTTGATTTGCGAGGCTTGGCAAATAAAACTTGGTCAAAGAGAAATTAGTAAGTATTTCGAGATGAATGAAAATGAGAGCATAACTTATCAAAACTTATGGAATACAGCAAAGGCAGTGCTAACAGGAAAAGTTATGGCCCTAAATGCCTATATTAAAAAAGAAGAAAGAGATAAAATCAAAGACCTACGTGAACACCTGGAGGAACTAGAAAAAGAACAGGAAACCAATCCCAAAGCAAACAGAAAGAAATAAATAACAAAGATTAGAGCAGAAATAAATGAAGTTGAGAACACAAAAACAATAGAGAAAATCAACAAAACCAAAACTGCTTCTTTGAGAAGATCAATAAAATTGACAAACTTTAGCTAGACTAACAAAGAAAAAAAGAGATAAGAAAATAAATAAAATCAGGAATGAAAGGGGACACCACAGAAATAAAAAGGATCATAAGAGGATATCATGAGAAACTGTATGCCAAAAAATTAGGGAACCTAGATGAAATGGACAAATTCCTAGAATCACACAAACAACCTACATTGATTCTATAAGAAATACAAGAACTCACAAACCAATCACAAATAAAGAGATTAAATCAGTTATCTAAAATCTTCCAACAAACAAAAGTCCAGGATCAGATAGCTTCACGGGTGAATTTTCTGTTTGTCTGTTTTTTAATTTTTTCTTGTTTTTTTTTAAAGAAGATATTTAGAGTACATAAATGTTACCTAAAAAATATAGGGGATTCCCATATGCCCTGCTCCCCACACCACCCACATTTACCCCCATTAACAACATCCTTCATTAGAGTGGTACATTCATTGCAATTGATGAACACATTTTGGAGCATTGTCACTAGGCATGGATTATAGTTTACAATGTGGTTTACACTCTCTCCCACACAATTCTGTAGGTTATGGCAAGATATATAATGACCTGTATCTGTTGTTGCAGTGTCATTCAGGACAATTCTGAAGTCATGAAAATGCCCCTGTATTACACCTGTTTTTCCTCTCCCTGACCTCAGAACCTCCAGTGGCCACTGCCTCCACATCAATGATATAAGTTCTTCCATTGCTAAAATCACAATTCACAGGTGAATTTTACCAAGAATTTTGAGAATAATAATAGCAATCCTGTTGAAATTCTTCCAAAAAATTGAAGAGGAGGGAAAATAACCCAAAACATTTTATGAAGCCAACATCACCCTAATACCAAAGCCAGAGAAAGATACAAGAAAAGAAAATTACAAACCAATCTCTCTATGAACATAGATGCAAAAATTCTCAACAAAATAACTGCAAATTGAATCCAACAGCATATTAAAAGAATTATATACCATGATCAAGTGGGTTTTATTCCTGGTATGCAAGAGTGGTTCAACACAAGAAAATCAATTAACATAATACATCACATTAATAAATCAAAGGGAATCTACATGATCACCTTAATGATGCAGAAAAGACATTTGACAAAATCCAGCATCTTTCCTTGATAAAAAACACTTTGAAAGATAGGAATAGAAGGAAAGCTCCTCAACATAATAAAGGGCACACATGAAAAATCCATAGCCAATATTGTGCTCAATGGGGAAAATTTAAACACTTTCTAAGACCAGGAACAAGCCAAGGTTGCCCACTGTCAGCACTGTTAGTTAACATTGTGCTCAAAGTTCTAGCTAGAGCAATTAGGCAAGAAAAAGAAATAAAAGGCATCCAAATTGGAAAAGAGGAAGTGAAACTCTCACTATTTGCAGATGAAATGATCCTATATTTAGAAAATTCCAAAATATCTATGACAAAGTCACCTGAGCTAATAAGCAAGTTCAGCAAAATGGCAGGATACAAGATCAACACACAAAATTCAGTAGTGATTTTATACCTTAGTAATGAACAATCTGAGGAGGAAATCAAGAAAGAAATTCCATTTACAATATCAATAAAAAGACTCAAATATCTAGGAATTAATTTAACTGGGGATATAAAGGACCTGTATTCAGAAAATTACAAACACTGCTAAAAGAAATTAAAGAAGACCTAAACAAATGGAAAGACATTCTGTGCTTATGGATTAGAAGACTAAATATCTTGAAAACGTCAATTCTACCCAAACTGATTTATAGATTCAATGCAATCCCAATCAAAATTCCAACAGCCTACTTTACAGAAATAGAAATGTCAATTACCAAATTTATTTGGAAGGGAAAAGGGCCCCAAATAGCCAAAAAAATCTAAAAAATAAGAGCAAAGTTGGAAGACTCATGCTTCCTTACCTTGAAGCATATTACAAAGCTACAGTGGTCAAAACAGCATGGTATTGGCATAAAGATAGACACATTGATCAATGGAATCAAATTGAGAGTTCAGAAATAGACCCTCATCTCTATGGTCAACTGATTTTTGACAAGCCTACCAAGTCCACTTTACTGGGGTAGAACAATGCTTCAACAAATGGTCATGGGAGACAGGATATCCATGACCAAAAGAATGAAAGAGGATCCCTATCTCACTCAGTCTCTATACAAGAATCAACTCAAAATGGATCAAAGACCTAAACATAAAAGCCAGTGTCATAAAACTCCTAGAATATAATGTAGGGAAACATTTTCAAGATCTTGTGGTAGGTGGGAATGCCTTAAACTTTACACCCAAAGCATGAGCAACAAAAGAAAAAATAGATAAATGGGACCTCCTCAAAATTAAACACATTTGCACCTTAAAGGGCTCTGTCAAGAGGGTAAAAAGGCATCCTACTCAATGGAAGAAAATATTTGGAAATCAAATATTCGACATGAGTGAGTTTAATATCCATGATATCTAAAGAGATCCTACAACTCAACAATAAAAACAAACAACCTGATTTAAAAGTGGGCAAAAGACTTGAATAGATATTTTTCCAAAGAAGAAATACAAATGATGAAAAAGCACATGGAAAAATGTTCAACATCACTAGCTATTAGGGCAGTGCAAATCAAAACTACAATGAGATACCATTTCACACCTACTAGAATGGCCACTATGGAAAAAAAAAAAAACAAAACAAAACAGAAAACTACAAGTGTTGGAGAGGATATGGAGATATAGGAATGCTTATTCACTGTTGGTGGGAATGTAGAACAGTTGGAACTGTTGCTGTGGAAGGGAATGTAGAACAGTTGGAACAGTTGCTGTGGAAGTCTGTTTGGCAGTTCCTAAGGAAATTAAATATAGATCTGCCATGTAGGGGAGCAGAGGTAGCTCAAGTGATTAGGCACCTCCCTCTCACATCAAAGGTCCCAGGTTCAGCTTCCATTGCCTCCTAAAGAAGCAAGGAAGACAAACAGCCACAGCAAGTGAAAAAAAAAACAACAAGGGGGTGGGGAGAAATAAATAAATAAAATAGATCTGCCATGTGACCCAGCAATACCACTACTAGGTATATACCCGGAAGAACTAAGAGCAGGGACACAAGCAGATATCTGCCCACCAATGTTCATAGCAGCTTTATTCACATTTGCCAAAAGATGAAAACAATCCAGGTGTCCATCAACTTACGAATGAATAAACAAATTGTGGTATGTACACACGATGGAATATTATTCAGCTGTAAGAAGAAATGAAGTCATGAATCATGTGACAACATGGATGAACCTGGAGGATATTATGTTGAGTGAAGGAAACCAGACACAAAAGCACAAATATTGTATGATTTTGCTATTGTCAACTAAATATAATGCACAAACTCATGGAGTTAATCACTAGAATGTAGGTCACTAGAAAATAGGAGGTTAGAGAATGGAAAGCTGAAATTAAATCTGTGTAGAATTGGTAAAAATGTTTGGAAATAAATAGAAATGGTGAAAGCACATCATAGTGTTTGTAATCAATAGCGCTAATGTATGGGTATATTAGTGGCTGAAAGGAAAATTCTAAGGTCATGTATATCACTAGAAGGAGAGCTGAAAAATGAAATATGGAACTTTGTAGCACAGCGAACACTCGTGTGAAAAATGTGTATGGTTAATAGTGCATATATCAGAATGTTTTTCTCTGAAACAACAAATGTATGTTAATGTTACAAGATGTTAGTAACAGAGTGATATTTGGGCAAAAATACAACCAAAACAACTATGGACAGTAGTGTATAGTAATAAAGTAATAATCTTCCATCATTGGTAAATTAGGGAGTATGCTAACTGAAAGAAACTAGACAAAAAGTACTACATATTGTTTGACTCCATCTATACAAAATGTAAATAAAAAATAATAGAGATGGAAATAGATTACATATGGCATGGGAAGGATAGAGAGATTGAGAGGTGATTACTAAGGAGTAGGGTTTTTGACTTTTAGTTTTTGTTTTTTGTTTTTATTTGGAGTAATGAAAATGCTCTAATGCTGATTGAAGTGAGGAACACACAACTCTGTGATTAAACCAAATGCCATTGATTGTATACTTTAGATGGATTGCATGGTTTATGAATACATTTCAATAAAATTAATTATAATAAAATAAAAAAGAAGTGAATGTCATGTTGCTAGTGGTTTGCTAATCCACAATTTGCAGCTATAGTAGTCTGCTCTTAATCTCCACAGTTCTCACAGCGGCCTCCTAATTCCCCACCTTCTTGATAGGAACACAAATGGCAGCTCCCTTGGCAGGTGACATTAAACACTTGTTCCAAGTTATTCCTGAAGGCCCAGCCTAGAGCCCATTTCTCCACCCCTTCCAGTTATTATCTAAGTGTCTATTCCCTGTTTAAACCACTTACTCCTTTAAATAGCAGGGTGCTTTTATTTCTGTATCCAAATCCTAACGGATATACTTTCCACCTAATTCAGGCTAATATGCTAAATACTTCCAGTGATCTACAAGCCCATGCTACCTTGCCGATGTCATCTACCACTCTCCCTCACCCTCATTCCACTACCATCATACTTGCTTCTCACTCTTCTTGTACCACACAAAGCATGCTCCTTCCTTAGGGCTTTTGCTCCTGCTATTCCCTCTGCCTGGAAAGCTCTTCATCTACATATCTGCAAGACTAACTCCCTTGTTTCCTCTAGGTCTCTTGCTCAACTCTCATCTTCAGGGGGAGGTTTCCTTGACCACCCTATATAAATAGCAACCACTCCCAACACTCTCTTTTTCCCTTACTCTGGTTTAATTTTCTGTACAGCACTTATAATCATTCTACATACCATATACTTACCTTTCTATTTGTTTATTATTGGTTTCCCTCTAGTAAATGCAAGTCCTATGATACCATTGACTTTGCCACTGCTGTATAACTTGCCTGTAGAACAATGTCTGGCTCAGAGTGGATGCTTAACAAATATTTGTTTAGTGAATGATATTTATCTGAAGTACTTGTAAAAGTTTTAGTGAGATTGGTGAGCTAGAGGTTTTCATGATTTACCAACTTCTCTACATGTGGCAAGTAATTACTCTAGCTTACCTGAAACAAAAGACCACAGTCTCATCGCTGGATAAACAAACAGAACAGTGAGAGTCAGACTAGTCAACACATAATTGAAATCCATTCATTCATTCACAAACATTAATTGAACACTTGATAGAAGAAAGTTAACCTACGGCTTCACAGGCTTTCTATGTGCCAAGCATTGTGCAAAGGCATAAGAAGCCATATGTAATATATTTTCTATAACAACAAAATAAGGTAAGTCCCTGATTTATAAGCAAGAAATCCAAGGCTTTCCAAGGCTAACACTGCTAATAAGTAAAAAGACTAGACTCGACTCTAACTCCACATTGTTATACTGCTCAGAGAAAAGTCATCTAACCCACTAATCAGATTAGAGATGCCTTCCTAGTAGAAGTAACACCTGAGGCAAATTGCCAATTACCTGTGGAAATTAGGCAAATTAATCTGCATAAATTAGGCAAAGAATGGAGCAGGGGCATATTGAACTGAACAAATGGCATGTGTGAATTATCATGATACATATTTTTTTCAAGTTTCAAAAAGAGTTTATTAGATTATCATGATATTTTAATGTCATAAAAAAAGGTCTTTTGTGCCTTTGTATTTATTAATAAAATAGGTTAAATTTTGGCTCTCTGAATTAGTTACTGAAATACCCCTCAAAAATACAAACACACACATACGTAAACACTCCTCACCAGAACTGACAAAATCAATATGTGATATAACTCAATTATGCAACATAAGTAATCAACATAAACACAAGATTGAGGATGAACTAGTATTGCATATTCTAACAAAAGAGATATGATTGCCCATAAACAACATTTTCCATTTATAGTATATAATTAAATAACTTATGTGGCAATTAAATTACATGCCAATTAAATAGAATTGCATACTTTAATATAACAAGTTAAAACAAGTGGAAGTTATTACTGGAGCACATCAATTGTTTTTTTTCCTACTAAGCTGAATTGACATTGTACGCACTTTCTGTATTTAGAATAAAAGTTTAAGAGTTAGGCTGTTAAAGTTTACAAGGTGAAAACTGAATGAGTAGCAATATGGTTACGAGGGATAGATTCAAATTTCACCTGAACAAAATAATAAAGGAAAATGATTTTAATGTAGTTTTTAAATTTTTTTAAGTATTCCATTTTTTTTTTTTTAGTAGCCATCCAGAGTGAAGCAAGATGTCAGGTAACCAGACCTGAACTTTGAGAGAACATAAAGCCAACTTTTTCATACTTGATCCAAATGTCAAATGTTAATTTTCCCCTTTATAGTTAATGCATGGACATGTGTACGTAACTCTGTGTCTTCTTCTGTGGTACAATTTAAACTTCAAAAAAAAAAAAAAACACATTAATTTTGGGAAAGAAAATTGTACAGGTAGGAAAACCTAACCCAATTTTATAATCCTTCACCCTCATCAAACATTTATTAAGTGTCTGCTCTCTATCAGCACTTTGCTAGGTCCTGTCTCACCTCACGAAGCTTACATTCTAAAGCAAAAACTTAAATTGAAAGATGACACTGTTCACTCCTGATTACCAACTGTCAGTCATTCTAAACTTTAGCCATTCCATCGTCCTTCTTATTCTGTAGTTTATAGTAACTTGCTTTCACTGGAGGCTTGAGTGATGACTGGTGAATACCTGTTTCCACTTACATTCTAGAAAGAGAGGATGCCTTGCTCATCTTCTAGATACTGCATACAAAAAGCTATATAAATTCTATCTTAAAAGTGATCAAATGATCAATTTCCAAATGTGTTTGGTGAAAGGATAATAAGTTTGGGATTAAATGGCATGGGCAGGAATATAGGCAGGAAAGTACTAGGTTTGAAGGACAAAACTGGAGGGGAGAGATGGGCAGCACATGATGCATTTGATTGGCTAGAACCTGGGTATATGAAGAGAAGTGGTGAACACAAGGCTAGAAGTTGGAGGCAGACTGTGGGTTTGATTCAAGGATAGCATGCTTTTGTAGAAGGATGGTGGTTCATGGTAGTTGAGGGTATTCTATTGACCAAGATAGGTTGATGGAATCTGAGGACAGGTTAAGGCCTATAGACCAAGGAGCAATGAGAGATCAAATGAATAGAAAGACTGAATGAGATCAAAGAAAAGATTTAATTAAAATGCGAGGAGAGGATTTTAAACTACTTCTGCTCTGGCAGCTGTTTCTGTCCCCCCTCCCCTAAACACTCGAGAAAAGTGTAGAACTTAAATTCCCAAGGCCTCATCTCCCTTCTTAGGAGGAAGGGAGAGTGGAGGCAGGGCAAATGAGCTCCCAGCAACAGTAATAACCCAATTCTATTATTTCAGTGACACCAGCTCCCTGAAAAAAATCTCCTAAATTTCTGGGAGGCCCATGGGTGTCCTCTACTTTCCCTGATCCCACTGCTGGTAAGTCTTGTCTATCTGCTTCTCCAAGAACCAGAGTGCTCCTGCTTCTTTACTACATGCCCCCCTCCCCGAGGCCTCCTCAGACACTCCCCCAGGTGTAAAATGAGCTTTTGTACTGTTCTGCCAGGTGCAGGGCTGGGACTATGCTGGTTGCAAATTTCCTGTCCCTTGGTGAAACTATGGCATTCTGATTTTCACTTTTAAAATGCATTGTGAGTACATCTGCATGCAGAAGTTAAAGTACATTCCATAAATAAGTGCACAATAAATATTTATTAATTTATTCAATAAACATTTGTTAAGTGCCTTCTGTGTTTGAGGCACAGAGATGGGTTTTGGAGCTGAAAGACAGAGTCCCTGTACTGAAGAAATTTACACTCTAGTTAGAGAAGCAGTCAAATAAAGAGAAAATTGCAATATCGTAGGAGTGCCCTTTTGTGTGTTTAGATGTGCATGTGTGTATGTATAACTCGCCCTTCTTAGAAAAAGAATTTCACACCCTGTGCAGGGTGCTAAGTGTTCAGATTGATTCTAGGAACACAGAGGAAAGGCATCTCTCTCTACCTAGGAGTGGTGAACAAAAATTTTCTCCAAGGAGGTCACATTAGTTGAGTTTTGAAGGATGGTAAGATATAAGTGGAAAAAAGGATAAAAGCATGCCAAAAGAGAGACATAAAAGAAAATGGTGTATTTAAGGAAGGACAAGTTAGTTGATAGGATGTGGGTGAGGCTAAAGAGGCAGGTCTATTTGTACAAAGCTAAGGAGTTTACGTTTTTATCCTTAAAATTGTAGTAACACATCAAGGGATTTTAATCAGAGATTTTAAAAAGTTCACTATGGCAGTATGCAGCCAATGGATTTAATGTGAGGCTAGAATAAAGGCCAAGTAGCTAGTCAGAATGCCATGTGTAGCAGTTTGATATTATTGATGAATTCCAAAAAGAAATATTGGATGTTTGTAAACTGGTCTTTTTCTCTGGGCATATTAGAGTGTGTTGGATCCAGAGTTTTTACTTTTACTTGATTAAATAATGATTAAGGCTTTGATTGGGCCATGTCAGTAAGATATTGAGTCCCCGCCCCCTTGGTGGGTGGCGACTCACAAAGGAACCGCACTGCAGAGAAGGGAGTTTTGAGTTTTGAGCTGGAGCCTGGGAAGTGAACACACAGGAGAAGAACACAGAGGAATAGAGACAGCTCCTTAGACATGGCAGAAGCCCAGGGAAGAGAGACAAGAGCTGTTTGCCTGATAGTCTACAGCTGGCCTTGTGGAAAGAGCACAGCAGCTGAGCCCAGAGAGAATGGAGCCCCAGGAAGAGAACCCAAGAAGCATGAACTCTTGGCAGACATCAGCAGCCATCTTGCCCCAACATGTGGCAATAGACTTTGGTGAGGGAAGTAACTTATGTTTTATGGCCTGGTAACTGTAAGCATCTACCCAAAATAAATACCCTTTATAAAAGCCAACAGATTTCTGGTATTTTGCATCAGCACTCCTTTGGCTAATTAACACACCATGATAGAAAGTTAAGCAGGAAGCAACGGCAGTTCAGAACAAGACATTGGCAGTGAGAGAAGGGTCCCATAGACACATAGGAGATAGAATCTATTCAACTGGATACTGGACTGGGGTTGTAAAAGAGGGAAGAATTGAAGACGACTGCCAGATTTGGATCCTGGGTAGAAGTCACCTTCATTCACTGAGATAGGAAATGCAGGAAGAGGAACAGCTTTGTGATTGGGGGAAATTCAGTTCTGGGCATATGGATTTTGAGAAGTTTGTGAAACATCCAAGTGATGTCTAGTGGGCAGTCAAATATAGGGGGCTTAGGACATAGGACAGACTGGATATACAGATTTGAAGGTCATCTGCAGAGATAATAGCTAAAGCCTGGATTTGGATGACAGCCAGGCAGAATCTATAGAGGAAAAAAGCCAGATAGTAAAGTCCACCAACAGTTAAGAGGTAGGGGGAAGAAGAGATATTTGCAAAGGAAACCGTGATGATTCAGGGATACCAGGAGAATGATATGAATGAAGTCAGGAAGAGAAAGAAATTGAGATATTTATATTTCTAGGCAGAGGTTGAAGATACACAATTCAGGACATTACTGATGAAGCAAAGTTCATGAAGAAAACAAAGCAATGGGATTCAAAGAAAGAGATAGAGAAATTATGCTTAGGAAGAAAGAGGATCATCACTTCCAATAAAATGAGACGAGGACAAAGTGATGCAAATAAATTTGTAAGTGTGCATAGGGTTAATATTTTGCTCATTGAGAAATACAAAACAAAACCATTTTCCAGATAAATTGCCTACCATTAGGGAGAACAAGTCTGGAAAATAGTGTTCTTCCTTCGGTTAACTAGCAGGTTGACAATTAGCAGGCAAAGAATTCCAGCAACTTAAGTTTCCATTTATGTGGAAATGTAGCTTGATAGACATAAAAAGGAACATAATTTGAGAAGCATTTAGAAGCTATAGAGATAGGCATATAAACAAGACTAAGTGAAACCAGCTAATAAATTCAAAACTCACTCTAGGATGAAAGAAACAAGACATGTAAAAACTTGAATTACATGGATAAACTGTGAAACAGAATTAGAGTGTTAATTCCTAAGCAAAATAATATTTCACCAAATAATACATGGGTACAATTTTGTTAAAATGCATTTGTCACATTTACTAAAAGTGCTTTGATTAGAAGTCCTGATTACAACTGGATTTCAACTGTGATGCTTCAATCAAAATAAACACCAGAAACATAAACCTAAATTCATTTGGAGTTTTATATTAACCAAAAGTTACATATGATAGTTCCATTATTAAAAATGTAAAAACAAAAGTTTTTTCCCAAGATCAGTCAGCTCTTATTATCTGAAGAATTCTTTATCATTTTAAAATAAAATAAAATACTTTCAAAGGACTGTTTATTATTTCAAAAACAAGAATAAAAATCATCAAATCATTATAATCCAGTAGTACAAATTTAATACAGATACTCTGCAAATTTTTAGAAAGCATGTCATAAGAGTAAATCATAAATTGTTAGCACAAGTAAGAATTAAATCAATGTGATTCAAGATAAAATAAATACAGGTACTATGAGATTTAATCAGACATTTGTTTTGGTTTTTGGTATTAATGTCTCAAGATGCTGTTAATATAGATTAGTTAAGAAAGTATATCTCTTAAAAATAGAATTCAGCTAATGATTTATCAGAAATAATTTATTAAAATAAATTTTAATTTAAATTCTTTTTGAAAAAGTACTGGGGTAAAATATTTGTAATCTGACCACTAAGATAAAACATTTTGATGAATACCTACCAGGCATCTCCTGAAATGTGTAAGGAAGCACACATAATTATAAGGAAGTAGAATTATACTATACATATTCTGTATCTGCTTTTCAAACTTAATATTCAAAATACTATGCCTTGAATCTTTGTGTCATTAACTATTGATCTACATTATCATGATAATAGCTCCATTGTATTAATACTGTATCGATGTATCAGTAAAATTTAGGTTGTTTCTAATATTTTACTATGATAATACTGCAAGGAAAACAATCTTGAACATATATCTTTACAGACATTTCTATCTCTTTAGGATAAATTTTTGTAGTGAAATTAATGGATCAAAGGATATATACATTTTAAACTTAAAGACATTGCTGTTTTGCCGTAAGAACAGAAACCATTTTATACTATCAATAGAACACGAGTACCCATTTCTTCTATTACTAATAAGGTTGAACAACTCTTTCCATAACTTAGCTGGATATATGTATTTATTTATTCTTACATGGATTACCTACTCATGCCTACTTCTCTGCTGGAATGTTCATCATTCACTAATTACTTTGAAGAATTATTTTTAAAGGCTATTAATCTTTATCTGTAACTGGAGATCTTTTTCTCCTTTACCTACATTGCCTTTTAGAGGCTTTTCTCCTCTCAAGATTATAAAAATATTCTGTCATGTCTTTGTCTCATATAACTTCATTTATTTATATTTATGTTTCTGAACCATCTAAAATTTGATGTTAGAAGTGAACCATACTAGCTTTCTTTCTTTCCAAATCGATAGCCAGATTTCTTACTGAATAATCTCTATCCCCAATGAAAAGCCATTTTGTCACCCACAAATTTTAGAAACATTTCTAGCCTCTTTTTTGTTCTACTGTTCTAATTATTCTTGGATTAATATGATTCTAATAACTCTAACTTAAGGAAAAAAAGTTATATCTGCTGGGGCTGGTTCAAATTCATTTTCTTAATTTTTCTGGCTATTCTTCAATGTTTATTTTTGAAAATAATTTAGAAATATTTTGTCAAGTTCCTTAAAAGTCCTATCTGTATCAAACAAAAGGTTTAGGATTAGTATTAAGAGTTGTTCTTGGGAGCTGAGGGGGCTTAATCTATTGGGCGCCTCCCTCCCATGGGAGGTCCCAGGCTTGGTTCCCAGTGCCTCCTAAAAAGAAGACAGCGAACAGACACAGAGAGCAGACACTGAGCACAAAACAATGGGGAGGGGGGCAATAAATAAAAATACACCTAAAAAAAAAAAGTTGTTCTTAAAGAACCATACATGGACTACACCCACCTAGGGGTCACTGACAAACTAAAGGAACCAGAGTTTCTTTTATAATAAAACATTTCCTAGGCCAGGGGTTCTTTTTTTTTTTTTTTAATAATTTTTTATTTTATTTTTTAAGATACTTAGGTTACATAAATGTTACACAAAAAATATAGGAATTCCCATATGCTCGACTCCCCCCACTTCCCACACCCTCCCACATAAACAACATCCTTCATTAGTGTGGCACATTCATTGCAATTGATAAATGCATCTTGGGACATTGCCACTGAGCATGGACCATCATTCACATTGTAGTTTACGCTCTCTCCCACACAGTTCTGCATGTTATGGGATGATATAAAATGGCCTATATCTGTTATTGTAATTTCATTCAAGATGATTCCCAAGTCCCAAAAAAGCCCCTCATATTACAACTGTTTTTCCCTCTCCCTGCCCCTAGAGCCTCCAGTGGCCACTGCCTCCACATCAAGGTTGTAATTTCCTCCATTGCTAGAAACACAATGTCTATAATAGAATACCAGTAAGTGCACTCTAGTCCATATTTCATTCCCCAAACCTGAGGATTCTGGGATGGTGACGTCCACTCTACCTCTAATTGAGAGGGGGCTTCGATCCCATACAACTGATGGAGTTGTAGGCTCTCTTGTTTCCTTGGTATGGTGGTTGTCAAACCTCACCTCCTTGTTAGTTGTCCTGGGTTAGTCCAATGAACTTGAGAGTAGGTGTTGCAACTCCGCTGAGGCTCCAGGCCCAATTGGCACATGGACAGCTCGAAGATTCAAGTCTCTTGGACATACACCTACCAACTCCAGCACCAAGTATAGGTTCAAATAGAAGGGACTGAGGTGCCATGTGTGGGGAAACCATAACTGAGTCCAACTCTTGTCACTCTGAGGAGCACAAACTCCAAAGTAGGGCCCACTGGCAAGGCACCAAACTCTGGAGCTATCTGTCCTGACCTTAGAACCTGGGGTCTCCAGAACCCTCAGGAGCCCCACTATTTGGGGTAGTATCCACTTTGGCAGTCTATGAGATCCTGCAAAGATGTGCATAAGCATTACCTCTGGGATGACCTCCCGACTCAGCTTGAAATCTCTTAGCCATATAAACTCATTTGTCTTTACCTTTTTGCCCTTTTATTTGAGGTCTTTTTCCAGTTGCATTGCTAGTTGGTGCTTGGCAATAATCCCTCAGTGCCAGGGAGGCTCATCCCCGGGAGTCATTGGGGGAAGGTAATATATTCATATGCTGAGTTTGGCTTAGAGAAAAGGCCAAATTTGAGCAAAAAGGAGGTTCTCAAGAGGCAATTCTTAGGTACCCCACAACACTAGGCTAAGTTTCAATTTCAAGAGCAAAGGCTCATAAGCATAGTCATCAATATCAAGGGCCCATCAATGGATCATCCTCCTTTGCCAGTCATTGCCCCTGCTCTTGGGGGACTGTTGTCTCTCTAATGGAGAGAATGTGGCAGAGCTCTCCAGGATGGGAATTCAATATTCTCTGTTATTGTGTGAGTCTCCACCCACTGTGACAATGCCCTGTGAACATTTAAACATATTTATATACCTTATATGTATGCCCAGGTGAACTTCCTCCTATGTATTCCCCATCACATACACTCCATACCAATGATCCACCAGGCCAGGGGTCCTTAACTTCTGGAGGCCCATGGAAAGATTTCAGGGGGTCCATGAGCTTGAATTGAAAAAAAAATCAACTTATTATCTTTATTTTCTCTGACCTCTAACTGAAATCTAGCATTTCCTTCACTTATGAATATATGCAATAAATTACAGTAGTACTCATTTCATATCACAGTACGGTTGTTGCATATCTCAAAAAATGGCTTACCATACTTATCCATACTTTTTAACCCCCGGTTAAGAACCCCTGCTTTAAAAAATAAAATTTAACTTTAACTTTCTTGTATTTTTGATGTATTGGATTATTATTTAATGTGTTAAGATAGAAGCACATATATATAGTATTATATCATGTTTTTTATTTTAGTAACTGTATTTCAATATATGTAACTGATTTCCTTTGTAATTTTATTTTATGCATTTATAAACATTATTCTTGTGGGGACATGTCGGTGAGGGTGTGATGTTTATTAAATAATACATGGTATAGTGTGGACTTAGTATGATTTTTATTTTCATATAGTATATTCTGAGTGCAGTGGATAGCTGGCTGCAAAAAGGATGGTAAGGATGGCAGAGATGGTTTTATGACACTGTGGGAAAACTTGAATTTCTAAATGTTTGCTGAAAATGACCGTTTGAACAGATGTTGAACCATGTTAGGTTATCAGGTATTGAAATTACAGGAAAGTTGTAAAATGTAATTTTGAATAAACCTAAAATGTAATTTAAAAATATGCCAATGTTGAGTGTCATAAAACTACCTGCCACTATATTCTAAGGAGGGGTCTGTGGGTTTCACCTGACTGTTGGGAGTCCGTGGAACAAAAAAGGTTAAGAACCCCTGCCTGTCCTTGGTTCATTTCTTGGATGTAGAAAGTTCCCTTAATATGTGCTATTCCTGAAGCCCTATGGATAGGAAAAGTGTCATATGGCAATTTTTCAAATGATATGTTTTTAAAAAGTACAGTGTGGGAAAAAAAAAATTAGTATTGGTAAAAGCAAATTAAGGATTGAACTGAGACAATAGGAATGAGCAATAAAATGTCTGGGTTTTGGAACTGTTTTCCCATCAGTGAGACTTGGTTGGCAAGCTGAGAAAGCTAGGTTAAAGTGACCTGCTAGGTTTTGCTGTTCTCAGGAGTTATCTTGGGCTAAAAAAAAAAAAAAGCTCTACAAACTGTGAATGGTGGAAGCCCCTTGCACACATGTAATTTCCTGCCATAAAAAAGCTAAGATTAGGACATTAGAAAATGCTACATCAACTTTTTTTTCTCTTTCAGAAGCATCTGCATTATTTTGTACCTAAATGGCCAAAGCTACTCTGGATGGAGAGGGCGAAAAAATGCATCAAAAATATTAAAAGCGTAGTTAGAAATCCCAAGGTACTCTGTGTGCCATTCCTTTGTGTTCCCATGTCATCTCCCTTATACTCTAAAATAATTTTTTACTTTATTCCCTTCCCTACTCAACTATAAGGACAAAGATGTGGACTATGTATTATATATACATCTTTGTATCCTCAAATTCCAGCATGGTGCTTTCTAAGACTCTAAGTACTCAATAAATATTTGTTGAACAAATGGATAAATAGAATCCTCTTAAAAGATTCTATCAAATAAAGACAGGTGACAGCTATACAAGGATGATTAATGGGGTTAGGAGCTAGCAATTCAAGGGAAAATGAGGCTGGAAAGGAGGCAGCACAGATCCTGCAGTAGACAGAGGTACAGCAGTCCAGGAAAGCCAAAGTCCTTGAGATTGGAATTAGGAGTTTGTGGCTTTGTAGCAAAAGTCTGCTACAAAAACTAAGTCAGCTGAGTTTGAATCTGTTAGTCTTATGATCTTTGGAAAGTCGTTTCACCTTTCTGGGCTCAGGGTAGCAGGTACATTTGATCTCTTAACACATTAAATAATTTTAGGTCACAGATGTCAAAGTAAATAGGAACAGAAATCCAAAAGGTTGAGGTGAAATAATGCTTGTTTATTATCACGATTATTCTCTCCTTTCCGTTAGGGATAGGAATTTCTGACTGATGTAGCAGCCTTTAAGCTCGAGGCACTAACCAACCAATATATATAGTTGGTTGAAAAGTTGGGAAAAGATTAGAATTGGCATTATAAGGAGCTTTGTGCAGGTACCATACTTAATGTTACATAATCATAAATATGGTAGTTAATGCTATAATATAGTTGGGCTAGTTTTTGCCTTCCAAATTAACTGAACTGCATCAATGGATTGTGAAATGTTAAGTCATCAGAATGTTTTAGCTCATTGTTTGGATAAGGCAAATATGCAAAAAAATTAAAATGACTTTTACAGAATAATTATTCTTTTATCTTTTTGTGTGTATGGGGAAATCCTCCATTTTAAGATGCACATACTAGCCTCTAGATTCATAGTTTTTTTCACACCTTTCCAACACATTATTTCACAGGACAGTTAACTTGTAACAGTGAATAAAGTCAGAAAACACTAACAGCAAAAACACTTCAGCCATGGTATAGATAGTCAGAAACCAATAACATCCTCTATTACAGAAATGAGCAGTCCTTTCTCTTCATTACTGAAGTCAGATTTCACATTCAAACCAGAAATTGTCATTCAACAGAAAAAAACCTGGTCAAGAGAATCAATCACATAATACAACAACAGTCATAGAAGGCTATGTTTACATGAAGAAAAAGAAAACAAAAATAACAAACTGCCAAACCTCATTTCCTTGGACATAAATACTGATGGTAAGTTTCTAAATAGTTATCCGTTTATTTGGTATAGATAGACTTTCTAGCATAGAACACTGTTAGGAAGTAACCATCAGGGGCTTTGAAGAAATGATATGAGGCAAGAACCAAAAGATGAGAATCAGTACAACTTGTAGATTTTCTTCCCTGAGAGCTGTTCCTTATGTTTTCATCACTCACATAATATTCTTGAAAAATTATTTCAATTTATGAGCAATTATAAACATGGCTTGTAATCATGTTCACTGTAGAACTAAACAAAGACAAATTAGAGAAACAGTTTTTAATTTCCTATAGAATTTATTACAGGTTACCATGTTATGAAAACAAAAGCAGATCATTCTTTTTTTTTTTTTACCGGGAGATACCGGGGATCGAACCCTGGTCTCTCCATATGGTAGACGGACGCCGAACCTTTTGAGCCACATCCGTTTCCCAGATCATTCTTAATATGCTAAATTTAACAGAAAATGTATGAACCCTATCACATAAACAGATAACTAAAAATCTACTGTGAAAATCTCATCAATCAAGAAGTACCTATTTGGAGAATATGTACCTAGTAACCTACCAAAGATAAGGCTGAAGTACTCAGAAAACATGGGTCACTGGTATTCAACCATTAAAATGGTGAATGTTCTAATATTTTGGAAATATTAGAAAAACTAATGGCTTTGGATGTTTTTTACTCTTGCCCTTCCAAGAGTCTTGTAGATCCAGACATTAGTTTGGAAAAGGGCCTTTTTTAATCCAGAAAAATCTTTAGACTCCAATAAATTCTGGGATTATCAGAGACTAAACAAACTTTATAAGGATAAGTGGGCTTAGGAATTCTTGAAAATTGAGCAGTCTTATTTTGAATTAACATGTTTTAGTAATACATTTAGAATTACTCATCAAGTATCTGCTTGGAATTTCTGGAATGCATCCAAATGCCACATTCTATTTCTAACTATGACGACTCCTTCGTTAGAAGTGGCAGGTACAAAAAATATTGCATGCTATAAGGTACATTTTACTCCAATGCCCATGATCTCTTCAGAAAAATCTTATTTTTATAATATAAGAAACTCATTAAATCAAAAGAATGCTAATTAAAGCAAAAATAGTAACCAAAATTATGAGGAAAAAAATCTCTAATTACATAGGAAACACATGAAAGAATTAATCATCATAAGAGAAGAATCATTTTTCCAGTAGCCCCACTGCTATGAATGATACTTTCATGAGCCTGGGCCACTTTCTCCAATGGATATTGAGGACCTATTACAGGTCTCAACCAACCAATTTCCATTCCAGCTTGAAGGGCTGCTGCAAACTGCTGAAATTCCTCCTAAGAGAATGAAAAAAGTTTGTTTTTTTTTATAGTGGACCACATGACTTTATTTTCAGAAGCATTAAAAAACTGCAGAGTTTAAGAGTTCCAGCATAAAAGTTTCTTACAAATATAAGTTTTTGTCAACTAGTCCAAAACTGAAGAAAAAGTTTTTTATAGAGTAACCAAAAGTTCCAATTTGCCTGGAATAGTCTCAGTTTACAAAATACTTATTGTTTGGATGTAATTACTAATAGTACTCTCAAAAGTGTACTAACTTGAATAAATTATATCATTGCCCTAGTTATCTTCTAGTTACTAATTATCAACCCACTCCTCCAGTCAGAAAACTAGTTCAACATCTATTTAATAAAATTTTTGTCTGCTTGACCAGGCAAACTGTACCAATTTTTATATAATACCAAAATCAAATCACTTCTTTTCCTACCTTGGTTGATGAAAAAAGAGCAACTCCAATTATACTAGACTCTTTTGCCATGGTGTCCCTTGGGTTTATTTCAATAGGACCTCTACTGCCAACAATCTATTATGAAAAACAATATGTCTACAGTTAAAGATTTCTCCAAAATAGGTTTAAATGTAAATGTATGGTTTAAAATCTAGATTACAGTAAAACTTCAAAGTGGTAAAAAAAACGAAATACTTACTATTACTCGTCCTCCACGTGACAGAAGATTCAAATCATTACTAAGATTTACATTAGCTAACATTTCAATAATCACATCAATTCCTTTTTCACCAACAGATTTCTACATAACATAAAAGAATGTATAGTAAGATAAGAAAACAAGTGAAAACTGTAAAATGGTTATCATATTCACATATATTATAGAAATGTATTTCAAATGACATGTAAAGTGGTACCTTTTTAAGAATAATAATGCATATTTTAAAATGATACAATATATGAGGATGTAATTCCACGGCACCAGCTATAACACCTAAAATAATGATTTGTACTACAAAAATTGCTATAAATAAAATTTGCCTGAAATTTTCAGGTACTCAGACTCAAGGTGGCTACAAAATAATTCTCCTTAGTTGAAAATTGTTTACCCCCAAAATGCATTTTCACAAGAAACAAACAAAACACCAAAAATCCAAGCCCAAAAGGGCTCTCATTTTTTATTTTAAAAAACAAGAAGCAAAACAAGAAATGTTGGCTTTTTGGTATTGCAGGATATTTTTTGTGCATTTGGTTTTGTTCTAAGTGGTTTACAGCCAGTTTGGCACACAAATTCTTTTCTTTTTTAGTTCTTAGATGTTGGTTCTTAAAATCCAAAACTGACTCTTAAAAAGCTATATATATCTAGCAAGACCACAACTGGAGTCATTGACATTAGAGGGGAGGAATGACACTTAGTCCCTTCATTCTTGAAGTACGAGTGTGTATTTAATTGTCTGGTAGTGCTTAAAGGTAAAGGAGAATGGGATCTAAGCCCCCTCTCAACTAGAAGCAGAATGGGCATCACCACCCTAAAATCCTAAAAATTGAGGAATGAATACATGTGAGGGGAGAATGCAACTATGGACTAAAGTAGACATTATTATTATTCTATAAAGTAGACATTATTATTATTGGAAGAACTTATAAAACTGATATAAAGGCAGTGGTTACCAGAGGCTCTAAGGGGAGGGAGAGGGAAGAATAGGTGTAACATGGGGCATTTTGGGGACATTAGAATTGTTCTGCATGACATTGCAATGACAGATACAGGCCATTATATGTTTTGCCAAAACCTCTAAAATTGTACAGTACACAGTGTAAACCATAATGTAAACTATAGACCATGTTTAGTAGCAATGCTTCAATATGTGTTCATCAGTTGTAACAAATGTACCACACTAATGAAAGATGTTAATGGGGAAAAGTGTGGGAGGGGAAAGGGGTGGAGTAAATGGAAATCCCCTGTATTTTTGATGTAACAATTATATAATCTAAAGCTTCTTTAAAAATAAAGAGAGAATGTAAAAAATCTATTATATATATCTACATTGTATTAATTTTATTTTAACTAAAAAAAAAAATGAATACTTGTACCAGGAATTGTGCTAGGTACTACAAATTCAAAGACAGACATAGGAAGTTCAAAACACAGCTAGGGAAGGATAATATGATCATCCTAGCTATAATGTAATGGACTAAGTGCTACATCAGCAGAAATAAACCATAGGTTATAGAAAAAAAAGAGTTAAAGTCTGATTGGAGTGATCACAAAAAGTTTTACAGAGATGATGCCTCGGGTCCTGAGGGATGAATAGGAGTTTCTTAAGCAAAAAGGAGGGAAGATGAGCAAGGGAAGCTAGAAAGAGGCAGAGGTAGTCTGGACAGAAGAAATAGAAAAGCAAAGGTGTAGGAGACTGAGAGTTCATGCCAGGAATGGAATGTGGCCCAGCAGAACTGGGATACATATTTTGGCAAGGTGGGAGCAGCAGTAAGATGGGAAGAAATTGTAAATTGGTGCAGATTATGAAAACACATTCAATGTCATATGAAAGACTTTGGACTTTTGCGGGGCAGGTGCTAATTAATCCAAGTGCCAGACACTGCTGTAGGCACTGGAGATGCAGCAGGCAACAAGAGAGATACAAATTCCTCTCCTCATGTAGCTTCCCTTTTTATTATTCCTGGAGGTGTTTTTAAAAAGGGAACCAATAATTCTGGAGACAACACAGAAGACAGAAGGGGATATTAGTTCAGTTAGGAGCTATAGTAAGTCAAGGATGGAGAAAATAATGCCTAAACTAGGTCACAATGGTGGAGGGAATAGAGAAAAAAAGATGCATTTGAAAATCATGCCAGAGATGAAACCCAAAGAATAAGGTGACCAACTTGATGGGTGAGAGGGAGAATGGTGATAAAATAATAGGCATAAAAAACGAAATGTACATTCTATCTCGCGTGACCTGTTGGATGGATAACTAGATGAGTGGAGATGTCAAGTGGGTTGGCGGCATTAAGAAATGGAACTTAGGACAGTTATAGTTTTGGAAATCAATCGCATATGGGTAATAACTGAAGCTGTGGGAGTGTATGAGATTGATTCAGGATGAAGGTGTAGCACTGGAAAAGATGAGGACCAAAGGGGAAAAAAAATGAAGGAACACTAACATTTAAGTAAAATGAAGAGGAAGGAGACATTTCAGAATAGTCAGGGAAATAAGAAGTGAACCAATTTCAAGGAGAGTGATCAGTGTCAAGCCGCTGAGAAACAAAAGAAGATAAGAAATGAGACAAGGCCAGAGGATTGGTAATTAGGAGTTTATTGGTGACCTCTGAGAAGCAATTTAAGTAACTGGGACAGAAGTACAACCTTAATAGGAAGTGGTGGGAAATAGGGAAGTAAAAGCAATAAACACTACTTTTTCAAAATGTTTACTGTAATGGAGAGGAGAGAGGGTGAGATAAAAGATTAAGAGAATCTAGTTTTTGAGAATGGGAGAAACTTAAGCATGTTTGTTGGCAAAGCAGAAGGAACAAGTGGAAGAGATGGAAGCCACAAGCCTTCATGGTCTTAAAATTAGATTACTGTAAAACAAAAACCATATTCTTAAAATAACTGGTCAGTTTTCATGGTCACAGGAGCAAGCACTGGATTCTACTTTTCCTAGAGCCTTTGCTCAGTTTTTTGGCAAGATGATTTGGTTGCAATAAACAAATCCTTACGTGTATTTTTCCTCAGTTTGTAATGACCTACTTTACATAATAATCAGCACCTGGGAAATTCTAATTCTTTCTACCCACTCACCCCCACCCAGATGGCTCCCTCATCTGTTTGCTCATTGTTTTTGCTCATTGTCTACTCCTTGTCTGTTTGATTTTTCTTTAGGAGGCACCAGGAACTGAACCCAGGACCTCCCATGTGGGAGGCAGGTACTCAACTGCTTGAGCCACATCTGCTCCCTGCTCGTTTGTTTTTGCTCATTGTCTTGCTTGTTGTCTGCTCAGGTTTTTTGACTGTTGTCTGCTCTTTGTTTTTGCATGATGTCTGCTCCTTGTTTGTTTGTCTTCTTTAGGAGGCACTGGGAACCGAATGCAGGACTTCCTGATGTAGAGTCGGGCACTCAACTGCTTGAGCCACATCTGCTCCCCCTAATTCTTTCTTAACATGAGCAAGTGGTTTGAAGATTAGCAAAGTAATCGGTGTTTAATAAATTGCTACCTTAGTACAAATGGAGAAATTTAGGGTCTTATCAAATTCTGTTATAGCAATGGAATGTATGCAACATCTAACTCCTACTCGTGGCTTTGGATGAGGTAGTGATTATTCTTTCAATGCCTCCATTAACAAACAAACTTTATTCTATGAGCCTAGAAAGATCCAGTTTATAATCTGTGGATACCTCATCTTCCTTAGAAAACAAACACTAATAGAAATTATATTAAGGATACCTCCCAGCTGAAAATATAAAGTTATGCATTATTTAAAATGTCAACTGTTTTAAAGGGTACCAATTTTTATAGCTATAAAATCTAGAGAAGCTACATTTTATTTGATTCACACAGACAAGACAGAACTGGTAGTAAAGGTTTAAAAACTCAAAACATCTCTGTTTTTTTTAACAACTTAAAAAACACATATAGGCATTAAAAAAAAAAGAAGCAGACTTTAAGAGAGTAGTTGGTCAAAGAAGAACTTACAAAAAAACATGTAAGTTTCCCAAGAAACAAAGTTTGACTTTTATAAAATTGTAGAAATTTTACCTTAATTTTATCAATATAATTAACTTCTCTGTGATTAAATACTTCATGGGCTCCATTTTGCAAAACAATGTTTTGCCCTTCCTCCGTACCAGCTGTGCCCAAAACCTTTAAGCCACACGCTCTAGCAATCTGGCATGCTGCCAAACCAACCTGAAAAACAAAATACAGTAGTTTTAGATTTTTTGCATTCCTGCAAACATTTATTAAAATATATATAATGAACTTAATATTAATCTAGGTCCTATCCTATCCTTAGGGAACTTAGAGATTAAATGAAGTAATAACAATATCTAACTTTTATTTTAGTCCTTACAATTTGCCAGGTACTACACTAAATACTCTAAATGCATTGCTGTATTTCATCCTCCCAATAACCTCATGAAGTAGATACTACTATTATCTCTATTCTACAGATGAGGAAAATAAAGCTTGGAAAATATAAGTAACTTGCTCAAGCCACACAGAGATGGAAACAGAAGTTGGACCAAACCAAACTGCAGAGCTAGAGATTTTAATCACAGCACTGAAATGTGCACTTAGCACCTGCTAAGTTGTACCTGCAGAAGGTACAAAGTTTTAAGATAATCATAATATGCTCACTGACTTCATACTTTAACTGTATATAAAAATACTACAAAACAGTTGTAAGGCCTCTACCATTTAAATGGAAGAGACAAATTAATTAATTTGTTCATACGATCAACAGTATTGAGTGTCTTCATGCAAGATGCAACATTCTAACAAGGAGGAAGATAAACACATTAACAAATAAATGAATAGAATAAATTTAGAAAACAAATACTATGAATAAAATAGGCTATTGGGTTAGAAAAAGATAAGGGCTATTTAGGTCCTCAGAAAAGGGCATTCTGAAGAAATGAGACATAAATGAAGTGGGGAAACAAGCCACATGAAGTTCTGGGAAGCCACCTGAAGAATGCTGTCGGCAGAGTGTACAGCCATGGCTAAACTGGTGAAGTGGGAATGAGCTTGGGGTATTCAAGCAATAAAAAGAGGGTCAATGTGTTCTGATAATGGGGAACTTAAGAGAGAGTAGAAGATAAGGTTAGAGAGGCACAGGGAGGGCGAGTAACACAGGACTTTGGAAATGAAGGTAAAGGGTTTAGAATATATGTGAGTGCTAAAGAGAAACATTGGAGAGTTTAAGCAGGGGAGTAATATGATACAGTTTAGGCTTTAAAGAGATTTCTCCATTTATATTTGAGGCAAAAAGAAGGTGGGGGGCAAGAATGGGAGCAGGGAAATTAGTTAGTAGTTGGTATAACAGTCTAGATAAGGGATGAAGCTGACTTGAACTAAGGTGGTGGCACTGGAAGAATAAAAACAAATTCAGATATAGTTTAGAAGTAACCTAACAGGGCTCCTCATGGATTGAATGTAGGAGGTAAGGAAACAAGAAAAATCAAGGTTGTCTTCCTAAATCTTCGGCCAGATTAACTGGGAGATTAACTGAGATGGGGAAGACTGGGGAGGATCAAATTTGTGAAGGCATTAAGAATTCACTTTGAACATGCTGAGCTGCAAACTGCTCATCTAAGTGTAGATGTTCAGTAATCAGATGAATATGGGTATGGACTCAAAAGAGTTCAGAGTTGGAGATACAAATTTAAGATTTGTAAATTTGTAGACGGTATTTAAAGCCAAAGGATTGGATGAGATCACTATAATACTAGACAAATACCTGTGCTTGGTATAAAAGAGGTACAAAAACATTTTAGGGATATAGAAAAAGGAATAATTACTTAAATAATAATAATAGAAAATATATGTTTGATTATATGCCAAATGAATGGTACAGATAAATGTCACATATATTTAGAGCAGTGTTTCTCAAGCTTAGCACTATTGACATTTTGGAATTTTGGACACAAAATTTTTTGTGTGTGGGAAATTTTATACTGTGTTTTAGAAGCACTCTCATGCTCCCTACCCTCCCCCAATCCCTGCTGAGCTGTGCCAACCATATATGTCTCCAGACAATTGCCAAATATCTCCTGGAGGGGCAAAATTATCTCCCATTGATAATCACTGGCTTAGAAATCATTATGGATTGGGCAAGATAGAAAATAATTAAAATGAAAAACAATGATAGAAATAAATTGAAACTATAACAGAATCACAAATTCCCAGGCCTGAAATGGACCTTCTAGATTACATGGCATATGGGAGTGATGAGTCTGAACTGGGGCTGTGACAGAGATTTGTTTGATTTATCCAAAAACAAATAGACAAACAAACAAGCACATGAAACTCACTGTCTCATGAGGGAGAGAAACATTCAATTAGATGAAACACAGTACACTATGGAATAGGCACAATTAGTTACTGCTACTTTAATTTCCAATTTTAAAAAAAACAGGCCTCTAATAAAATCACATTTTAAACTAAAAATGTAATGGAAATATAACATCTCCTTATGCTCTAATTACCTTAAAGAGACACTCAATAGCTATTTTAAAAGCACTGTTTTTCTACTCTTTTCAACAATTATTCTAGCAGTACTCCACTGGATTATGTGCCCATTCATTACATGTCAACTGTTTCTTTCTACTTATTTTGCTGACACTAAAATAGGGCACTCCCTACCAATACATCTAGATGGGAGCTGCGTTCATAGATTCCACACTATCTTAAACACACAGCATAATCTCAAAATAATTTGAATTAAATGAGACAGAAAGTACAAACAGAAGCACAACAAAACCTAGTACTCTGGTTTCCCTCTGGTAGGGCAGGAAGGATCAAAAGTGCTTCACACACCAGGCCATCTGCCTAACCCTGCCAGCCAAGGATTTAACAAACTCTCAGCCAGCTCAAAGGACACTGCAGATTCAGTATTTGAAGGAAAAAAAAAAAAAAAAAAAAGTTACGGTGAAGAGACAGGGCTTTTTACAAGAGGGTAAAGGTAAAGGGAATAAGAAGAAAGTTTCTTTAATCTCTTCTTTCCTCTTCCACTGAAATTTCTCCCTTCTATACAGAGCACCAGGTTAGCTCTCTGGAAGCCAGAATAATTTAAATAAATGCAATTGTTTGACAGCGTCTTTAGTTATTTAAGTGTAAAATTTAATTTAACCCCAAAATAGCAAAACTAAACAATGGGAGTTTTTGATAAGGTATATAGGTCATATTTTCTCAAGCCCCATAAAGACAATCTTGATATGTTTTAGTAAATAGTCTGATTTGTTAAATCCTTCAGAATTGATCTATCTGAGGTACATAGGAAACAGGGCATGAAACCTTGTGATTCATCTATTTAAAGTAACACAAAAACACAGTTGACTGAATCCTGTTTGTACAAATACTTTGAGAGGTAAATTAACATTTTTTCAGGATACCACACAATATTCAGTGGACAATGTACTAGTTATAAGTTACTTCTTTCAATCTACTCCCCAGAATACACAGTGCTCTGAAAGGGTTAACCAGCTTCCTCAAGACCAGCCATCTACCCTCAGGCCCTTTATTTTAAAAATGTGAAATCCTGTCTCAAAAATTTTTAAAGCTTCTACATATAAGATAGAGAGCATGTAGATTTCTTCTTAAATTCCAACCTCAGAGTTCTAACTTTTCCTTTAAGCTCCTCAGAGGAAGACTGACAGCCAGTTTCTTCAAGAGGTTTTTGACAGCCCTGCTATAGGTGATTTCACTGAAGGGCATATTTTATAAGTTCTCAGTCCTTCACACCCCCACATTAGCATTTTAAGCCATGGGTTGTGGTGTTAAGGACACAGCTGTATACTGTGCATTCCATGAATGTCATTAAAGCACAGCAGGCAAGCAGCAGAAGGAAGAGAGAGGAGACTAAGAATTCAGTGTAGCTTTATGATGCTGACTGGGAGAACATAGGTAAAGCTTTAATAAGCCTTAGTTTCCTTATTAAGGGAATATGGAATTAATTGTATCCTCAAAGAACTGTGTAAAATTCTAAGTAAATATTCATATAGCATGTGCTTCCTGAAGGCAAAAACAAGGCCAGTTTATCCTGGTCCACACCCAACATGGGTGGGAAAACTAATACATACTTTTTTTTTTTTTTTTTAATACGTACATTTTTGATGGAGTAGTTGGTTGAATTTATTAACCAAGAAATTAACCAAGAAATGCTAAACTAATTAAGGAATCACCTTTAGGAGAAGATTTGAATTTAAAGAAGATTCAGCACATAAAGGGAAAAATTACCCTTGTCTGTATTTATACATTTGGCTTTTAAAAATTACTAAAAGACATGTAATATGAAACCCACACACCTAAGTTCTTTTTAAACAGACTTAAAAAAAAAAAAAATACTTACTCCTCCACTAGCCCCATGAACCAGAACATTTTCTCCAGCTTTCACCCGGGCACTGCAAAAGAGAGCATAGGTTCCATCACCTAGTGCTTTAAACTAATTAAGCTCAGGTGCTTTTCATTATCCTTAAGGAAATCTATCCTCAGTTCAGCTAACACTTACTCAAAAGAGGAAACTATCCTGACATACAACCCAAAATCCTTCTCTAAGTTCCACAGGATCAAATGATAGTACTTCTGAGTGATGGATAAAAGAAAACCTTTCCACCCTACCACCCACCCACCCATCCACCAAATGTGTACTGGGAGTCTACTATGTGCCAGGCACTGTACTAAATTCAGGGTTGCCTTCTGAGGGGCTGCAGTCTTTGCATGTATGTTAAATGAAACTGCTGAATCTGGAGGAACTAGAGTCTTTCATTCCCACAGGTCCCACAGAAAGTGTCTCAAAGCAGGTTTATTATAGCTCATCCTTTCTCCAGTGGTCCAAATTAATGCCCAAGTAAACAGAGTGGCTATACTATTTTTAGTTGGTGGTAAGATAACAATTTCACTTCTCCATGCCTTTGAACATCAGGTTGCACCAGCTCACTGATATAAAGGCAGTGGCCACCAGGGGTTCTGAGGGGAGGGAGAGGGAAGAATAGGTGCAAAATGGGCATTTTGGGGACACTGGAATTGTCCTGCATGACACTGCAATGACGGATACAGGCCATTATGCATTTTGTCAAAACCTATGAAATTGTGCAGGGCAAAGTGTAAACTATAATGCAAACTATAGACCATGGTTAGTAGCAATGCTTCAATATGTGCTCATCAATTGTAACAAATGTACCACACTAATGAAAGATGTTGTTAATGTGGGACAGTGTTGGAGGGAGGGGAGTGGGGTATATGGGAATCCCTATATGTTTGATGTAACGTTTATGTAATCTAAAGCTTCTTTAAAAATTAAAAATAAAATGTTAAAAAAAAAAAAAAAAGAAAGCAATGCTAAGTCAACAATGGTAAGAGGGTAATAATAAATATGATAAGTTCTCTCACAAAGGTCCCATGTCACCCCATAAAACGTCCAGATCCTCTTTTCACTTCCAGTTCATACTACTACTTTTCTTTTATGTCCTGAAAACAAGGGAACATGCAGCAAGACAGCCTGGGCAATGCTTTAGTCTTCTGGACAAGTACTAATGTCACAAGCCAGCAGCTATAGTGTGATCCAAATCTAACTCTCAGAGAGGATCTCTCCCTTCCTAGAACAATAGGGGGTGGCCACACTATAGAGACATTGTGTTCAGTCTGAGAGTGAGAACACAGTAATCCAGAGTTCTGTTCAAGACTGTGTGCCAACTGCCAACAAATGGCAATAATGAGCAATAAATGAAGCTTTCTTTAACTCTCTCACTTGGTGATAAAAGGATTGCAGGCAGTGATTTAAATTGAGGGTTTAAAATGATAAACTGAGATAACCATTACCAAAACACTTTGACATTTTAAAAAGTCAAATAAAAATATAAGGTGATAGGATTGCTACTGTTATACTATGGGATATGAAAAACTTCCAAATGAATTTTTTAAAAAATCTCATATACAACCCTTCAAACACTAAGAACATATTCTCCTAAACTTCTGGGCCTGGGGTGGGTGGGGAAAAAGTAGGCTAACATTCTCCTTGTTCCCCACTGCTATGATCCTTCTGTCCTTTGAACAGTGTAAAAATGTACTCACCACAGGGCCTCTAGGCAGAGGCTCCAGCACCCACTCCTTCTACAATGCTGCTCCACTGACTTCCTGCATGTCTCCTTAGTCACTGAAGATCTACTACCTGGCACAAAGGCTTTCTCTTCCACCCCAAATCCTGCCCCAATCTAGATTTCAACATTTACCCAGAAGAAAACCTAGTATCACAATTTTTCAATTCTTCTCCACTTTAACCATCTCTCCCAGGGCTAAATTTGGTAACCACCCTTAACCATTCTACCTGAGAAATGCAGGACATCGATAACCACTATTATGATAGTAATCGCCTATCTTAGTTTTATCAATCCACATTCTCTCTCAAAACCTACCCCCCTCCCCCCAATTCACAGAGATGCCTTTTTCTCAATTACTCATTTCTACCCACTAGCTGCTCTTGGCCTCACTCCCTTCCCTAATCGGCCTGGACCCCCATGGTAGAATACCCCAACTTCTATCTAGCATGCTCATTTACTTTGCATTTTTACATTTTGCCACCAATATTCCAGCCCTAAATTAATGCAAAAACCGACTTTCTCTGATGCTTTATCCAAATGGCTGAATACTGTAGAAGGAAATCCCATGACCAAACACTTTGGTGTCACTACAGTTCCAGTTCTCAAATATGAGCTCCTTCAAAATATTTCTTCCCTACCTAAAAACATTTCCATTATTATACCACATTTACCTCTTTTCTTTTATGTTTAAGGGATGAACTGTCCTTTTATTCTTCAAAGCCAATCTCTCTATGTCCCAGGTCCTTTCCATATTGCCCCATGCAGAGTATTGCTCCATCTGCTCTTCTTCCCTCTCTTCCAAATTTTTTATCTCTCCCTCTCTGCTAGATCCTTCCTTTCTGCTACAAACATGGCTGAGTCTCATCCATCCTTTAAAAAGACTTATTTGTCCCCACATTTGCCAAAAATAATCTCTACTTTCCTTCTTGTGCCTCCCCCCACCCCATTTTTTTTTAATAGTCTTCATTCAAGGAATTTATTTCCTCTCCCTTCCTCAACCCACTCAGTCAAGCTTCTGTCCCACGACTGCTGAAAACAATCCAACTAAAGTCATCAATGAACACTCAATTGCTAATTCCAACTGACATATTTTTCTGAATAGATTTCACTGCTGCATGTGATAGCTAGCCTCCCTCCTTGGTAACAATACCCGCTACTACTTCTAAAACTGCCAAATCAGCTGAGCACTTAGTCTGTGCCAGGCAGAGAGCTTTACCCACAAAGATATATTGCCAGCCTTCAAGCTTCAGATCCTTTTGTCCAACAAACTGCTTCTCCATCAGGATACCTGTCTCAGAGCTTGAAGTCCAAAACTGAACTCAGCTTCCTTTTTTTCTCTCTCTTTTTTTTTTTTTTTTTGGCACAGTTCAACATATCCCAAGGCAGAAAGCTAGGCATACACTTAAGTCCCTTCTCTCCCTCATTCTCCATATACAAATGATCAACAAATGCTCTTCATTTTGCTCTCCTAAATAGCTGTCCTTTCCTCTCCATCTCTTCTACCATGACTCTTGCTCTGGCCTATATACATTTTGTCTAGGGGAGACTCTTATAAGAATCTCCTAACTTTTCTCCATTCCTGTCCCGAAATCCATCTTTCACACAGCCGATAAGTGATCTCAATAAAACACAAATCTGACAATATCTTTTTATTAATATCTTTTTATTAATCTGATAATTAATAAAAAATGCCATGACCCCATCTCTTATTGAAAGATGTATAACTTCCATAATCTTTTTATAATCTTGAACTTACCTATTTGATGATGACAGCTAATACTGATTGAAACTTATCCTGTTCCAACCTTATTCCTTGCCATTCTTTCCTTGAAATCTCTTATCCAGCAAAACCAAATTGCTATAGCTTCCCCATTCACCATGCTGTTCTTCCCAATACACCATGCTGTTCCATTGTCTAGAATATCCTTTCCCCTCCCAAGTAACCTTCCCGAGGCTAACTCTCCCTGACAATTTCCAAACACTTGGAGAATGTGATTAAAATATAGATTCTAAGGCTTCAACACTGGAAACTGATCAACAGGTCTAGGATAGGGACCTGTACTGTACTTTGACATTGCTGCCTAGATGATTCTGACAGATAACAAGATTTTGGAACCATGACTTTAAAATAGTCCAAGTCTCATGTCCCATTAGAAAGCCCTGCCTATCAGCACGGGCATATCTCTGTGATCCCATAAATCCCTAAGCACACCTCGACCACTGTACTTTCCAGACTATATATAATTATTAATACTATTATATCTATGCCCCTTCTCTAGACTGTGAGCATCTTAAAGATAGTGTTTTACTTCACTTTGTATCCTCAGTGGTTAGCACAATCCCCCAAAGGAGCATAGTTTCCACTCAATAAATGCTTAATGATAACTAAATGGTAACCAAAAACGATAGATGGGTGGCCAGACAGCAGGAGAGAAGGCAGTTAACACTGCTCTGCTTTGGTGTTGACTATGTAATTGACAGTGTGTTAATACCTGTGGAGCAGAGCTCTATAAGCAGTAAAATATGGGACACCAATGGCAGCTCCTTGTTTAAAGTCCAGTTTCTCTGGCAGTGTGTAAACAGTGTGATCTTCTGCAAGAGCATATTCTGCGTAGCCCCCAGAGATTGTGCCGGTAGTGAAAACTCTGTCACCTTTCTGGGGGAAGAGGAAAAATTAACAAATGCACTGGGGATTAAAATGATCTCAAAGCAGATGCAATCCTTCATAATACAAGCTTTATAAGAAGAAATAAGTGACTTTTTATATATTGTTTACTACATTTTAGGGCCTCATAAATTTAATCTTAAAAATACTGAAGGAATTTTAATGTTATTAATGAGAACCAGTAAGAAAAAAGATTAAGGAAAATAGGAAAAATGAAAGAAGAGGAAGGAGAAGCCCCAGAATGGCATAATAACAATGATAACTAACTTTTATTGGGAACTTATAGTGCTAGATGCTTCATTAAGAGTCATATGCATATAATTTAATTTCACAACAACCTATAAAGAGGGTATTTTTATTATTTCCACTTTAGCTTAATTTCACTATACAAGTGAGGAAATTAAGGAACAAAGAAGTTGCTCAAGATCAAGCAGTGATTAGATGGCAATCAATACAAACCGTTATTATTTGTTCAAAATACTTGAGAGGAGAAATAAAATGTAAAGTTTCTTCCACAAGCGAAACACCTGTTCTAAATCCTCTCCATGGAACTCTTTCCCCTGCATTTCTACCAATTTTCATGAATAAATCAAAACCAGGAAACCATGCCAGGACTCTTCCAGCACAATGAGTCAGGACAGGTATCTTCACTTGTCACAGGACCAGAAACACAGTAAACTCTCAATACTGAAAAGCAGATGCATGCCTGAGGGTGATGTAAGGCATCTGTTTTAGTTTGCTAAAAGCTGCCAAAAGCAATATACCAGAACTGGGTTAGCTTTTACAGTGGGAATTTATTAGCTTAAAACCTTACAGTTCTGAGGTTAAATCAAGGCATCAGGTGGTACTCTCACCCTGAAGACCGGCTGCTGGTGACGGCACCTCTCTTCTCCTCCAGGTCTCAGTCACTTTGAACTTCTTAGTTTCTGTGGCTTCCTCTCTCAGCTTCCTTGGGTTTCTCTTTGCTCCTGTAGCTTTCTCTCTCCAGTAAGTGGATCAGGACTCACCCTTTGCCATACCTTACTGAAGTAATCTAATCAAAGGACTCTTACCAGTAAACAATCTAATCAAAAGGTCCCACCTAAAATAGGTTCACACCCACAGGAATGGATTAGCTCTAGGGACATAATTGTCTGGAGTCCACCCAGCTTTATACAGTCACACTCCACCCTCTGAACCCCAGAAATACATGTTCTTTCTGTATACAAAATACATTAATTCCATCACAACATCTCAAAGACTTAACTCATTTCAGTAATAATACTAGGTACAAAGACTCATCAAAATCAGTTATACATGTGATCTGTCCTGGGGAACAATTCCCCTCAGGCTGTGGACATGTGAAACTGAGAACAAGTTATATGCTTCCAATATACAAAGGAGGGGTAGTCATAGGATAAATGGTCTCATTTCCATAGGGAGAAATTAAAAGGAAAACAGGGGTCATGGGTCCCAAATAGTTCCGAAAACCTGCAGGGCATACTCTATTAGATTTCAAGGTCTGAAAGTCATCTATGGAACCATGGTTTCTTGTCCTTGGAGCCAGATGGAGCAGCAGTCCCACCCTCTCAAAGGGTTTGCCCAGTGGTCATGTTTTTGGCTCCCACCTCATCAGGCATTGGGATGGTGGCTGCACCCTCTGAAAACACTGGGGTGACAGCCAGACTCTCCCCAATCTCTGGGGCATAGTCTCAACCCCCTCAGAACAGTGGAGATGGCAGCCAGACTCTTCCCCATGCCAGGGGAATGTACTCCACCCTCTCTGAAGCCTGGGGCAGCAGCACTCTTCCTGAACAAGGGTTACCTCTTGAAGTACCGGGACATAATCACCCTTTCCACACACCTGGGTGGACTCCCTCTCTGGGCCTGAGAAGATGTCTTCAGTTCAGACCTCAGCTTCCATGGTTCTGACTTTAAGTCATTTTTCCAACAGTCTGTACTTTTTCTATCCGTTTTAGTCCAGGCTGGAAGTGGTTCCATTCATACAGATCTCACAAAAAAACTTGTGGGTTTTGCATGCAGCACACAGGGCTCCCAACTGTCAGACAATAGGTCTTTCCACAACTCCATTCTGGATAACTGCATTTCCAACCCTGACTTGCAATGAAATGATGTTCAGTTAAGTCCTCATATGGGACACTATTTTCTGGGGACTCATTTTCATAATTTTCCAAACCATCAATTTCTGGTTTCTTTGTGCCCAGAAGTTCAGTTCTTAGCTTATCCCTTTCCTCTTGTCTTTTACTATAAGCTGCAAGGAGAAGCCAAGCTGTACTTTCTCATTTAGTTTGGAAATCTCCTCAGCTAAATATCCAAGCTCATCACTTTCAAATTCTGCCTTATATCTGATATCAGAACTCAATTTTGCCAAATTCTCTGCCACTTTAAAACAAGGGTCACCTTTTTCCAGTTTGCAATGACACATTCATCATTTCTTTCTAAAACCTCATCAGAAATATCCTTAGCATCTATATTTCTATCAACAGTCTCTTTAAAGCAATCTAGGTCTTTTCTATCTATTATCTCACAACTCTTCCTGCCTCTACTGATTAACCAATTAAAAAGCCCTTTTAACCTTTTTGGTGTTTGCAATAGCAGCACCAAACTCTTCTGGTACCAAAATCTGTTTCAGTTTGCTGAAAGATGCCAAAAGCAATATACCAGAAATAGGCTGACTTTTAAAAGCTTACAGTTCTGAGGCAAAAATGTTCAAATTAAGTGATCAGGTGACCCTCTCTCCCCAAAAACCAGCTGCTGGTGATCCTGGACTCCTTTGTCAAAACAGTAAGGCACATGGTGGCTTTTCCCTTCTCCTCTGGGTCTTGTCACTTCAGCTTCCTGGTTTCCATAGCTTCTTCTCTCAGCTTCCTTGGGTTTCTCTCTGCTCCTGTAGTTTTCTTTCTCCATATTCATACATTTATAAAGGACTCCAGTAAGAGGATTAGGACTCACCCTGGGACATGCCTTACTGAAGTAATCTAATCAAATTAATATAATCAAAAGATCCCACATACAATAGGTTCACGTCACAGGAATGAATTAGCTCTAAGAACATGATTTTCAGTTTGAAGCTGGGTTCAAACTGACACAGCATCATACAGGAGTAAGAGTTCCAATACGATTTGCCCACTATGGGAAATTAGCCTGCCTACTACATACACCCCTACTAAGTCCTCTTTCTTGAAAGAAATGCTAATATTCCTCTGAACAGGCAAAACTAAAATTAAGGCTATGACTGCTCAGTATACATTAATTTGACCTGTAATATAAAGATCTGAAAAAGTAACAGCACTGGTGCAGTGAGGTAGGGACAAAAACGATTCAGAAAGGCATCCACGAATGAAAGACCAACATAATCAATTTAAAAGTGTTGCCTACAAACTGCAAACATGGTGAAGTATGACTATATTACAATTAAACCTGTTTTATATAGCTTAAAAAAATGTTGAGTTGATTTCAATACAAGTCAAATTTTACTAAGGAGTCACAATAAACAAAGCATTACTTTGAGTTCTGTAAGGGATACTAATAGCAAGATACTGTCCCCAATCTTAAGCACCCTAGACTCTAGGAGGATAGAGAAGAAAAGGATAGAAATAATTCCAAAGAAAGGTAAATATGATGAGCCATTAAAGATAGGTACAAGAAAAAGGGAAGAATTATGTCTAAGTTGAGGGAATCATGAGTAGTTGAAAAACTGACATTTGAGGTAGGTCTTGAAAATAGAGGACAAGATTTAGAAAACTAGGACTGGGAAAAATTATTACAGGTGAAGGAAACAAAGTCAGCAAAGGAATAGTGTAGGAGTAAGTGCTGAGAAAGTACCAGCATTTATTCCCAATAAATAAGTAGTCTACCATATGGTATGTAATAGTTTTCAGGAGAAAAATGGAAAGAGATTAAAGCTGGAGTGCGAAATTCTGTGAACTCAGGTTTATGAGTTTCAATTTAATTCTGCCAAGCTTAAGAACCAATAGGAACAAAGATATAGAGATGAAAGAACATGGGATACGCAGGCCATGACAATGTTCATTACTAAAATACAAACTATAAGATAAGAAGAGACGGGAGATAAAAGTGGAAACATAGGCAGGAGAGAGAGTGTGAAAAATTTCTGTTTCATAACATAAGGAGTCTCAACACCACCTTGATATTGATGAATTAATGAAATAACTAAAACAAAAGGGTAATAATCAGAATTACATTTTAGGAAAAATATTCCAAGGGTAAGGACAGGTCTGAGGGGGTAGGAGGGAAGGTAGCACATTAAGTGTCTATTATAGAAATCCAGGTAAGATAACCTGAATTAAGCTACAGACAGTGGAAACAGAAAGCAGGAGAGAGAAAACCATTCTATTAAGGGAGAGCTGAGTGAGGGAGAAGGAGATGAGCCTCAACCTCAGATCCTCACCAAGATAGGCAATACAAGAGAGGAGCAGACCTGAAGTACGAAAGTGAAGCTCCATTTTAGACACGCTGAGTTAGAGATTCCTGGAGGATTACATGTGGGTCTAGCACTTTGCAAGTGAATTTTCTGTGATGATGGAATGTTCTACATCTGTACTGTCCAATACAGTGGCCATTAGATACATGTGGCTATTGAGCATCTTAAATGCTGTCAGTGTAATTGAGGAACTAAATTTTAAATTGAAATTTCAATTTATTTGAATTAAATTGCCCCATATGGCTAGAGACAATAGTATAGGACAGTATAGGTCTAGAGCTTAGTAGAAAATTCTAAGCTAAAGATAGCACATGTGATCGTGGAAACTGTGGGAGTGGATGAGATCATCCATAAAGAGGACACTGAATACAAGAAGCAGAGGTCTAAGTAGGGACCAAGAGCCCTGGGCAACACCAAGATTTAAGGGGTATCCAGAGAAAAAGAAGCCTGAAAAATGATGCCCAGGGAGCAAGAAGGGAGGAAAACAGAAGAAAATGATGTCACAGAGGCTGAAGAAAAAGTTTTGTGATTTTTTTTTTTTTTTTTTAAGAAAAAGTAAGTGGCTAAGAATGTCAAATGTTACAGAGAAGTCAAAAAAGATAATGACATAAAAAGGCCCATTAGCTTCGGCAATATAGAGGTCATTAGTGACATTAGCAAGAATTCTTTCAGTGGAGCAATGGGGGCAGAGGCCAGATTGCCAGAGGCTGAGGAGTAGAAAGCCGTATGGATTTGCCTGTCATCCTCTGCAGGAGCTGGGTTAATTTTCTCTGTCTCAGTCCAATTTTGGTAAATGTGCTGCCAAAGTTGAGCAGGTCAAGGCATTATGAGGAAAGATGCTACAACACAGATATACAATCTATATTTTATATGTCTCTTGGCATATAAATAACAAAAGCCATAATCATGACACTTTCATTGGCTCAATCACCTTCATCTGAGTCAGAACTCTAAAAACGTATAGCGACCTTGCATTTTTTTCATATTCTACTTATGCTTCAAAAGAATTAATCTTCCCTTTATTCTGTGAAGCCAATTCTATAGAAGGAATTAAAAGTGTGTTAACAGGTATATTATCAAGAATTAGGTAATAGCATAAGAGCATAATTTCTTGTATGTTTTCTTTCCTTGCATATTTTTATTAAATCAAAAGGATAGCGGTTCATTTATTCCCAACAATGCAAACAAAAATAAGGTCTCTAGATAAAAAGTAATTTCTTTTTTGACTAGAGGAGTCCCCCAAGTGGTAGAAATTGTTAACAGGGGCCTTTTAAAGCCTTAAATACAGACACATTTTAAAACTGTATTAAAATATTTTACAAAAATTATGAAGCCAAAATAAAAATAATAAAAAATGGAATACCTTGAAAGCAGATACATTATATCCAACAGCTTCTATGATCCCCGCCACATCTGAGCCAGGAGTATAAGGTAAGGCAGGTTTTCTACTATAAGCACCAGAGCGAATATATGTTTCCACTGGGTTTACACCACATGCATGGACTTTGATTAGAACCTGCAATACAATGTATTTGAATTCACACAGAGCATTTGGGCAATCCATCCAATGATGTGCTGGTGCTTATGGGGGCCATAAAAATAAAACAAACCAACAAACAAAACAAATTGGGTCCTTGCCTTCAAAGAGCTCACATTTGACCTGAACTAAAGTTTTGCAAACCAACATATAAATAAAGATAAGACAAAATGGCTTATGTGCTGTTTCAAAAGCACTTTGGCAAGTGTTGCAGAGACCTTTATGTCATCAAAACCCATTTCCTCTTCTTTCTAGGTACAAAGGAAAAGAATTATTTCCTGGCTTCTCTCACAGTGATGAGTAGTCAAGTGACTGAGTTCTAGTCAGTGAAATGTGAGCAAAAGTAATAAGAGCCACTTTCAGGCCTGGCCCATAAAAATCTTTTTAGACAACCCATACTGTGCTTTCTCCTCTCATGGTGACCTTGGAAGCCATGAAGATGGCAGAGTCACATGATAGAAGATGCCTAGGTCACTCAATCATTTTAGGAGAAGAGCTACCACCAGCATTTTAGAATTCTGTGAGTTAGAAATAATTTTCTATTGTTGAACCATTGCACTTTTTGAGGATATATCTATTATAGCAATTAATTTTACCTTAAATAATACTGAATGATTGCGTCTGACTTAAGAGCAAGGGAAGGCCTTACAAAGGAAATAGTTATTTAAGCTAGGCCTTAAAAGATTGAGCAGAAATTCTTCAGAAATGGGAGGAAAAGGACATTTCAGGTAAAAGGAACAGTATGTGCAAAGACAGAAGGAAGAGGGCCCCTTTGGGAAACAGGATAAAGCTTCTTATTGTTACAGCAGTCTATTAAGAGGAAGTGATAAGAAATCAATCTGCAAAGATAGGTTATGGCCAAATGGTAAGAACCCTCATAAGGCTTGGCAAAGAAATTAGACTTGGGAGCCATGGGAGGAACAGTAATTAAAAATACATAATTTTGAATTTAAAAGTATATTGTTAAAGTCCTTGGATATGATTAAACTCTAGGTTTAAATTCCCTTAAATCATATATGAAAATGCATGTATACAGAGGGAAATTATTTTCTCACTGTGCATAAAACTCCTACAATTTATAATAGATTAACTTGTTCAAAACTACTTATGACTCTATTCAGAAAAATCTAATTATTGCACTACATAGATGATTCTCAACTTCAAAAATGTTTTTATATACCCAGAGGCCATTCCTTTTAATACTTTTAATGTTTCACTAATTATTAGAATTAAGTTAACTTTGTCAGAGCTCATACATATAAGTAGTATAAACTTTGTCCTAATTCAATGTATTTGAAAATCATTTGGAGTCTGCTTCTTTTGAACACTAATTTGATACATGTGCTAGAGATTCACATTTAGTGTAATTATCTCCTGTTTTAAAGTAATTATTTCCACCTGATGGTCTTTTGGAAACGGTACTGCAATATCCGACTGGAGTTTCAGCACTTCCGGTCCACCAAATTCAAAAACTCTAATAGCTCTCATCAACCTCTGTCCAGTTGCCATGATCCAGATACTACGGAAAGAAAATTAATGTATTGTCATATTGTATCTAGGCAATCGCTATGTTTCTGCCCCCCTGGAAAGGGCAGATCAAACAATTTTTTTCAAATAACAATTTAAATTTCGAGCTTACCACTGATCTCATTTCTTGTTTAAGGGTCTTTCATCTTACAAATCCTTCAGCTACAAAGCAAAATACTTCCTACTACTTCCTGTAGGGATTCAGTGTCTTCAACAAGGGAATGAAACATGCAAACGTAAACATAGCATGATACCATAGCTTAGGTTTCCTTTTGTATAAGCTTGGGCTGCAACATCTTGGAAACTTTAAGAGCTAATGGAGGTTTTATTAATAGCAGATAAATATATTTCCTTTTATTAGATTACAAAATATTTCAAATATAGACAGAAATATAAAGAATAATATATTAAACATAGTTTCCTGCAACTCAGCTTTAATAAATCTTAACATTTTAAAAACCTAAAACACGGAACCCACTGGGATGTATATATATATATATAAATAACATTTTTGTAAGCAAATATACATATATGCATATATATTTATATATCATTTTGCAAATGTTTGTATGTATTGTGAGAATTTTGATTTTTACCCATAATAAAACAAAAAAAAAACAAAAAAAAAACCTAAAACATTATAGATATAATTGAAACCCCATATATCCATTCCCAAACCCATTTCTGGCCCACCCTTGTAAGATGTGACAATAACCATGAATTCAGTGCTCACCTTTCCCAACAAGCATGATGTTTTACCACTACCACATATGTGTACATTCATAGACAATACGTGCTATTACTGTTTTGCATGTTTTCAAACTTTATTTAGATTGGATCATATGGCACTTAATTCTGCAATTTGTTTTTCCCTCTCCACATTATTCTTGCGATTTATTAATGTTGAAACATTGGCTACATATAGTTCACTTATTTTAATAAATGGTAAAAACACATTAAAAATGAAACCAAACTACTTTGTATGTAATCTTTTGTAAATTACAAGAGTTAAAATAAGCTCCAAGAAAAGGAAAGAAAGTTTTTATATAAAATTACATAATTTTTGAAAATTTGCCATTATACAGGTGTAATAAAATGATTTTGACTATATTTCCATAGTTATATTTATGAATTATCATAATTTGTTGAAATTAGCCATGTTAAATATTGTTAAACTCTGCCATCACCTAGAACATCTTTGCTACCGTCTGGAAGAATCATATTTACCAACCATAGCAGCTTAAACATCAGAAAGAGTTGCAGAAACTAGGACCTGAGATGAAAGAATTCAGACTT
Source organism: Tolypeutes matacus (assembly GCA_026826555.1). Classification (NCBI taxonomy): domain Eukaryota; kingdom Metazoa; phylum Chordata; class Mammalia; order Cingulata; family Chlamyphoridae; genus Tolypeutes; species Tolypeutes matacus. The sequence goes on from JAKSZT010053882.1 coordinate 992,564, forward strand.
TTTTTGTATTGGAACTCAGCACAGGGCTACTTAGCCGTAGAACCCACACTGGCTATAAAATGTCATTCCATGTCCTGGGGGGTAAAAATCAAAAGCATTTTGGTGGTGTTATTAATAAAAAGTTCTTGATATAATTAATCAAAAGTGCATGTCATTTTAAAACCATTTATTTAAAATGACTTAATATAGTGTCTAGCACAAAGCAGAAAGTACATTTTCCAATAGTTTTTTAGCAGTGATGGATTCTGAAGGACAGCTCTCGAATAAAAAGGGCAGAGGGCAATAACAGAAACAGCACTGTACAGAAAAGCTACTCTGTCACTGAGTGGGAGAAGACCTGTGTTCAAGAGACAGGACTGGATAAAGGCAGCCAGCTTCATTATATACCTAGCAATCTGACGACTGTACTTCTATTTAGGTCTTCACCCATGCTGAGAAAGTCAAGAAAGTATAGAGAAGATAAAACATAAAAGGAAAATGTTGCCCAGATCCAATCTTTCCATCCTGGTAATAAGAACATACAGCCTTTTCTTGTCATCTTTTTTTTCCTTCAGCATAGTGGAAAAAGTTATGGAAACGGTACAGGCTTTCAAATCCCATAGCTCTAGGCTTGACTCCCAGCTCAAACAGCCATGTGATCTTAGAAGGTAGCCAACCTTCTGAGCCTCAGTTACCTCATCTGAAAACTCAACTGCTACTACCTACTGCTCAGGGTTACTGTGCTGGAGACATGACAAGCACCAAACCCAGAACTTGGGAAATGTTTGCTCCTATAAATAGTAGATATCAATATTCCTTTCCCATCCATTTTCTCCTCCCAATTCCTTATTCATAAAAATATGTTTGATTCTGTAATTCTATGATCACTGTCAATTTAATTTGACAGAATTTACAGGATCCTGACTGTAAAAACAAGTGTTTACCCTCAAAGAGTTCGAGTTCACAGTCTAGATAATCATTTAAATACAACATTAGTATCAAACTGGTTGTTATTCATACTTTTTTTTTTTTTTTTGGTACCAGGGTTTGGTATTAAACCTGGGACTTCATATGTGGGAAGCCGGCGCTCAACCACTGAGACACACCAGCAACCGCAACTTGTATTTTTTGAACAACAAAACTATACAAGGCACCATGCTAAACCTAGAGAACACAAAGAGCAAAAATAAAAGAACCCATCCTCTTCCTTTACCCATTTGCTCTGGCACTCTCATCGTCTCTCTTACACACACACATGTACACAAACACACAATGTAAGATGTTTAGCTCTTTTTCTACTTTCAGTATCTGCCTACTTCCTACTGACTTATTTCTTTCAAACATTTAGATCTATCTTTTCACCAATAGACATCACTACAACCCTTAAAAAAACTGCAGCAGTAATAACAGCAAAATTACCCTGAAACATGTTCTATATTTAGTATCTAACACATACATATTTTTACCCTACATTCTGGCATTTGCTAAGTAGGGAGAAAAAAATAAGAAGCAGGAAACTCATCCTAAAGACTGGATTGAGAAGACCCATGACCTTGCTCGGTACTACCAGCTTATATTCCGTCAAGTTTGTAAGGAGATGGGGCATGATCTTGACAGTACTGTCTTCTACTTTGCTTCTATTGATCTTATTTCCTACTGAGACTTTGCCACTATGATTGATCAGGCTCCAATCTGCATTCATTGTCTTTGAGCCCCCTCAACTATCCACAGGACTATCAGCTGCTTGATAATACAGGTCATATGTCAAAGGGAATTATAAAAAGAATAAAATAACATGACACCCACCATTAGCAATCATAATTCTTAAACCCCTGTAATACCTTATTTCTTCTAAAAAGCACCAGATTTTCAACCCCATTGATGTATTTTTACAACAGGTAGAGAAGCAATAGTTATTTAAACCACCACATATCTTAAGGTAAGGTAAAGCTCTATACCTTAAGTGTTGTTGACTTTTTTTCCTTATTATACCATCCTTTTCTTCATCACATCTTTTAAAACGTTGGCATAGAAGATGATTAATTTCAAAGGAACATACTTTATAATGACAGTATAATGATGACAGTAAGACAGCTAGAAACATGAAATTGAACCCACCCACAGTTAGGATCACCATATTTTATGATTAAAGACTTCTGCTTAGAGTTTGAAATTTCTCGAATGCTCCTAAGTCAGGGTATCCACTAGAGGTAGAAAGAATTTCCTTATAGGTAAAATGGGAATACTCCCTAGTATAGAGTTGTGGTAAAGATTAAATATGAGAGCACATATAAAATGTTTCACAGCATCCCTAGCATGCAGGAAGTCCTCAATAACAGGAAGTTATTAGAAGGGGCTCTATTATTCAGAACTAAATCACTTTTGGTCAGTAGGCCTGTCATATTGCTTGTTTATTAAATACGAAACTGTACTTCAAATGGTTTGTCTATTAAATATAAACTTAAAAATTATTTGGGATGACTTGGTTTCATTTTAATTTTTCACCTCTGAAAGGCTGCCAACCATACTTTGTAAATCTAGGAAATAGGAAACTTTAAATTCTTCCTCAGTGATCTTTCCATTTGATTGACATGAAATTAAAGAGAAAGGAAAAAAATGTTAGAAATGTATAATGAACAGATCAATTCACAAAGCTAGAGCAAAGGCACACTATGAAAGAAGAGCAGAAGTAAAATTAGATAAGAATCTCCAGCAAAAATATATATATATATATCAAAATTTGGAAACAAACAGAATCAATTCTTACAAAACGTGCTAGTGTTGTTGAAGAACGACTCATGTTAGTATATTATTTTTAACCCAGAAATGTAATGAAGAAAAAAAATTAAAGTGAACAATGAGTCTTTTCCTGGCTGTGTGATCTTAGATTACTTCACTCGTCTGGACATCAGTGTCCTCTTCTGATAAGGAGAAAAGTGGGCCCTACAGACAATCTAAACCCCTCCTGTTTCTCTGAAGTTAAGAATGGGTGGAACAGGGTGGGCTCTTATCCAGTCTTGGGGGAACGGAGCTCGGTAGGATTTGCTGCTGAACGTGCCCAGATACTCAGAACTTCACAGTGGTTTCAGGGGGAACCACTGCCATTTTCACTAGCTGCCAACAAGCAGACTAAACTTTGGCCTTTTCCCTGGTCAAAGGGTGTTTTGCAATTTTTTTCCTTTAAAGATTTTTCTAGGTGAGGGCCAATGGGGCAAAAAGCCAATAATATGTCTCCAAAACACTGCAACCCTGATCACAAAGCTGGAGGAAGGCCGGGAGGAAAGAGCTCTGGGAAATCTACAAGGGCAGGAGAAATCTGCTCCCATAGCTGAGACAGATACGTCCCATTGCAGGAATCCCCCAGGCCGCTGGGAAGATCGAGTAAGTGGCGGACAAGGGGATTGCTGCCTGAGGGAACTTGCAAACGGGAGTCACGTGGAAGTCGAAATACAAATCCTTTTGAAAACCAGGGGGAGCCCAAGGCCAGCTGGTAAAACTCCTCCCGTGATTTAAGGATGAGGACCTTGCAGCCTCAGTCCCTCCCACCGGTTCTCGCCGAGGGCAGAGGAAGCACAGCCAAAATCAAACTCGGTTCCATTTGGCCGGGCTGAGGAGAAATTCGTCGCCTGAACAACTAAAAGGCCTTTTTTAAACCACTTACCCTTCCTTAGAATGGAGAACTAAAATCTGCGAAGTCTCCTTCTGATTCCAGAGAAAAAGGGGATGGGCTTGGCGGTTTTCACGTATACAGGCTCCACTCACCTTTCCGCCTCTCCCCGCCCCTAGCGGAATGCACGCGAATCTCTCCGGTTCGTGACGACGAGGAGTTTTGGACCGTTTCGGCCACCGCTCCTTTCAATATGGCTGCCCCCAAGAGGAGACGAGACTGACGTTAAGGTGAAGTGTTTAGAACCCTAAATCCCTCATCGTATGGATCGCAGCGCAGAGTTCAGGAGATGGAAGGCGCAGTGTCTGGGCAAAGCGGACCTCAGCCGGAAGGGCAGTGTGGATGAGGACGTGGTAGAGCTTGTGCAGTTCCTGAACGTACGAGACCAGTTTTTCACCACCAGCTCCTGCGCTGGCCGCATCCTCCTCCTAGACGGGGTAAGGCCCTTTTGTCCCTTCCAGCGCCTGCCTTCTAATTTACACTAGAGACTCAGTACAAAGTTCCAATCCAACCTGTGTTAGTCCCTCTGATGGATAGTGTTAGTTTCTTTATGAAACGTGGAGAGTGAATTAGATCCGTGCTTATAAAAACCTGGGGGTCTTTTAAAATTAAGGTTATGATTTTGTAGGTTTGGAATGGGATCTGACATTTTGCATTCTTAACAAACCCTCAAGTGATGCTGAAACTGCCAGTACTACTCTGAGAAGCAAGGACCAGTGAAGTTGATTTTCTGAGTGCTAAGGGAATTTAAAGACTTTCTAGCCTGGTGAGGGATTGATAGCTGGAGTTGTCGCTTCGATAACTTTGCCAAATCATTGTTAATACCTGATTGAACACGTCCGAAGTTGAGGAGTTCACTGCCTCCTGGTGGCCCACTTCATAATTACTGCTCTGGTCTTGAGTTGCTTCCTTACACGATGTAAAATATTACAGTCTTAGAAATAGTGGTCAAGCCCTCGGCAATGGAATGAGACAGCTCAGATTCCCAATTATGGGAATTACTATATGACCTTAAGAAAGTTATCTAAACCCAGGTCCTTCCTGTTCCATGAACTGAGGATAATAGAGTATCTATCTATCTCATAGGAATATTATTTGAATCATTTATGGTTGTGCCTGGCCTATGTTAAGCTGTAAAAGTTGGCTGCATATTAATTTCAATATCAGCATTTAATTAAAAGCATGGGAGACAGCACATGCAAAGGCTGGTCTTTGGGGCCATTATTGACTCCCAGATTAGCAGGGCCTGGACAGGTCACTGGACTACCAGCCTTTTTACTCTAAACCATGCTACACCCTGTTAACAGATTCACTTTTCTAAAGGACAACTCTGTACATGTCACTTAACCATGATGAAACGTTTCTTTACTCATTGTTTCTACAACAGAATATTCAAACCCCTACACTACCATACCTTTCAACCCTATTTTCCACTACTTCTCTTCATCTTTTTTAGTTACTGAAACTGAAGTAGTCTCTATTTCTCAGCTTCTGTTTATTTTTTCTGAAATGTTTTTACTTATCTCTGCATATTGAGACCTGACTCCCTTCTTTCCCACAAACACAAACACACGCACTTGGAAGTAAGTGCACCTCTGAACTGCCTTAGGACTTTTATCTGAGCATCTTTTCATTTTACTTATTTGCTTAACCTTGTATTATGTTTATATGTTTTTCTATGCCTTATTTCAGGAAGGATTTGGAACAGCTTAATAAAAGGCCATACAAAAAAAAATTGAAAGTGAGAAAATCTAGATAAGGGGAATACAGATAAGATGAAGCTAGTGCTGGTATTAGTTCCCAAAACATGCTATTAGATCCTGGAATCATAATAGATGTGGGCCACACATTTGTCTCTTAAGATTTAGAGCAGTCAGCACAAGATCAGATTTATACATCATAGAGGTCTTACAATGAAAACAAAGTTTTTCAGGACAAGCACAGCTCTTCCAGATTCCAAGACCAGCCAGCAATGTCTCTTCTGGACCCATTATGCAAATAGTTACTTTGTATAAGTATAATGATTTCTATCTACATGGTCTCCTCCAATCTTCTCTCCATTATCTTTGAGGATTGGATCTTTGTATACTCCAGGAACCTAATAGAACTTTCCAAATAAACATTTCTCAAGTATATAAACCATCAAATTCTATGTTAAAACCTTTGCCTTTTTGAAACTTTGACCTTTCAGTCCTAGTTCCACCCTTTGGAAGTCTAATACAGCAGTCACAAACTCATGCCTATAAAGACTGGAAAGTAGTATAAAGAAGTGACAAGTGCAGGTGTCAGTAAAGACTGATAAATCTTTTGTAGGATTGTGACAGTGCTGTCCTATAAAAAGAATTCAAATTCTTTTTTTAATTAAATACTGTGCTAGCCAAATAAAACAGCTACAGCATAGTTAATATACAATCTTTTGTAATAATACCTTTTCTCCTGACAAAGTCATGACTATATTTCAGAATACAGTTAATAAATACCTTTACCTTAATAAACAGATTATTTTCTTTCTATGTCAAGTTATTTGGGTTTATTTTTGTTTTGGGTTACCTTTCCCCAAAAACTGTTGAATTGTTCTCCAAATACTTAAAATAACCACTTGGGATTATTAATTTTTAAAAGCCTAATGTTCTATGCATTGTTCTTATAATTTTTGTAAAATCTACATTGTAGCATTATGTTAAAATTATGTTACTTATTATTTTAGGGTATAAATGGTTTTGAAGTTCAAAAGCAAAACTGTTGCTGGCTAATGGTCACGCACAAATCTTGTTTAAAAGATGATGTGGTAAGTTTTTATATATAAATTTAAAAATAAACCTTTAAATTCACAGTTACATTAAATGTATATGAAGAGAATAGAAAATTCAAGGTGGTTTATGTGCATAGTTATATGGTTCCAGATTGTAAAGCCTAAAGAGCATTCATTACAGTGACTTTTGTAAATTGTAGGAGGTAAAGTGTGGAAGAATAGATATTTATGCAGGCTTTCCTTATTGGTGCTCAACAAAACACATCCTCTTGAACATATAAAGTTCACAAACTTTATACACCTATTGGATCCAGATTTTTAATTTTAGTTCTGCCATTTGGTAACTCTAACCTGGTACAAATTATAGAAGAAGGCACTTAGGCGAAAGGGGTTACCACTATGTATGCATTATTAGCATGACTGATATAAATAAATTACACATTACTTACTTGGACTGTTTTGTTAAAATTTTCATACCTGTGCTGGTTATTTAGTTTCTTAAATTAAAATGTTTAGATGAGTTTATACAAGTTTTCTATTAGTTAGGCACTTTAAATTCCCAGTGAGTTTAGAAAGCCAGTTTTTATTGTCTTAAGCAAAAAATATACTTAATGTAACAGGAAAGGACAGAGTTGGAAGTAGTGCCAAGCATTACTTGTTCAGGTGCTCAAATTTTGTCTCATTTAGAGGATTCACTCCATCTCTTACATTGGGCACTGGTTCTCTCTGCATGTTTGCCCTTATTCTCTTCTGCAGATTATCTTCTTTTTTGTGGCAGGATAGATAGTTGCTACCAACCCCAGCAGGAAGAAACTTCTTGTTCCTAAGATCCACGTATCAGTCCCAGAGGACTCTGCTTCATCCTGCTCGGGTTAGGTTTTATCTCCCCTAGATCAATTACTTTGGGATATCATCCTCCATCAGACATAGGTCACATGCTATCTCTGATATTTTGGTAAGAAGAGTGATGAGTGACAGGATCACAATTAACAGTCCACCAGAATCAAATGGTTTGAAGGAGAGGGTATGCTGTAAGGGGTGCTGCCCAAGGAAGCTAAGCAGGCAGAAATAGCAACTGTCTTATATAAATTCCGCTCAAACATAATATTACATGTTTTTATATCTCAATCTACCATCAAAGCATTTAAAGTCCTTCTAGTGCAGTTTTTATATACTGTATTCCTTAAAGGAAAATATGTTATGGAATTAAATAGAATAGTAGTTTACTTTTTCAGGGTACAGATGTGGTTGAAAAGAAAGACCTAAGGTTTATGGGAAAAATAGAAATCAGGTTTTTTAAGAAAATAAACAGATTAATAAGTAAGTTTCTAGAGAAAAAGGACCAAGAAAACAAAATGAAAAGTTACTACAGAAAAAGTATGTTGAGTATATTTGAAAGTGTCTAGGAAAAACTAAGTTTTGTATGGTAAAAGGTCTCCAAAAAGAGTCCTATTTGATATTAACACTTTTCATTTATTCAGATTATAGCTCTGAAGAAAGCAAGTGCTGATACCATTTTGAAATTTGAACCATTTGTTCTTCATGTGCAGTGTCGACAGTTGCAGGATGCACAGATTCTGGTAAAATTTTGTAGTTGTATTTGAGTATATGGGTATATGGGTGGATTTGATTTTAAACTTTAAATCTCCTACCAGAAAATCAATGTAATATTAGTTTATTCAACTAGTTTTTAATTTTTTGTACATCTCTCTTATTTATTTATTTATTCCTAGTATTAGAAAAAATTATAATTACTAGCAAAATATAACATCCAAATTATGGTTCTTCTTTTCTTCTTTAACCTTTCTGTTTATAAATTTATTTCAACATAGTATATTTTGCTTTTGCTTGCTAAGCTCTTAGAAAAAAATACCATAGAACTAACTGTAAAATAAAGTATTTTAAAGAATTTTTCATTTTTCTCATCATTTAAATGAGTGTTAGGTAAACATTTATATATAACTTTTTATATATAAAGTTAAATTGCATTTTAAGCAGTCAACGAATAAAAATGCATTGACTCCCAACATATCAGGAGCTAGAATACAGTGATGAACAAAGTAGTGACTGTTTTGGTTCCTCCCTCAAGGTGGGAAGACAGACAAAAACAAACAAATGGACAGGCAAATACATAAAATAACTGCAAACTACAAAGTATTCTAGGGAAGGGAAAAAAAGCTGCTGTAGGAGAAGAGCACAAAGGGAGGTCTACTTTAGGAAAGGCTTTTCTGAGGAGGTTTAAGCTGAGATTTAAAGGAACAGAAGAAGCTAGGCACGTACCTGAATGTTTTGGTTTCCTGACTACTAAAGCAAATACCATGCAGCGGGTTGGCTTAAACAATAAGAATTTATTGGCTCGCAGTTTTAAGGCTAGAAGTCCAAAATCAATGTATCATCAAGGTGATGCTTTCTCCCAGAAGACCATGGCATTCTGGGATTGGCTGCCAGTGATCTTTGGTCCTTGGCTTTTCTGTCACATGGCAATGCACATGGCAATGTCTTCTTTCTGTTCCTGGTTCTGTTGACTTCCAGCTTCTGGCTGCTCCTGTGGCTTCTCGCTCTGTAGCCTTCTCCATAAGGACTCCAGTAACAGAATTAAGACCCGGCCTGATTGACATGGGCCACACCTTATCTGAAGTAACCTCATCAAAAGGTCCTCTTTACAAGGGTTCACACTCACAGGAATGTATTAAGTTTAAGAACATGTTTTTCTGGGATACATAGCTCCAAGCCACCACACTGGGAAAATGAATATTCCAGGCAAATGGAAAATTATATGCAAAGGTTCTGAAGCCATAAGAACTTGCTGTGCTCACAGATCAGAAAGAACAGTGTGTCTGGGGATAAGAGCAGAAAGGAATGGGAGAGGGGAGCTGGAACCAGGTCATTTAGGACCTTGTAAGCCAGGATACAGAATTTGGATTGCTTTTTTGAGCTCAAGGTGAAGTTATCGGAGGAATAATTATGGGGAGTGGGGCAATTTGATCAGGTTTGTGTTCTGAAAAGCCCAGTCTTGCTCCAGTGTAGGGAAAGGAGAGGCATAAGTGGACTTAGATCTGTTAAGAGTTGGTTGCAGTGGTCTAAGTAAGAAATGATGAGGACTTGGTCTAAGGTGATAGTACTGAAAAAGGTAAGAAGAGTTTAAATTCTAAATACATTTTAGATTGAATTAATAGACTCGTGGGGTTGCCTGGAGAAGGACAGCCAGAAGAAAGAGGGAAAATGGAATCAAGGAAGACTCCTAAGATCCTGGCTGGAGCACTTGGATATTTGGTAGTATCCTTTGCTTTGATGGAGAAAGCTGGAGGTTGAAGGGGCAGAAATCAAGATTTTGAGTCACATGTTAAGTGTGAAATATCTGTAAGATGTCTAAATGAAAATTTCAAGTAGGCATTTGGGTAGAAGTCTGGAATTCAGAGGAGCAGCCTGGACTGAAGATACATGCTGGGGAGACACCAATATACAGATAGCATTTAAAACCATGAGACTAGATAAAATCCCCTGTGGAGAGTGTCAAAGGAAGAGAAGAGGGGCTGAGGCACCAGCCTTTAGAGATGTGCACCAAATACAGTATTAAAGAAGAGAGTGGTTAATGGCACCAGTCCCTGCTTCACCCTTGAACTTTGATCTAACCTTATTTTAGTCTCTTGTTGTACCAGACCATGTCACTGATGCTGCTCAAACCTTATACTCATGACCTATTCTGAGTGCTTATACTGATTTGACTTGGCCATGTTCTTCTGGGCCAAACCCTCTATAGAAATCTAACATTTGGGGGAGCTAATTACAGTGGAATTAGAGAGACTGGGAAATTCACTCATTCACAACTGTTTTGTGAGCTCATAAAATGTGCCATGCAGTCTGCTAGGTACTAGGGAAAAGTAGAACAAGACAAATAAGATCCCTGCCCCCTAGGAACTAAATTTATATTCTAAAGGAGGGAGACAGACAATAAGTAGGTAAAGAAAATTTCTCAAGTGATAAGTGCTATAAAGGAGATAAGCTGGATGGTCTGCTAGAGAGTAAGGGGAGGAAAGTAAGGGATATACACTGAGGATAAGAGATAACCTCTTTGAGGAGATTGTATTTAAAGGGAAACCAGATGAATAACAAGAAACCAGCAAGGGGCAGAGTCGTCTAGGTAAAGGAAAGAGCAAAAATAAAGAAGTTGATACATGAAAAGGTTTGGAATATTCAAAGAACAGAAGGCAAGCAGTGGATGAGGTAGAGAGGAATTCAGGGTCAAGGTCAAATACAGCATTTTAACCATGGTTTAGAGTTTGGATGGTGTCTCAAGCCAGTTTGTAAAGAATGTATTGGAGGGGGCAAGAGTGAAAACAAAGACTCTAACTGAAAGAGTCCTGCAGTGAGAGGTGATATAGACTTGAACCTAGAGGTAGTGGATACAGAAGGAAGTGGACAAATTTGCAGTGTATTTTGGAGGTAGAAGCAATAGGAATTGGATGTGGGGAATGAGGGAGTGGAAAGCAGCAAGACAAACTTCTAGTTTTGGAGCTTGAGCAAGTAGGTATTCAAGATTACTGAGTACTGAGATTAGAAAGGTGTAAGAAATTTTATGAAAGGGAAAATCAATTTCAGGGTAGCGGTTTGGACTGAAGATGGGATTCATCAGCATATATGTGGTATTTAAGCCAGGGAAATAAACAATATCTCATAAAAAAGGACATGTCACTAGAGCAAGGTTTCTCTGTCGAGGCACTGTTGTCATTTTGGGCCATATAATACTTTCTTTGGATGCTGTCCTGTGCACTAGGATGTTTCTTCTTTTCTTTCTTTCTTTTTTTTTTGTGTGTTTGTTTGTTTTTCTAGGTCAGAATCTCTGGGGGTTAGATTCAGGGAATCTGCTCTCTTTAAAAAATAAAAATAGAGAAGTTGTGGTCTTACAGAACAATTTTGCAAAAAATATAGGCTTCCCATACACCATCCTACCACCAATAGTACAATTATAAAAATGTGCTATCAATTGTAACAAATATTCCACACCAGTGTACTATAGGATGTTTAGCAGCATCCCTGGCTCTACCAGGTAGATGCCAGTAGTTAACTGCCCCTTTCCTCCCCAGTTACAACAGCCAGAAATGTAATCAGACATTGCCAAGTATCCCCTGAGGGTGCAAAATCACCCCCCATTTGAGAACCATTGTGCTACAGAAAAGAAGTAGACTCACACTTGAGCCCAAGGGCTCTCTGACATTTAGAGGTTCATAAAACAAAATAACTTACAAAATTCCTATAAGTTCAGAATTTTTTTCTTTATCTCCTTTACTAATTATTTCAATAAAATTATTTTAGAGAGAAAAGATACTAAGATAATCTCTGTTCTTACTTACTGTGACTTTTCAACATTCACACCATGATTCATTTATTTATTTAAGTATCAGTTACCATCAGGGCCCTAAATAAATGAATAAGCGTAAATCCATTACCAGTCACCATAATTATGATGATGATAATAATGGCTTATATTTATGGAGTACTTTTTCACCAGGCACCAAGATAAATGCTTTATATTAATTATTCTACTTAATTCTCTCTGTACCCTTTTAGTTGGTGCTGTTATACATGAGGAAACCAGGACTCAGAGGTTAAATAGCTTGTGCAAAGGCACATAGCTCTAAGAGGCAGAACCAGAATACACACAGGGGAGCCTTAACCATCACTAGCCCAAAGCCTGCCGTTCTATGAGTCAGGATTCATGTCTACAGAAGGAAAAATAATATTTTAGTCATTTAAAAGGAAATTTTTTAAAATTTTGTTTTATTTGCTTTTATACAATACTGTTACAGGAATGATTGTTATTTTGTTATTTTCTGCCTCATGGAAACAATCATTAGCCAAATGTCTCTGTGTTTTATTAAATTTTTAGTTTTACTTTTTCTCAATGACACTTCCACAGTTGGTATTTCAGTATTTCTAATAGGAATATGACCAAAGCCACTTTCATGTCCCTGTTGGTTAGCCCAAAAATTCTTAATAGGTTTGGGATTACACATGTTTCTCTACTTTCCTTTCTGTAGCTAAATAGATGATCTGACTAGTCAGATTATCAGAATTTAAAAAGTTTTATTTTCTTACAGCACGCAGCGGCAATAGATTCTGGTTTCAGGAACTCTGGCATAACAGTGGGAAAGAAAGGAAAGATTATGTTGGTAAGATAACTTGTAGCAAAAGCAATTTGAGTGTGAAGTGCTAAAGATTACTAACTTTCTAATTAGACTCCTGCCTTTAGTCTCTCCCTACTCCCTACTCAAATCTTCTTGCCATTCCCTTGTTTAAAAACCTTCAGTGACTTACTCTTTCTTGTAGGACAAGACCTATATTGTCAGATTTACATTTGAGGTCTTATTTATAGTACTTAGCTCAACTTAACTTTTAACCTGTCTAGTCCTGAATGCCAGCCCTTTAGTTCATTACTTTCATTCTCGACTCTGTGCTGTCCTCATCCTAAGTAATCAAGGCCCAATTTAAGTACCATGATGTATCGGCAAGAGTCACTTACAGAGAGCCTCAAGACCCCTCTGTTCTCAGACTGGCTGGATCACAGCTATGCTGTATGAACTTGGGCAAGCTCCTTAATCCCTCGGTCTGAATTTCCTTAACTAGATCAGGAGTCCAGCAAACTACTGCCCTTGGGCCAAATCCAGCCCTTACTATCTGTCCCTTTATAGAAAAAGTTTGCTGACCCCCGGACTATGATCTTTTAGACACCTTCTAAGACCCACATCCTCTCTTGAGTCCTTCCCTGGCCGAACAAACTCATAGTGTTTTTGCCTTATTGTGATCTTCTGTCATAATTACAGTTTGTATTTACTATTAGAATTGGCATGTATTATTTGTTTTTTAACTATTTCAAGTTGCCCTGTATTCCAACTCTCCCTTTTTTATTTCCCAAAGGTGACTTACAAGAAGATATTTTGATATCTAAATAGAAAATCAAAGCCGGTGGTACTGATATGTGTCCCCATCTCACTCCATATCACCACCATTGCATGTGGTGGCCCAAGCAAGAACAGAGCCATTCCTTTACCTTCCTCTCCTTCACCTTGCATATGCAGTTAATTATAGGCCTATTATTTCTATCTTTCATTTCTCTCACCTGGCCCCACCTCTCCCAGCTCTCCGCCACTGCCCCCTACTTCTGCCCTTATCATTCCTCACCTGAATCTTTGCAATTGCCTCTTGTCTGGTCTTCCTGCTCTCAGTCTCCTCCAATCACTCTAACCACTGCTTTCCTAATTCCCCTTTTCAATATCAGGGTATCTAAATATTTTCCCTGATATTAAAGGCCTTTCGCAAATTTGTTGCATCTACCTATTGATGCTCATCTCCTGTTAGTCTTCCTGGTGTAACTTATGTTCCTGCCATATAGAACTATTAGTTGTTTCCCAGATGTATCAAGTTCTCTCATGTCTCTGTGCCTACAGAAATGTTATTCCTCTGGCCCGAATGCTTTTCTCCCCCTCCCCTTTTTCACTTATCCTTTAAAATCCCAAGTCAAATGCTCTTTCCCATAAAGCTGAGTTCTCATACTCAGTTGTTCCTCTTCTACACTTCCTCAGCATTATGTGTGTGTATGTTTCCTCTGTCATAGCACCTATGTCATATTGTAATTGTTTGTTCACCTGCTTATTTTCTGTTCTAAAAGTGGTAGCTCTTAAGGGAGGGGACCATGTTATATTTATCCTGTATCCCTGCACCTCACATGAGGCCTAGAATATTGCAGATGCCCAGTAAAGGTTCACTGAATGACGTTTTATGCCTCATAATATTTTTTGTAGTTTTTGTTGCTGTTCTAAGCTATATCCAGTGTTTGGATCTATTTGGAACATGTTGACTATTTGATCAACAGCGGTGTGGTGCAAAGTTTCACAATTCTGAAGCATCAAGAACACAGCCACTTTATGAGATAGAGAAGGCATGGTTTATTCTTGTAATGACACTCAGGCATCCAGTCCATTTTGATTTTCCCTTGAGGCTTCTGTTGAGGTTTCATTTATTTCTTTTTAAATTGTGTATTAAAGCTTTCTACTCTATACTAAGATTGAGACTGTTAAAGTTATTGGGTTCTTTGATTTTATCTGCTTCTCTGATAAACAATGTATAGAGTGCCTTTCTTAAGAAATGACTTTATGTGATGGGAAAATCTATTTAATCTCCTTTGATTTAACTGTGTTCGGCTAAACTATATCAAAGCACAAACTTAAATGCTACAATGGAACTAAATTGTGTTCAAACACAGCTTGGACTGGGACTTTTCTTTAGTTATCTTCAGTGTCTCCAGGACATACATCTTCATATCTAAATTGTTTTTTCTTTCTAGGCTGTCCGGAGTACACATGGCTTAGAAGTTCCATTAAGCCATAACGGAAAACTGATGGTGACAGAGGAATATATCGACTTCCTGGTAAATATAGCAAATCAAAAAATGGAGGAAAACAAGAAGAGAATTGAAAGGTATATTAACTAGCCTTTGCCATGTCACTCTTGTATTCCTAGATCATCCTTGGAAATATTAATACATACCATCTTCAGTTTATATTCCCAACTGCTATCTACTTCTAGCCTTATTGTCAATGATAAAAGATGATAAAAGTAATAAGTGAGGGAAGCGGCTGTGGCTCAATCAGTAGGGCTCCCGTTTACCATATGGGAGGCCCGGGTTCGGTTCCCAGGGCCTCCTGGTGAAGGCAAGCCCGCCCGCGCACGCGGCATGGTTAGCTGACCCAGCGAGCACAAGCAGCAAGGGGGGGGGGAATGAATAAATAAATAAAATCTTTAAAAAAAAAAAAAAGTAATAAGTGAGAGCAGGCCAAGCTGTAGTAGGTACTGAATGGCGCATAATGAGGAGACTTTGTGGGAGATGGTGGGAGATGTTACTGCCAGCAACTGAAGATGAAGGAAAGAATAGTAATCTTTCAGATAGAAGAGCCACAGCCACAGGAACCATAACTGATCAAGTTGAGGGCAACCAGGGGCAAGGTGCACACTGCCCCCACCTGTGATCCACCAGAGACATCCAGATCCCTGTAGAGGGAACATTCTGGTTAATTTTGCTCTGATAAATGTTTTCCATCTCTGGCTAGTTCAATACCAACCTATCACGATTAGATCTATATTTGCCATCGTTTAAGTAGGAAGGATTGTGGTTCTCTGTTTACATTTTTATATTTCTCTTGTTATTAAACTTCACCTCCTGGCAGATAAAATTCTTTTTTTTCCCATGTTTTCCTAAGAATAGAGATTTTGGTCTAACCTGTAGAATCTGGCCTAACTCAGGGTAGTTCAGGTCAGAATTGAATTAAATTGAGTTGCTGTGGGAAGTAACAAGTTGCTGAAGTTTTTGCAGCCAAACTAATAGCCCTTCTTCTTCACTGACTCATACACAGAATCAACCTGTAATCATATCAGTGCCACCATCCAGCCTTTCTCAACCAGGGTTCCTCATTTGAACCAAAGAATTTACAAAATTATTCAAGTGACTGTTTTCTCAATTGTCCCAAGAATGGCATAAAACTTGTATTATTCTAGATACATTGGAGAGAAGTTAATTCATAGCATACAATGGATACCTTAGGGCATAAGAGTTTAATTCTCTAGTGGAAACCTGATTGAGAAAAGCTGAGAGATTACCTAGCCACATAGCACTTTGAACAAATATTCTAACTAAAGTGATGATTTCAAGTAAGCAACTAAAGGGCACCCAGCCACTTTCTTTGACTGCAGAGTTTAAACTATATGTAGGTACTTATTGGTATCATTCCAAAAGTTTACTATATTTGTTAAATACTAATCCAGTGAGACTGTTTGCTAAAACATGGGAGGTAGCAAATCCGTTTTCTTTATTTCCTTACTTGAATTTCAACAAGATGATAAATATAGCCCAAGATCAACTAACTGTACACCTGATGAAGTTAATTGAGCCACATTCACTACTATAAAATCAAATTATACTTTAAATCCATTGACTCAAAAATATGTTTTGAGATTATAGTGTGTATACTGCCATCAAGAGAGCCATGCTCATCACGTAAAATCAGGGAAAAATTAAAAATTAAAGTGTCTTAAGAGACTGATTAGAAGATTACACATGAATTCAGAAAATGTGAACAAATTAGTGTGTTCCTTTGGGAACAACTGTACATTCAACCAAATGCAGAGAAAGAGATATTATCCTAATGATGTAAAAGAAAAAATAATAAAACATTGGAGGTGATAAGTTCTGCAATCAGACAATTAGTATTAAAATTAGTTTGTCATAAGACCATAGTTTCACAATTTAAGCATTTGTGATAAGAGAATTTTTAAAAGTCAGAATCCTAAGGAGTAAAATAACATTTCATCAAGAAATATTTTTCCTAGAAATGTGAAAATTGAAGTTAAGAGGTAAAATATTTTTAAGAGAAGAAATACTTTTAATATTTTTCCTTTATGAAAAAAATTTACAAAGCACCCTTAGTGGGAAGAGGCATATCAGTATCACTTCAGATTAGGTTCCTGTTGTTTCTGGAACTGGCCAAGGCAAGGCCTTCTTTATAAACGTTTGATTTAGAGATTGATTTGGAGACGGGAATTGCCACCAGACATAATAAGATAATTTCATATATAATGATTTCCAGTTGAAAAATATGCAGTTTGTGGAGGTCTATTTACCAATTAAAGGAAAGCTATCTTTGTATCTTTTAATACAAGGCCAGGACTTGGGTTAGAAGAAACCACCATTGGCTATGAGTAGAATGAAATTAGTCATTCTTCTTTTCAACAACCATGTAATAAGAAAAATGTTAAATGGAATGTAGACTAAAAGGGCTGACTATATTGGCATATAATATTGTTGGTAACAGAAAAGCAAATCTAAGAGAAAAAGTAATTGGAATCTGTTTCTAATGGTTGATTTTTTCATACTAATAAGTAAATGACTGAGTTAAAGACTGATGAAGCCTTTTTAGTTCCCTTTTGTTCTGCACAATTGCTCTCCAGTTACACACAGATTCTATATGTAATCCAGCCCAGCTCTGTGTTCAGTCTCTCCCAGGTGATAAAGTCCTTGGTTCTTTCCAGAGAAAACCCCAATCCATCGTAAAAGTGATAGATTGGGTGAGGATGAATAAGTACTTATTTGTACTATGAACAAATATTTGCATGGGAACCTACAAAATTTAAAGGATTGCTTGGCACTGGAATTCAAAGATGAATCAGATATCTTAAATAAACTCTTGTAGTAGCTTAATTTGCAGTTCAGAGAGGCATGTAAATAATTCAATATAAAAAGTAGTAAATGCCCTAAGAAAGATACAGAATACTGTAAGAGCTCAAAAGATGGAGCAGTTAAAGTAATTTGAGTAGAAGAGCATTATTAAGGAAGCCCTCATGGAAGAGTTCAATGAGCTGGCCTTAAAGACAGGATTTTTATATGAAGAGCCGTGGGGAGGAATGGAATTTGCTTGATAGGTAGAAAGAACATCATGGCAAAGAAAAAGAAGTGGCAATATTAAGCCTTAAGTAGAGATCAGTAAATGGTTTGATTTGCATAGAGCATAAGAGGCAAGAAGAGAAGTTACAATTTCTGTTACATCACTTTGTTGATGTCCCTCCTGCTTGTGTTGCTCCTAAGCTTTCTTGTGGATTTATCTTATTATTCTATCCATTCCTGAAATATTGTTGCTCTCTAGTATTCTGTCCTTTATCCATAGCTTCATCTATCTCCCTGCACACTGGTAGGTTTCAAAATCTTCTGAGTACTGCGCGCATATATCCAATAGCCTACTGAACATATCTACCTAAAATATCCCATCAACCTTTTCAACCCCAGAGCCATTTCTTTGGTTCACATTCTTATCATCTTTTAGCAATATCATTACACTTTATGCCTCAGTGCAAACCAGAGAAGCATACTATACTGAATTACAAGTAATTAATTTCTTATTTTTTTTCCCCACTATAATATGGCACAATATTTCCAGTTTCAAAAAAATATATTGAAGACATATACTTCCCTATCACCACCACCCTTTCCCTACCCTGCCCCCCCACACACATTTTAAATATCTTTTATCATTAAACAGTATCTGGCTCATACAGAACCCAATAAATATTTATTGAATTGATAAAGAATAAAGGAACTTGAAAGTTAACCCATTATATTTACTGAGTTCCCCAATGGCTAAGACAATTTGTTGTTCATCATTAAACTGTGTCTGGCATGAGAATAGTGGTTAATAAATATTTGCTAGAGAGGAGTATATGGGAACTTTGTGCTTTCTGCCTTATATTTCCATAAACCTACAACTGCTCTAACAAAAAATAAATAAATTAACGTTTGCTGAATTTAATTGACCAACTTTTTCCATAAGTAGTGCTGCTTTTAAGGTTTCAAGCCTTATTCTGGAAGATATATAAGATGGCTTAGAGATGGGGCAAGCAAGTGTAGGCTCTTGCTACATAGTCCAGGTAAGAAGTAACAAGATCCTGAGTAACAAGATGAATGGGAGTCATAAGGCATAATGTTACCTGACATGGCATCAGTTAGAAATGGGGGTCACACAGAGAAGGAGGTGTCAAGGATAACAGATGTCTTAGACGCCTCATAGTTGCTAGACTTATTTTTTAAAATGGAGCTAAAGCAGCTAAATAAATCATGCATACATTTCCCTGTATATTTAAGATCAAAGAAGTAAATAATAGAAAATGAAAACACACATTTTCTGATAGTTCCTCCTTAATTTACCCTCACATCATTTTTCCCCCTCTCCTCCTAATTCCTCTCTCATCACCTAACTAACTTTGTTCATCCTTAAGATTCAGCCTGGGCATCAGTTGTTTTCCAAGAAGCATTTCATGGTCTCAGTTGGTGCAAGGTGCCCCTCACTGTGTGTTCCCACTTAAGCTTATCTTTTTCATGGCCTGTTAAGTGTGACTTTACAGCTCTGCACCTCCTATTAAACCAGGAGCTTCCTGGGGCCATAGACCATGTCTTTTCCCTCAGTTTCCAGCACCTGGCATGGGCCCTGCCACATACATGTTGTTTTTTAATAAAATTGCTAGAGCTTAATCAGTTAAAATCCAAATATGTAATACATGACAATAGCCTTCTCTGATATTTGTGAATGGTAGAAGCCTAAAAGGGAATGAAATCAAGCCTAGATTTCCTTAATTTTATGTTCTTGTTTAAAAAGTAAAAAAATACCTTTTTTTTTTTTTTAATTGCAGGTGGCCTGTAACTAACTTTTAAAAAACAAGAATTTGTTTTTCCAGGGCTGGCCTGAAATGTTTTCTCTCTTGAAGAGAACTAAGGATAAGTTGCCCTGGCTTGCCTGAAATGTTTTCTCTCTTGAAGAGAACTAAGGATAAGTTGCCCTAAGGCATGATAATCTTGACAACAGAGGCAGAAAAAAAATGAAGACAATTGAATTTTCTTTTGTGGGGTCAGAGTGTGGGGAGGAACAGTTGCCAGAGCATACAGTTCTTTCTTTTTGTTAAATTGCCTATGAGAGCTGAGAAAATTATACTTTAAGAATAGGCTTTAGAATTCTGTGTAAAGGGTCAGTATATAGAACATGTAATTGGAAAACAAGTTTCTGACACATTAAGGTAGTTTCTCAAAGGACTTTTGAAGTTCCCTAAAAAAGGAGAAAGGAAAACTAGTATTTGAAGTTTTTATTCTTGGCTTTCAGCAAGGAGAAGGACCTTTGTTCCATTTTACCAGTTGTTTTTCGGTACCCAAGGGATGTAGCTTTGACTTTAAGTTCTTTAATGAAAGATGAAAGTAAGGCACCTGTTCCCTTTTGATTCTTTTATGTGATTGACAAGGCATTTTACATAAGATGTTAATTCTCTGTGGTCATAAAAGTGATTTAATCTTATCTTTCATCTCCTAGGAATAAAGTATAATCCTAAAAAAAGACCTGGTTACCTATGTCTAAAGTGCAAATGGAGAATGATAGGTGAGGTTGCATAGCATGAACAGCCTGTTAGGATCGGGTAAGGATGACTCACACCATCTTGGGGCATGCTCAGGTTTATGTTTTAGATAGAATAGGGCATTCTGGAGGCAGTGTGGAAAAGAAGAAAACCAGTCATTGAAGTCATCTCGAATGATGGCAAGATCTGTAGCAGAGGACCCAGCAAAGAGTAGACATTTTAATGAATGTAAAGGAGTGCACAAAATATTGGCAGGTGTAGGAGTTTAGTCTGGCAAAGTGTTGGCAAGGCAATTGAATTCTTGTCCCATCTCTCAACTCTGGTAAGCAGATATGGAAAGAATGAATAAGTAGTCTCCACTTGAGAGGCATGCAGGAGAGATGGCATCCTTGTGGGGGAGTCAGGTTTCAGTTAAGTAAGGATTGAAAGGTGCATTCAATGAAAATGTTGTTGCTTCTGAGGAATTTACCATGAACAAGTTCTAAAAAGTTACCTGTTAATCAATGTTTCTCAAAGCCTATTTCCTTTTACTATATCTCTGTCTTTGATATCGATTTATTCATTGAAGAAATGGTTATTGCTCACCTGTTATTTGCCAGGCATGGTGCTGGATATCACGGTATACAGTGGTGAGTTCACAGGTTCTTGAAATATGAACAGGATGTGTACTAGTCGCATTGTGCATGTATTTCAGTTGTGTGGAGTATTTGGGAATAGGTGGATATTTTGTGTATTTTTTAGGGCAGTTTTAGAATCTTTCCAAGTAGAACTTAGCCTGTTCATTGAATTAAAGAAAGAGGAAAATTGGTCCAGATGGCAGTCTTTTCTGTAAATGTCAAGATTTTCCTGTCAAAGTCTCCCATTCTATTAGGATATAAAAACAAAATGGGATCCTACAATGGTAGGGGAGTTCTCAACTACTAGATCATGCTAAGCTGTTGGATTTAGGATAATACATGCTTAGTTACCTTTTTTGTTTAGTACTCATTAGTTCATTTATTCACCATATGCTTACCAAATGCTTATGAGGTGCCAGCACTGTTTTGCACGCTGGGATTATAACAGAAAACAAAATGAACAGGTTCTTCAGTCTCATGGTGTTTATATTTTATGAAAATAGCCATAATTGAGAATTAAGTCTGTGCCAGTCACTGTGCTAGGTACTCTTTCTATATAGCACCTGTAATCCCACTAGTTAGAGATATACCCATTTTTATAAATGAGGAAATGAAGACCCATAAGATTAATTGGAAACAGCTGACCTCAGCTTTCCCAAACTGGTGTCAAGGTGCATATTACTACACCTGGCTGCCTTCCAACATCTACGGAAAGCTACTTTGTCAGGCAGAGAGTATTGTGTTAGGTGTTAAGGTGGAGGTGAAAAAGAAATGAAGCCCAGTTTTCAGAGCGCTTACTTTTTTTTTTTTTTTTTTTTTTTCAGATTTTATTTATTTATTCATTTATCCCCCCCCTTGTTGCTTGTGCTCGCTGGGTCAGCTAACCACGCCGTGCGGGCGGGCTTGCCTTCACCAGGAGGCCCCGGGAATCGAACCCGGGGCCTCCCATATGGTAAACGGTAGCCCTACTGATTGAGCCACAGCCACTTCCCCAGAGCGCTTACTTTATTATATCACAAAGTTCACACTGATACTCCAGTAGAAAAAAAAATGGGTAAAAGGACAATTTACATTTTAAAATTTTAAATAGCTAATAAGCATTTGAAAAATATTCAATTTCACTTACAAACAAAGTAATGTAAATTAAAATAAGATGCCATTTTGACCTATCAAAGTATGTTTTGTGTTATTCAATGTATGGGAGAAGTAGACTCTCTGAACTATGGTTATTAGCTGCAAAAACTAAAAACAGGCAGTTTTTATCAAAAGCCTTAAAATGTTTACACCCTTTAAAACAGTAATTACATTTCTATGTGTCTATACTAAAGAAAAAAAACTCATCACATTATTTTAAAAACTGTTTAGCACATTATTGTTTGTATTAGGGAAAATTTGAAAATAATCCACATGTGCTAGGCAAATGATTACATAAATTAAAGCCAATCTATATGATATTATGCAATCATTAAAGATGTTATTTTTAGTTCATTTGATGATATGGAAAATATTCTCAGTAAATATTAAATTTGAAAAATCAGTGTAAAATTTTATATGTAATATCCTAATTGTGTAAAAAAATAGTAGGGGTACGTACGTCTATCCATTAATTCAGAATGCATTAAAAAACTGGAAAGAAATAAACATATTCAGTGTTTATTTCTGATTATGGTATATAGGTGATCTTTATATCATGTCATATTTTCCAAATTCTCTGAAATGAGCCTCTATTACATTTCTGATTTTTATAAAGAAATAATAATTTCTATTCTTTTTCTCTCTCACACACACATACAAACACACACATATACACATATATACCCCCCCCCTACATCTACATACATATAGATTAACCACTACATAGATAGCCCCTACATATGGGTTGGAAATTGAAGTAGGAGAGTGGTTGTCAAGAGGTGATTCCTACCAAATTTTCGGGACTGTTCTTAACTGTTTTTTTTTCCTCCTCACTTAAAAGATCATCAAAACAAGAAGTATATCATTTCTTATTTCTTTGATTTATTATCTATTTACCTAATATGGGACAATGTCAGTTTACATAATTTATAGGTACTAAATATATTTCAGACATTCAATTTCAAAACCCACATATATAACATTAGAACTCATTTCTTTACAGACTTTACAGCTGCTTACAACATGCTTTGGAAAGGGAAACTATTACTAACTTACATCCCAAGATCAAAGAAGAAAATAACCCATCATATACTCATAAGAAGAAAAGAAACCCAGAAAAAGCACGTGGCAAATGTATTACTGAAGACAACGATAAACTTGAAAATGATGATAATGATCCAGCAATCAGTGTTATATTCTCTGAAGATTACTAAGATTTGGTTCTGAAGTGTCTTGGTGAAATAATACTCTTTATAAGAGTATTTTAGTTTGCTGAGTTTATCAGCCATTCATAAAAGCAAGATTTAATTTCTCTCAATATTTATAGAGAAATCATCTTATAAACAAAATTTTTTTCAAATAATTTTGTATAATGTTTGTTCATTAAATAGCACCTTTTTTACACACATGGAAAGTCACTGCAAAAATAATGATTTTTTAAATGCCTCTTTTTGTAAGTTTCAATTTCTACTTCTTCAAAACAGTCAAACTAAGCATAATACCCTGTCAAGAGAACCTTAACATCAGAGATACTTGAATAAAACCCTCATTACATTTTATTTATTTTTTAACTTTGAAGCCTCCAGCCTTTAAAGAAGGACCAGAATTTGCCTCTTGCAGTCCATGGAGTCTGACAACACATTTTTTCTTCAGTTTTGACCTTGTGGACAAAACAACTGATAGCATTTTTGTTCAGGACGAAATTCCCAGTTACTTCTCGCAAACCTGGGCTCACCACAGGCACAGTCTCAGTGAGACCCAACAGCCATAGTTTTTCACTAAGCCTGATCAGAAATGATAACTAAAACACAGGAATCTTAATAGGCAGAACAAATGTGCTGTGGAAAATTGCAAGGAATCACAAGACTTGGGTTTGAGTTCTGGCAGTTACATGGAAGTTGAGGGTCCTTGAGCAAATCACTTCATTTCCAAGGGCTTCTTTTTCTAATTCTAATACCTGTCCTATTTGTACCATAAGAATTTATAGAATCCAGTTAAATTTTTAAAATGTGAAAGTGTTTCCTAAATTGTAGACCATTACACCTATATAAGTTACTATTTATTTTCCTTATAAAATGATGTTTTCATAATTCTTCAGAATGTACCAAATCATAAAAATTAGATATTTAGGGGAAGTTACTAGTCATAAAACTAATAAATGATAAGATAAAAATACCAGAACACCAATAGAAAACATTATATATGGTAGTATTAAGTTGTAATTTTGTCATTTCTGAATAATTTGTAATTTGTCTAAGTCTTAACTATAATAAATTTACATCCCAGATGCTTTTTTCTGGTAGGTATAATTTTTGTACTCTCGTTTTTTAAATAGTTTGTCCTCTAGATATAATCATCGGGGATGGTGACCAAGAAGCTCTAAAGTTATTGTAAGGTTTTTCTTCACTCATTATTTTCTATCATAGCTCTTAATTGCTCTCTCCTTTTGACCTATAAAGTAAGATACTAATATTTACTGACATAATTTCTTTAATATTCCCACAAAATTTAGGAAGCCTTCTAACACAGTCCTCCATTTCATGGTTCAAGAAAGAACTTCCTCTGAGTCCTCAATCTTTTTACAATCCTGCAGTATTTGGTGCTATTGACCACTTTGGCATCCATGAATCTGCCCTTTGTGGGATTCATGAATGCTTTTTTGTGAATCATTTCCCTCTTTATAAAAACTTTTTCTGTTTTATCTTCAGCCCTTAAAGCAGTTTTCAACATTAAGCATCTTAGAACTATCTCTAGAACTTTGAAAAAATATGGAAACCACAAGAGAGAGTCTCCAGGGAGGGACTCTCTCTATATGTGTGTAATTTTAAGTTCCCAAGTCATTCTGATTGTAAACTAAAGGGTAATAACCACTGTAGTTCCTGTCTTTAGCCCTTATCTTATATTCTCTTCACTCAAGCCATTTGTCCGTTCCAAAAGCCTTATTCTATAAGACAGTGACTCCCAACTTTCTTGCTCTGACCTGTCTCCTAAGCTACAGCTAACTTCTGGACCTCTCCATTAAAGCTGTTACTTTCTAAAAGTTTACTCTATTGTTAGACTGCTCCTTTCCTTGTACTTTGACTGGAGAGAGTAGGCTTTTGTTGAGAATTTGTGTGTGCGTATGAGTCCATTGGCAGTTCTGGGTTAATGGCTTTTCCAGTACCCTGTCTTGGATATGTGGGGTAAAAAGGAACACCATCATGGTGTCCATTAGGCCCAAGATTCCTAGCCAATCTGCCACCTTCTCTCCAACTTTCAGTCTTCTTATGTTTTATTTATAATGTCCAGGGATTTTAGTTGTACTTTGGAAGGAATAGTAAAAGTAGTTCTACATCATCTTACCAGAATCTGAAGTCAAATGTTTTAATTTGCCAGGCTGCTGAAATGCAATGTACCCAAAATGGGTTGGTTTTTACAGTGGGGATTTATTTTCTTGCAAGCTTACAGTTCTGAGGCCATGAAAATGTACAAATCAAGGTGTCATCAGGTGATGCTTTCACCCCAAAAACCAGCTGTCAGTGATCCTGGAATCCTCTGTCACATTCAAGGCACATGGTGGCATCTGCAGGTTTTTCCCTTCTCCGGGTCTCATTGCTTTCAGCTTCCTGCTTTCCTGGGTTTCTCTCTGTCACCTGAATTCATCACATTTATAAAGGACACCAGTAAGAGGATTCAGACCCAGCCTGGGACATGTCTTACAGTAGTAATCTAATCAAAAGGACCTTAACCTAATCAAAGGTAACCCAATCAGAGGTCCCACCTACAATAGTTCCACACCCACAGGAATGGATTAGCTTTAAGAGCATGATTTTCTGGGATACATACTGTCTCAAACTGCCACGAGTGTTAATTTTTTAAATTATTGGTAATATTAAATTGTTGGAGTATTATTGCAGACACCTTTGGAACCCCATCCCCCCCCCCTTTTTTTTTAGTTCTGTACCCTATTTGCCAGCTTCTGTGCTTTGCTGCTAATGTTTTAGGCTACCAGAGTCCACCCTGAAGGAGAGAAGGAAGAGCCTGAAAGTGTTTTGTCTACCCTTAGAACACATACACAACCTCATAACCAATAATGGCTGAGCAAAGCTACAAAAGACAGCTGCCTTACCCAGAAATGTGATAACTATGAAAATAAATTATCATGTAAGCTTTTGGCAAGTTCAGGCTGAGGTTGCAACTTCATTTGAATTCCCATCCTGTTTTTCCCACTCCCTAAACAGATTCTCTTGGGAACACCTGCTTAATAAATCACTTCTACTAGAATAGTAGACTTAGTCCTGCCACCAAAACAACTACTAGGCAGGAACTGTCTGAAACAATTTTGAAACTCCAGAGGCCAGAAGAGCACCGTTTGGCTTCCAGGGAAGAACAGGAGGAGGAATGTGATAAATTACGGTAAAGAACAGTAAATTGCTCTCTCCACATCATGGCTATCAGCACACATCCCCCACTCTCATGCAGGCTAATGGGGGGGTCCAGTCCCTGCCTAGCTCACTGGTGACAGAAAGGGACACAAAAATCCTCTTCCCCAAGAAGAGAGGTGGGCACAGCTACTCACTGACCATGGCTTTTGATTAGCAAATTCAGATCACTGGGGCCCAGCTCTGAGAGCAGCTATTGTTTCAACCCACCCCAGACAAACATGGCAGCAACCATTGTTTCAACCCACTGTGAACAGGGACAGTGGAAGTGTCACAGTTAAAGATCCTGTGCTCCCTCAGGGTTGTAGGGGACAGTTAGCTGAAGGGCTGCATTTGCTGGGCAGTCCAGGAAAGCTCAGCTTTGGGGAAATCTTGGAGAAGCTTTTGGAGCCTTTTGTGATCCCCTCGCTGAGACACTGTGGAGCTGCTCTGCACCCTCTTTGTGGGTCCCTGGCCCTGATTTTTCTGGGAAAGATGGACTTGGGAAAGTCCTCTCTGATGTGCCCTCCTCCCAGAATTTGCCCTCTAGGCAAATGCAGCTTTATACAATAAAAGGAGTGTAAAAATTTTGGAGTTGGATAGTCTGGGACAAAGAGACTTCAAACACCCAGGAGAGGGAGGTCTGTCTCATTGGGAACTGAGGGGATAACCAAACTCCTGCAAATAGGGCAACTCCCAAACAACTAAAAAGCAAAATCCCAGGATAAGACAGAGATCCATAGGACAAAGACAAACAAACAAACAAACAAACAAAAAAAACACCTGTACACCGCATTCACCTTGGGCAAACCTTCCTGATAGGAGGGCTGAAGCTCAAAAATCCTTTATCTTATCACCACTGGTTACAAAGCCAAGAAAAAAACATCTCATAACATTTTAAAATCTTAAAATGTACAGTGTGCAACAAAAGAGTAAAAGACAAATAAACAGGGAATGATGGCTCATCCAAAGGAAGAGGATGAAAGTCCATAAAATACCAGCAAAGAAGATGAGAATGTGGACATACCAAACAAAGCCTTTTAAAAAATGATCTTACAAATGCTCAGGGTGATGAAGAAAAATACAAAGGAAAGAGCTGATGGATATTAGGAAAACAATGAATGAGCAAGATGAGAGTCTTAGTAAAGAGATAGAAATTTTTAAAAGGAACCAAACAGAACTGCTGGAGTTGAAGACCACAATAACTGAAATAAAATTCCCAGGAGGGTTTCAAGAGCAGATTGGAGCTGGCAGAAGAAAGAACCAGTGAACTTGAAGACAAGACACTTGAAATGAGCAGGCTGAGGAGCAGAAAGAAGAAAGAATTATAAAAAGCAAAAATAGCCTAAGACACCTCATTTTAACATCAAGTGCACCAATAAATGCATTATGGGAATTCCAGAAGGAAAGAAAGGGGAAATAGGAATATTCAAAGAAATAATGACAGAGAACTTCCCAAACATAGTGGAAACATGAAATGAGTTCTTCCCTGTAGTCCTCTCTCTCACATGGAAAGATCCATATGTATTAGTCAGCCAAAGGGGTGCTAATGTGAAATACCAAAAATGGGTTGGTCTTTATAAAGGGTATTTATGTGGGGTAGAAGTCCACAGATACCACGCCATAAAACTTTAAGTTTCTTCTCTCACCACAGTCCATTGCCATGTGTTAGAGCAAGACAGTTGCCGGCATTTGCCAGGGTTCAGGCTTCTGCGGGTCCTCTCTTCCCGGGGCTGTGTTTCTCTCCGGGCTTAGCTCCTGTTTCCTCCACAAGGTCAGCTGCAGATGATCAGGCTAACGGCTTGCTTCTCTTCTCCTGGGGCCTTCTTTCCAACATCAAAACTGCTTCTCAAAAGACTGCTTCAACTTGTCCTTTGCCTTGCCTTTTATATTCAATTCTCCACCCACCAAGGGGTGGGGCTCAACGCCCTAATCCTAACCTAATCATGGCCAGATTAACAGATCAGTTTACAAGCATGATTCAATTATATTTTTGGAATTCATAATTACATCAAACTGCCACACCATATAATATGGTGGCTTCCTTTTCCTGTGTATATCTCTCTCTCTGTGTCTCCATTTTTTATCAGACCCAGCAAGAGGGTAGAGACTCAACTAAGTCAAGCCTCACTGATGTAATCCAATCAAGAGGGTCTCACACCCACAGGAATGAATTACTTCAAAATCATAATTTTTCTCATTTTGGGATTCATAAAAGAAGTTCAAACTGCCACAGAGCCTTTGATTGGATTGAATTCAGATGGGGGGTGCGGATCTTTGAACTAATTCAGTGAGGTGTGACCCAGAGTGGATCTTGGCCCTCTTGCTGGAGTCTTCTATAAATGAAAGACTGAAAGCAGAGACACACAAAGAGAGCTGCCATTTTACCCTGCCATGTGAGAAGATCCAGGGTCACCTGCAGCTGCAGAAAGACTGGAGGCTGGGATCAGCAGAGCAGCTGAAGCTGAAGCCATGAGGAGAGGGGAGAGATGAGTCATAAGCCTGATTACCCACAACTGAGCTCAGGGAAAGTGAGCCTAGAGGAGAAGGCAGAGACTGGCTGCCATTTTGCCATTCCACATGGCAGGAGTCCAGGACCACCAACAGCTGACCTTTGGTGAGACAGCATCTCTTGATGATGCCTTAATTTGGACATTTTCACAGCCTCAGAACTGTAAGATTTTACCCTAGTACTCTCCCATTATAAAAGCCAACCCATTTCTGGTATTTTACATTGGCAGCCCTTAGCAAAGTAAAACACACTGTCATATATAGAACACACTACTGAATGCAAAGAACAAGAAGAGAGCTCTGAAAGCTGCAAGAGAAAAGCAATGTGTTATTTACAAGGGAACCCAATTAAATTGCTTGTGGATTTCTCATCAGAAACCATAGAATCAAGAAAGAAGTGGGTTGAAATACTTAAAGTGCTGAAAGAAAACAACTGCCAGCCAAGAATTTTATATGTGGTGAGATTCACTTTCAAAAATGAGAGATTAAGGCATTCTCAGATAAATAAAAGCTGAGGAAGTCCATTATCACTAGACCAGCCCTATAAACAATACTAAAGAGAGTTCTTCAGACTGAAAGGAAAGGACACTTGACAGTGGTTGAAAGTGACATAAAGAAATAAAGACTGGCAGTAAAGGTAACCATTTGGATATTTATACATGCCAGTATTATTGTAGTATATTGTTCCATATGTAACTCCGCTTCTTACATCCTATAGGTGCTAAAATGCAAATGCATAAAAGTTAATGATAAACCTATGGTTTTAGACATACAATGTACAAATATACAAGTGGTAACAATTACAAAAAAAATGGTGTTGGGAGAGAGAAGTATAGGCAAAGTATATGTGCATGCTATAGAAGTTAACTTGGTATCAAACCAAATATGATTATTATATACTTAGGATTTTAAATTTTAACCATGTGGTAACCAGAGAGAAAATAGATGGAAAATATATTCAATTTAGAGATGATAAGGCATTCGGTATGATACAACACAAAAAAATCAAGTAAATATAAAAGTAGACATGAACAGAAGTGAGGGACAAAAAATGGTATAAGACTTACAAAGGATAAATAGCAAAATGGCAAAAGAAAATCCAGTATTATCAGTAGTGACTTTGAATTTAAATGGATTAAACTCTCCAGTCAAAAGGTAAAGACTGGGGAAGCAAATGTGGCTCAACCACTTGGGCACCCGCCTACAACATGGGGGTTCCTGGGGTCGGTTCCTGGGATCGGGTCCCGGTGCCTCCTACAAGAATAAGAGCAGATGCCACCTCCTGCTGCAACAGAGCTAGATGCTGCCCAAACAGAGCTAGACGCCGCCCCCGCCACAACAAGCAGAGGGCACAAGCCAGCAGACACCACACCCATGGGGAGTGGGTGTGGCTCAGTCTGTTGGGCACTTACCTCTCATGTGGGAGGCCCTGGGTTTGGTTCCTGGTGCCTCTTGGGGAAGGCAAGCAATGAGCAGACAGACAAGCGAACCATCTGGGGGAAGGGAGGGGTAAATAAAGAAAAAAAAATTTTTAAGTAAATAAATCTTAAAAAAAATAAAAAAGGTAAAGATTGCCCAAATGGATGAAAAAGCATGACCGAAGTATATACTGTCTGCAAGAGACTCACCTTAAATTCAAAGATACAAGTAGGTTGAGGTAGAAAGGATAGAAAATGCAAGCAGTAACCAAAAGAGATAAGGGGTGACTATACTAATAACAGGTAAAATAGACTTTATGTCAAAAACAGTTACAAGACAAAGACAGCCATTATATACTGATAAAGGACAAAATTCAATAGGAATATGTAACATTCATAAATATATATGCACCTAAACAGCAGAGTCCCATAATATATAAAGCAAATACCAACAGATTTGAAGGGAGAAATTGACAGTTCTGCATTAGCAATAGGAGACTTTAATATACCACTCTCAATAATGCATAGAACATCGAGTCAGAAGATCAACAAGGAAGTACAAGACGAATTATATTCTCAACCAACTAGACCTAACTGACATATACAGAACACTTTACCCAACAAAAACAGAATAAACATTCTTCTGAAGCTCACATTGATCATTCTCCAGGATAGAACATATGTTGAGTCACAAAACAAGTCTTAATAAATTAAAAAATATTGAAAGCATACAATGCATATTCTCCAACCACAATGGAATGAACTAAAAATCAATAACAGCGGGAGAATTATGGAATGGAAAATTCACAAATATAGGGAAATTAAACAACAAACTCTTAAACAACCAATGGGTTAAAGAGGAAATCAAAAGCAGAATTAGGAAATACTGTGAGCTAAATGAAAATGAAAATACAATATACCAAAACTTATGGGATGCAGCAAAGGCATTGCTGAGAGAGAAACATAGCTCTAAATGCTTACATTAAAAAGAAGAAAGACTTCAAATCAGAGACCTAACCTCAAAAATTGCAAGTACTAGAAAAAGAAGAGCAAATTAAACCCAAAATGATCAGAAGGAAGGAGATAACAAAGATTAGAGTGAAGATATATGAAATAGAAAAAAAAAAAAAAAAAAAACACAGAATCAACAAGAGCAAAAGTTGGTTCTTTGAAACAATAATATTGACAAACATTTAGCTAGACTAAGAAAGAACAAGAGTGAGGACACAAATAAATACAATAAAATATGAAAAAGGGGGCATTACTAAAAACTCTGCTGAAATAAAAAGGACTATCAGGGGATACTATGAACAACTGTGTGCCACAATTAGATAACCTTGATGAAATGGACAAATTCTTAGAAACACACAAATGAAACACACAATTGACTCAAGAAGAAATGGAAGATCTCAACAAATCAAGTACTAGTAAAGAGATTAAATCAGTAATCAAAAATCTCCCAACAAAGAAAAGCCTAGAACCAAATGACTTCACAGGGGAATTCTACCAAACATTTCAAGAAAACTTAACTCCAATTGTGCTCAAATACTTTCATAAAATTGTAGGGGATGGGATACTCCTTAATTCATTCTACAAGGCCAACATCACCCTCATATCAAAGCCAGATAAAGATACCACAAGAAAAGAAAACTACAGACCAATATCCCTTATGAATATATATATGCAAAAATCCTTAACAAAATACTACAAACTGAATCCATAAGCATATTTTAAAAATCATATACCATGATCAAGTGGGATTTATCCCTGGTATGCAAGGGTGGTTCAAAATAAGAAAATCAATTAATATAATACACCACATCAACAGAATTAAGGGAAAAAAAACCCACATGATTTTCTCAATAGATGCAGAAAAGGCATTTGACAAAATTCAGCACCCATTCTTGGTAAAAACATTTAGATCACTAAGAATAGAAGGAAACTTCCTCTGCATGATAAAAGGCATACATGAAAAGCCCACAACTAACATCCTACTTAATCATGAAAGACTGAAAAGCTTTCCCTCTAAGATCAGGAATAAGGATACCTACTGTCACCACTGATATTCAACATTGTGCTGGAAGTTCTTGCCATGCAATTAGGCAAGATAAAGAAAGAAAAGACATCCAAATTGGAAAGGAAGAAGAAAACTTTCCCTATTTGCAGATGATATGATCCTATATACAGAAAATCCTGAAAAATCCACAACAAAGTTCCTAGAGCTAATAAAATGAATTCAGCAAAGTGGTAGGGTACAAGACCAATACCGATAAATCAGTAGTGTTTCTATACACAAGCAATGAACTATCAGAAGAAGAAATCAACAAGAAAATTACATTCACAATCACAACTAAAATAATCAATATCTAGGGCAGTGGGT
The DNA here is from genome assembly GCA_026826555.1 of Tolypeutes matacus. Taxonomy (NCBI): domain Eukaryota; kingdom Metazoa; phylum Chordata; class Mammalia; order Cingulata; family Chlamyphoridae; genus Tolypeutes; species Tolypeutes matacus. Next base: position 1,025,360 of record JAKSZT010053882.1, read on the forward strand.
ATAGCTCAGTGGTTGAGCACCTGCTTTGCATGTACGAGGTCCCAAGTTCAATTTCTGGTAACTCCTAAAAAAATAATAAATAAGAAAAGAACAAATATCTAGGAAAAAATCTAACCAAGAATGTCAAGAACTTGTACACAGAAAACTATAAAACAAATGTTAAAGAAATCAATGTAGACCTAAATAAATGCAAGGATATTCCATGTTTGTGGATTGGAAGACTAAATGTCAATAAGATATCAACCATACCCAAAGCAATTTATAGATTCAATGCAACCCTAAGTAAAATTCCAACAACCTTCTTTGCAAGAAATGGGAAAGCCAATCATTAAATTTATGTAGAAGGGAAAGGGGCCCCAAATAGCTAAAGCCATCTTGCAAAAGAAGAATGAAGGACTCACACTTTCTGATTTTAAAAGTTACTACAAAAAATAGAAAAAAAAAATTAATAGAAGATTAAAAACTTACTACAGGGAGCAAATGTGACTCAAGCAGTTGAGCACCTACTTCCCACTTGGGAGGTCCCAGCTTTGATTCCCAGTGCCTCCTAAATAAAAAACAGACAACAAGCAAAAATGACTAAAAAGCATTGAATTGTACACTTAAAATGTGTGAATTATAAGGTTTGTGAACTATATGTCAATAAAATTATTATTTTAAAAGCTTGCTACAAAGTCACAGTAATAAAAACAGTATGGTACTGGCACAAGAACAGGTATGTAGACCCACGGAATTGAGAACTCAGAAATCAATTCTTGCATTTATGGTCAATTGATTTTTGACAAGGTGGCAAAGACCACTCAATTGGGAATGAATAGTCTCTTAGCAAATGGTGGGGGTGGGGGTGGGGGTGGGGAATGGAATCTATTTGCAAAACAAGAAAAAGGACCCCTACCTCACTACACAAAAATCAACTCAAAATTGATAAAGACCTACATATAAGAACTAGAACTATCAAAGTCCTAGAAGCAAATCTAGGGAAGCATCATGAGGACCTTGTGTGAAGCAATGGTTTCTTAGACTTCACACCCAATGCACAAGCAACAAAAGAAAAAAAATAGATAAATGGTGCCTCATCAAAATTAAAAACTTTTGAGTCTTGAACAAATTTATCATGAAAGTAAAATGATTTACCTACCCAATGGGAGAAAATATTTGGAAACCACATATCCAATAAATGTTTAATATTCAGCAATCCCAGTACAATGTATATACCCAAAAGAATTGAAAGCAGGGACTCAAAGTGATATTTGCACACAGATGTCCATAGCAGCACTATTCAAAATTGCCATCAACAAATGTATGGATAAATAAAATGTGGTATATACATACAATGGAATATTATTCAGCCATAAAAAGGAATTAAGTCCTGATACATGCGATAACATGGATGAGCCTTGAAGACTTCATGTTGAGTGAAATAAGCCAGACACAAAAGGGCAAATGTTATATGGCCTCACTGATTTGAATCAGTTAGAATAAGCAAACTCATAGAGTCAGATCTAGAATATAGGTTACCAGAGGATGGGGTGGTGATAGGTAATGTGAAGTTAAGCCTTAAAATGTACAGTTAGAATGATGGAAATGTTTAGGTAATAGATGATAGTGATGGTAGCACAACATTGTGAACACAATTAACAGCACTGAAATATAAATCTGAATCTGATTAAAATGGAAAATGTGAGATTGTACATATGGTAACGGAATAAATATTTTAAGAAATCCATGGATCATACTATGTTTATAAGCAGACAATAATGTTCAAATTCTTTCTGGGCATGCTGCTTTCTTAATTTTCTCCATGTCATCAAGAGGTTAGATAACGTGTTTCTAAGTTCAAACTTAAAAATCATGGTATTTTAATGTTTTCAACATAGACCTCATAAAATTACCATTGAGTAAGTAGCATGATCCTAAAGGTATTCGGGACATTGGACAGCCCGGTCAATGTGGTGACTCTAAAGAGCCAGTCTTCACATTTCTTCAGCCCCCAGGGCTCACCCTGAACTGAACCCCTGTGGAGTGGTCTTAACTGACAGAAGATAAGCTGGTGAAGAAAGCTAAAGGCTGAGACACTGAGCATCTATTGTGTTTAAGCTCAGCTGGGTCCTTTCAAGTTTGTTTTACAGCTTACTAGGTTTAGTAGTTTGCACTATTTTTGCAATAAATTCATGGAAAACCTAGCAGTTACTTGTTTTGTTTCTTACTGTGTGTATATAAACTAATACTAAAGGCTTGGCGTAGTGTTTTTTCACCTCCTTACATAATTCTTAACATGCACAGAATGTTGTAAATCTGATAAAATATGATGTGAGTGATAATTTATAAAGTTATTTTGTATGGTGTTAATTCTGTTTTGCCTCATAGCATGTCAGCAAAAAATAAAATTCCTAAAATTAAAAAAAAAAAAAAAAAGAAATCCATGGATCTACACTACACAGGCTTGGAACCGTAAGTTAAATTATACTTAAATGTGCTATCATGAATTATAACAATGTTCCACACCAATGCAATGTGTTGGTGGTGGGGTGGTGTATGGGAATCCTGTACTTTATACGTGATAGGTTCTGTAAAACCATATCTTCTCTAATAATAAAAAATAGTAAAGTGCTGTTATAGATTTATTTTCAAGAGTTGATATTTACAGTGATCCAGAAGTTATTTCATTGGTAGTGATTTATGTCATTATGATGTATATCATAGTATTGATAGGTAGTAGTTTTAGGAAACTAGAGGTTTGATTCTAGGTCTGGGAGTACTAGAAGTCTGGGAGTACTAGAAATCAAATTCAAAGAGAGATCAATTTGTTTAGATCAAGATTCAAGTTTACCTAGAAGAAGCTCTTGCAGTCAAATTCAAGGAACAATCATTTTGTTTAGGATAAGATTCAAGTTTACCAAGAAGAAGCTCTTGCAGACAGAGGGATAGTAAAATGGAAATGAGGCAGCAAAAAGGATGGTATATTCACTGATAAAGAATATTCCAGAAAAGCTGAAACACAGTATATGGTATGAAATGAGTCAAGAAAAGTTAGTTGAAGCCCCAATTGTGAAGGGCATTCTATTCCAATGTGGGGGTAGTCCAGGGTTTCCTAAACATGGCTGTGGCTGAGAATCACCCAGACTTCAACAGACGGGGGGGATAAGGGGGAGTGAGACTGAGGGGAGCACTTTCTAAAGCATGACTCCTAGGCCCTACCCCAGATTTCCCAAATCAGAATCTCCAAGCTGGAGTCCAGCAATCTGTATTTTTTTTTAACTTTTTATTGTGGTAACACACATACAACTTAAAATTTCCCATTTTAATCACTTTGAAGTGACTAATTCGATGTTATTGATATTAACTAATATTTTATATTAATTAATTCAGTGGTATTAATTACATTCACAATTTTGTGCAACTAGCAGCACCATCCATTACTAAAACTTTACTCATACAAATGATTCTGATAAAAATCAACCCATCATTGATCTATAGACTTTTAGAATCCACTTATAACAGACTTAATCCAGAAGACATCGGAGAGGAATTGAAGTTGTTGTTTTTTTTTAAGTAATATGATCAGAAGTTGCAATGTACCTGTGCCATAGATTGTGTGTATATACACATTTCATAGAATAAGCAGGAGCTTCCAATATATTAATTAGTTAAATTACTGTCCTTATCTTAAGATCTATGGAAGATGCCATGAGGCATAGCAACTAGTAGAGCTGTGGAAGTTGAACCTTCTACAACTCCAGGAGGTGACATTCCAATAGATGTCAATATGAATGGCACCCCTTGAAGCTGTACAGTGCACATTCTAATATACTAACATAAACAGCAATTTTGCCAGGAAGGGAATTTGAGCAGGAAAGAAAACTTACAGTGTTGAAATGTCTGAAACATTTCTAATTAATGAATAGAATATGGAAACACTTGTTAGGTAGGTATCTGGAAAGAGAAGAGAAACAAATAAAAATAAGCACTTAATACCTAAGAGCTGTTTGTAAGAAAAACAGGGCAGAGGGCAACCTGTGGTGGAATGACTGTGCAGGCTACAATTTAAAAGCTTTCTAGAAGGCTCATAATCCATTGACTTCTTCACTCATTTAAATTGATCCCTGAGAGACCTATGTATACAAAGATTCCATAACTCAGGACTTGGATGAGAATCTGGAAGAAGGACTGCCTCCTAATCCCTCTAGCTAAGGTTACAGAACTACCCTGGAAGTCTTAGGTCAGTAGAAAAGAGAGACCAGGTACTAGACATAATCCTTACCAAAATGAATTTTTCAGGATAGAAGCAGACTTTTATTCCTAAAATTAGTCTCCGTATTGTCTAGAAGTGAACTGCTTTTGTGTTCCAAAAGAGAAGAAAAAAAAAAATGTTGCCAGGTTTATTCAGAAACTGGGAAACTAAGAAACATGCTTTTGTTTTTGAAGTGCTTGGCCAGAGATCATATCTTAGTGGCCAAGATATGTCCAAGTAGACGTGTTTTGTTTGGCCCACACAGAAGATATTTTTCCTAATAGTGCCAATATTTTAAAATATGACAGTTTCAAATTTTTAAAAAAAAACAAAACTGCATCTCTAGTGTTTATTTAAACATTGTAAGATCTGACCACACTGGGCCCACATTCCCACACGACAACACTTAACCCAAACCAAGTAGTGGCTGCTCCTTTGAACGGGTTCACTGCTTCAATCATTTACATTCAATGCTTGGTCCTTTGGCAGAGCATTGACAACCAAAGATTAGGCCTATGGAGAAAATTTAATTATATTTTTATGTTAGTATATTACATAATAAATGATTGAAGAAGGAATGGCTATATAATTTGCAAAATGAAAATGTGGGGCCCTTGTTAAAAAAATGTTTAAAAATTACAAAACAGCAACAGCAGAACATGAAATCAAGTACAAAGTACTTCCAAGTATGGGACCCTCTGTGACTTCACAGGTCACATGCCCATGAAGCTGGCTCTGGATTGGAGGCTTGGTGTTTCAAGAGTTGAAGAAGGGAATGGGTGCCTTCCCCTCACCAAAGGTGCCTCCTATCCCCTCTCTCTTGCTTGCCTTTAGGAGGGTAAGAGTGCTGCAGCTTCAGCGATGTGCCAAGATTTGGCACCCACTCATACAAGGTACCCTTGAGATGACAGGACCATGGATAGTTGTTTGGGTGCTTGTGAGGACTCAGTACTCATCAGTGATATTTTAGAAGCTAAGGCAAGGGTCTCAGTGGAAAAAGATGGAGTAAAATCGAGACTTTCAGATCCACCTGACTTCAAATGTGAGCAAAGGCAGTGATAGATGCAATGTTTTGAAAACCAGGGCTTTCACCATTTTAAAAGTAGTGTGTAGGTTCCTATGTCAAGTGTCAAGGAACCCTGAGAAAATAACTGTTGTCAGCCCTCTTATGGATGAGTCTTTGAATAGTATTAATAGGGGAGAAATGTAAATCTAAAACCCCTATATAAGATAATTAATAATAAATATTTTTATTAGGATTTTTGTCTTTAAACATGGGCTTTGATCCTCAAGTCCCTCTTTCCCTGTTCTACTGTACTGTTTTTAACATGCAGGCTTATCTTAATGAAATAGGATTCTAATGTCCTTAATGCTTATGTTCTTAAATCCAATAGTAGTTTAATGTCTTGGATTTTAATACATTCTAATCTTGTCAAATGTATTAGTCACGGTTCTCCAGAAAAATATAACCAACAGGATATATATATATACCAAGAGAATATATTATATATTCAGATAATATATAAATATAATAATGTATCTATTAAGAGATTTACTATAAGGAATTGGCTCACGTCACCATAGAGGCTGGCCAGTCCCAACTCCATAGGGCAGGCCACAAGCTAGACATTCAGGTAAAGGCAATGCTGAAATCCTTAGTCTAAATTCCCCAGGGGAAGCTGGCTGGCTAAAAATTCTGGCAAAAGCCAATGCTGAAGTTGAAGCAGAAATTCTTCTTTTGACCTCTGAAATCCTCAATTCTAGCATTTAAGACCACCAACTGATTGAATGAGGAGACTCCCCACATTCCTGAGGGCAATTTCCTTTGTTGATTGTGGATGCAATCAACTGATTATAGATGCAAATCCCATTTACAGAATAACCTCACCATAACAAGCAGGCCAGTGCTTGACCAAAAAATTGTACACCATAACTTAGAAAAGTTCACAAATGAAATTAACCATCACAGTCCACCCCTTGTCAACTTGGCACCAATGCACATCTTCTTAAAGCATAACTAATCTCCAAATAAAGACAATAACATACTGATACTTCCAACTAACATGGTACAGATGTTCTTCGTACAACCAAAAACACACTAACCATTTCCCCAGAAGGGGATTCAAGTCCTTAGGTGATAATACAATTATCCTTGATATCCTGTAACTTCTAATTATGATATAAAGTTAATATAACATGTTATACGATAAGGGAATAAGAGAGGAAAGAAAACAAAGATTTTGACACACACACACACACACACACATACATATATAAACAACCCAAACATAATTCATAAGAAAATAAGTAAAATACTCATAACAATTATAGTCCTCATTTCTGCAACTAATCATGTCATCATAGCTCATATTTATAACTACCTTCTTCCACTACCATTCCACATTCTTTCTATGCTCAGTGTAGTTGTTGGGCAATTTGATGTAATTATGAATTCCAAAAATATAATTGGATCATGCTTGTAAACTGATCTGTTAATCTGGGCATGATTAAGTTATTATTAGGGCGTAGCCTGGGCCACGTCAGTAGGGCATTGAGCCCCACCCCTTGGTGGGTGGGGAATCAAATATAAAAGGCATGGCAAGAACAGAGTTGAAGCAGTTTTTGAGAAGCAGTTTTGATGTTGGAGTTTTAATGTTGGAAAGAAGGCCCCAGGAGAAGAGAAGTGAGCCGTTCGCCTGATAGTGTACAGCTGACCTTTTGGAGGAACCAGAAGAGCTAAGCCTGGAGAGAAACTCAGCCCCAGGAAGAGAGGAACCCAAGAAGCCTGAACCCGGGCAAACGTTGGCAGCTGTCTTGCTCCAACATGTGGCAATGGACTTTGGTGAGAGAAGAAACTTAACGCTTTATGGCCTGGTATCTGTGGAATTCTACCCCAAATAAATACCCTTTATAAAGACCAACCCATTTTTGGTATTTCACATTAGCACCCCTTTGACTGACTAATACACTCAGCAAACACCTCAGCTGATAATGGTTCTTTGCCTTGTAGGGTGTTTTAGTTGCTAAAGGACTACCAAAGCAAAGTATCAGAAACGAGCTGGCTTTTATAAAGGGGATTTACTTGGGGGTAAAGGCTTACAGTTCCAAGTCCATGAAAAGTTCAAATCGAAGCACCATAAGAGGTGCTTTCTCACCAAAGTCAGATCCTCTGGTCCAGGCATGTGACAAAGCAAGATGGCCACCGATCTCTGCCAAGGTCTCTGCTTTTTCTGCAGCTGTAGGCAAACCTGGCACAGGGCCTCCCCTCTCTCTGGGCCTCGGCTCTTTGAGCCTCTCAGAGACTTCTCTCTTTGCAGCTCAGCTGTGGGCAAAACCTCTCTTACACGGCAGGATCAAATATCATGGCTTTTTTCTCCTGTGTCTCTCTCTCTGTGTGTCCCTGGGTTTATATCAGACCCAGCAAGGGGGTGAAGACTCAACCTGAGTCATGCCTCACTGAGGTAGTCCAATTTAAAGCCTTAAAGCAATCTTATCAAGTAATCTAATCAATGGACCCTCAACCGAATTTAATGCAATCAAAGGGCATTACGCCCACAGGAATAGAATAAAAATATTATCTTTCCCCTTTCCAGATTCATAAAATAATCTCAAGTTGCCACATAGGGCAACCCAAATTTTTATTCTTGAAAGGATGGGTCATTAGTAGTCCTGCCTAGATTAGGTTGCTTTCATTTTCCACTCATCACCATACTCACAGGGTATGGTAATACCTAGAATTGCCCTAAGGGATCTCCAGGCATACTCTTCCTTACCTCCCTTGTGTTACAGATGTCCAATTTCCCCTTGGTAATCAGGATCAATCACCCAGTAATGTAACTCTCTTCTTTGCCTGTTGATTCAGAAGCATAAGGACCCCAAAGTGGCTGGGTGGCAGTTAATTTCCAGTTCAATGGAATTACTGTTGTGACTCCTGGGGAAGTACTCCTTCTTTTGAAACTAAAACCTCCAGACCAGCAGAGGATAAAGTAAAAAATTTTTCTAGTAGATCACTAGGGGTAATAGTGAGTGGTGGTACTTTGTTCATGGACCCATTGATCAATGTCAGGAGTGCCTAGGGAAAGAAGCCAACTGGTACTCACAGTATGGATCATTCTATCCACTTGATTATTAAAATCCTCCTCTGCTGAGGTCACCCTGTGGTGAGCATTTACATGGGACACAAATAACTTCACGTTTTTTGTCCATTTAGCAAAGTTTATCCACATACCAGTCTCCCAGACCTCCCTGTCACCAATTTTCTAATCACCTTCTTTCTGGGACCTCTCTCAGCCTCTCAGGGCTTCTCTGTTTTCCTGTGACATAGTCCAATCAAAATCAATCTAATCAAATGATTTAAAGTGAATTTAATGTAATCAAAGGGTACCACACCCACAGGAATAGATTAGTTCAAGAACATAATCTTTTGGGGCGAGTGGGGGGGGGTTTCACCAAATTCAGTCACGCATCTCGATCATATGTCCATAGGATAAAAGCAGTTCCTACACTTATCCACAACTGCCTTCAAAACCAAATGGATGAGTTGCGTAGGAAAGGCCCCTAAATCACTTGGGGCTGGAGAGAGAAATAGCAGTGCCTAGGATGACCTGAGTTGTGCAAGCAGTAGAAATAGTGCTATCAAAGAAATCAGAAAAACAAACTCTTAAGTCTAAATAATTGCTGTTGCCAATGTAAAAAAATAAAATAAAAATAAAAAATCAGACAAGGAACATGATGCTGAGGAGGAGAGTGGTAGAAGGAAGTATGAATATGTTAAGATTCTGATTTCATTTGAGGTGAAGATCTCTAGAATTTTTGCAGTAAGAATGTGTTCGTGTATTACTCAGGCAATTCAAAATGTAACCACAATTGAAATAAATGAAAAGAAAGGTATCAGCCTTTTGGGTTAATCTGGTTTTGGTCTTTTTGAGGTCATGAATTGTCAATTTGAGAAATTGATGAAGCTATAAACCATTGCTTTAGAAAACCACACATGCACAGAAACATGTACAATTCAAGGATTAACATAGGCCCTGAAAAAGGAAGGCTGCCAAATGAGGACACAATTTATTAAACAGTGACATAGATGAGGAGGAGGAGATGAAGCTCCCAGAGAGGCCCGTTCTAATGGGGGTAATGGAAGCCACCCTGGGGAAGGGAAGGGCCTAGAAAAAAGGGCAAAAGATTGTGCCAAATCTTTCACGATTTTTCTGAAGCTGGCCCTTTTTATAGATTTCCTGCAGGGGCTGAGTGCTGGTAACTGGGGCCCTGAGTTAGATTCCTCACCCTTGACTACCAGGTTCTTAAAGCCGCTCTAGCCACCAGATCAAGTGCCCTTTACAATCAAGCGCAGCAGGGGCTGTCTCAAGAGTCTGCTGCAGGGATGAGTTCCCTATCTTAGCTTCCCTGCATCTCAATTTCATAAGTTGTTCAAAGAATGAAATGAGATATGAATGAGTCGCTAAAGGGTTGGAAATACATAAGGTATCATCACCATTATCATCATCATTCCTATGTCTCATCCATAACTTTTCATCTTAGATATTTTGCAGCTCTGTCATCACATGGCAGTGAAGTATAGGGTGGCCTCTGCCCTGGCGATGCCTCTCTCATGCAACATTTATTTAAAACCTACTATATTCACTGAGAATATAAAAATGAATAAAGCATGGTCCTACCTTCAGAGAGCTCAGTCTCCAGAAACTGTTTTTCCTCTCTTGTTGTTTTAGGATTTTCTCTTGGTTTTCATTGTTCTGCAGTTTCCCTTTGATGATCTAGGTGTGGGTTTCTTTTTGTTATATATTTATTGAGACTCATTGTGATTCCTGAATCTAAAAATTCATGTCCTCCACCAGTTTAGGACAATTGTCAGCCTAACTGAATTTCATTAATTCAAAAAAAATATCTCTTTGAATATTGCCTATCCCCATCTCTATTCTCTCCTTCTATTACTTATACATTGGACCTACTCTATACATTCTCCATATCTCTTAACTTCTTCATTACCACCCTCCACCCAGGCATCTCTTTAAATTTTGTGTGTCATTCTATGTTATTTAATTAGGTTCTCCTTCAGTTAACTCACTCTCTTCAGCTGTGTCTAATCTACTATCTAGCCAGCCCCCTGAGTTTAACATTTCAAAGACTATATTTTATTATTTCTAAAAGCTCTGTTTACTTCATTTTCAAGACAGTGGCAGGTTATTTAAAGGTTCTGGGAACTTCCTTCCCTTTCTATATAACCTTTTCCAGCTATTTCTATAAATTTTATTAACACAAATTTTCATACAGACATAAATATATCACAGAAATGACCTACTTTCTTTAATTATTCCAAGGATAATTAGAAAAAAGGGCTTCCACCTCCCCAAAAATATAAGTCAGGCACAAGGGAAAGTAAAATCTTTCTCAATGACCAAATAGTTTACTTGCCATTTACTTATGGGTAAAACAATTGCATAATATTTTTAGCATTACTTTACTTAACAAATATTTATTGAATGCCTATTAGGTATCAGCTATATAGACACAAGACAAAGTCCCTACCCTCTTGTGATTTCCTTCTAATAACATTATTCAAGAATTCGTTCATATTGTGGACATTGTTATGCACTTGCCCAGGATCTTCTCTACTGTTTAAATTCTACTTATCAATCAAGACCCAGATCAAATGTTGCCTCTTCTGAGAAGCTTTTCTAATAGCCCATTTCAGAATTAACTTCTTCCATTTCTGCATTCCCTCAGCACTTTCCCATCACTATACATACACACTTGGTTTACACCTCTATAACCACACATGTCAAGAAGTAGCTTGGATTTTATTGATTGAATATGTATACATCCACTAACACCACATCATTAAACTTGGACCACTCAAGGGGAAAAGCTGCTTTTCAGTCATTTTTTTTTTTTTTTATCTCAATGCCTTGTACATTGTTGCTTTCCAACAAGTACTTTCTAAATTAATCTCAATTTATGAATGCATTACATGTGTAAGAGCTCAATGGTATTTTCTAATTCTATTGTTTCACAGATAAATAAAATTCCTAACCAAATTTTATTACTATTCATTTCTTGGAAGAATTTGGATGATATAATTGAAAAAAATGAAGGGCCTGGAATGAAAGAAAAAAAAAAAGCTTAGAGGGCATTGACTGTGTACATGATATCATGTTATATATCTAACAAAATATCCAAAATTCCACATCCCAGGATTTTGAAATATACATTGTGACTAAAGGTGATAGGGAATGTCTGTTTTTTACAGCAAATCTTTTTAAAAAATAATTTCAAATCTTTAGGAAAGTTGCCATAATACAAAGAACTCCTTGCTACCTTTTACCCAGATTGATTAATTCTTAACATTTTAACACTTTTGCTTCTTGTGTCTCCCTTCTTCTCCACACACACACACACACACACACACATATGCATTATATTATTTTCCCCGAATGATTTGAGAGTAAGTTACATATATTATGCATCTTTACTCCTAAATTCCTCAATGTATATTTCCTTAGAACAAGAACTGTCTCTTGTAACTTCAGCACAATTATAGAAATCATGGAATTTAACATTTATACAACATAATTATGTAATCTACAAACCTTATTCAAATGTTATCTTTGTCCCAATGATGTCCTTTTTAGCTATTTGTTTTTATGGTTCAGGATCCAATTCAGGAACGTACATTGCTTTTAGTTTTCATGTCTCTTTAGTCTCATTTAATCATTAATAATCAGTTAGTAAACATTCATCTTTCATAACATTGACATTTTTGAAGAATGCAAATTATTTTGTAAATATACAAATGAAGTTATTTTGTAAAATAGCCACCAATTTGTATTTTTCTCATATTTATTCATACTTAGATTCAGGTTATATATTTTTGGCAAGAATGCTACATAAGTGATGTGTCCTTGAATGTGTCACCTCAGGAGATATGACTTCAGTTTGTCCCATTATTGGTAATGTTAACTTTGATCACTTGGTTAAAGTGGTGTCTGCCAGGTTTGTCCACTCTTAAAAGCAGTGGTTTTTTCTTTCATAATTTATAAGAAATTTGTGGGATGCTTTGAGACTATGTAAATATCCTGTTCCTCATCAAACATTTACCCACTAGTTTTAGCATTTATTGATAGTTTTTGGTATAAATCAGTTATTGCTGTGATAGTTGCAAAATGGTGATCTGCTAACTTCGTTGTTCCTTCTACATTCATTAGCTGACATTCTACCCTGAGTGAAAACTCTACCTTCACCCCACTTACATATGTGTGTGTATGAGCGTGTGTGTCATCAATATGGACATGTGGATTCATGGATTTGTATTTTATTCAATGGGTTATAATCCATTGCTATCATTATTTATTTTAAGGTTTATATTGCCCCAGATTTGGCCAGTGGGAGCCCCTTAAAGTTGTGTTCATTTGGCATGTTCCCATCAGTATTTGAGCATTTACTTACCATCACGCACAAGAAGATAATATAAGCTTGTCTTGTACATTTCCTGCCCCTAGCCCTGGAGTCAGCCAAAGAACCCTGGTTCCTTTTAGCAGAGACTGACATTTAGAAACTACATTCTGAGCACTAAGTGTGTTCACGACAGCACAGGTTTTTAAAAAAATAATTATGGAATGATTCATCAGTGTATAATAATCAGTTAGTAAGTGATCATTATTCAAGTGTTAGACCTTGCAGTTTACATCATCCACAAGATGTGTTGACAGATATGACATCTAAAACTGTCTTCTAAGTTCCTATCTCTGTGATATAGCAGCAGGAATGTTCATATTTACATACTGAAATGCTGTCTCATTATATGCATTTAGTGAATTTCTTTATCCTTCAGGTTTTCATGCCTTAATACCTAACCCTACCTATTTTCCAGGACATGGTAGAGTTAAACAAGATATTCTTAACTCTTTTGAGAAAATCACTATGCAGAGATCAAGAAATGCTGGCTTAATAATTGCCAAGAACTTATTCAAACTTACTGTTAATCCTGTGGCTAATTTGTACTGATGTTTTGAAACGAGGCAAAAGCAGATGAGTAAGTCACATAAACTCTCCAGTGTTTCCCGTAGCAACAGGCATATTGTCAAACTGAAGCTCAGTTCATCAGGTCTATAAAGGTGAGGGGAAGGAAGAGGGGAAACAGAATGCCCAAACACATTATCTAGCTTTTTCACAACCAGCCACCAGGTGGCAGATTACTACACACAGTTGAGGTGGCAGAGCAGTTTGAGCAGCATTTGAATCTGAGGTGCCTGGTGTGCGCTTTGGTTTCTTTTCTTTTAAAAACAAATTCCAGAATATTTTGGTGTTTTTATTTTCAAGAAAGAGCAATATTAGGAAAAAGAACTCTTCCACTTATTCCTCTAAAAAACACAATTATCTAATGTCAAATGATACTTTAATCATTTGATATTTTAATAACAAAAGCTATATAGCCAGTAGTTTTCCTCTTTGTTGTTGCAATTTGCCATTAAAATTATGTCTAAAGAGTAAAATGAAAGACATATTGGGAACAAACTTTATTTTAAATTTTTAGTCTGCTTGAGTCTAAAATCTGTATAGGATCAGATTTTTAAGATTATCTTCATATTTTAAAATAGATTCCTCACACAAAGTATATTTTAAGGAATTCAGAATAAACATCTTTTTGTATGAATTCCAAAGATGAACCCATATATTTCTTTTTTTTTTTTTTACACACACATCATTTATTTAAACAGTTCCTTTTTATTGGAATTTTTGTTTTTTGCTATTATTAAAGATGGTGATATAAATACTCTGATACATGCATCCTGCAATAATCAATATCCTTGGATAAATTCCTAGACGTGAGTTTTTAGTGCCTAACAGTATGTGTTTGTAGAAGATTTTTTTTAAACTTTATTTTGTACATTTAATAATTGATATATATTTCTTTGTGTATAGGACTCTAAGGAAATGGATGCCTCAGTATACTTATATTAAATCTACAGGTATCCTATTAAAAGAGTGAGTAATTACAGTAAAATTGGTTAGGATTATGGATTTCCATGTAAATTTTTCATTTAGTATTTTTAATGTTACTATTCTTCATGTAGTGTGGGTCATTCATTATGTCAAACATAATGTTCAATCATCAGACAACAAGTAGTCACAAAATTACATTTCTACCTTCAATCACAATAAATAATCTATTTTGGTGAATTTCAAACAACCATTCCAAGATCAAAATTCATTATTTCTTGAAGTCATGGCAGGAATAGTGTCCTTAATACAAAGCTAAAGATAATCAAATGCTGAGAAATCTTCAGTGATTTGTTTGTGTACCAAAGCTATTGTGTGCTAGATGTAGTTACAGTAATATCTGGTTTACCATTGTAACCTGTAGTTTACACTTTTCATTGGGGGGTGGGGGGATGGATAGGTGATTTTTGTTAAATATTACACTTGTATTTTCACTTACAAACTTCTGGAGATATTTGGCATGTGGTTCTCTGTGAACTTACGTTTTTGCTTTCTTTCCTGGATCTCCTTTTTGGATTCTAAACTTAACTGTTTCTCCAGATTTCTCCACACTGTGTCTTAAGAAAATCATCCCTTAAATGGGGGAATGCTATTTGTGGGGCATTCTTTCACTCGATGGTGAAGAATAGTTCTTTAAAAGGGTTACATTTCGTCACTCATTTCTATAGTCACTTCTTTTTTCTACCTTTCCATATGTTTAAAATTGACAAGCTACATATATCCCTTACCTCTTGGTTGGTCAGCCAGTGGATTGCTGCCCTATTGATGTTGAACAGTGTAAATATAGAAATGAACATATAGCTTGCATCAGTTCCAGTATCATGCTTTCTTTCTATGGAAATACATGTTTCAATTTAATTACATAATCTGTCGTTCTTTAAGACAGGGCTTCCAACAGGGCCAAACAATTCTGAAGCGTATTCATCTCCTTTTTTAAGAGGGCTAATCAGAGAGGATTTGTGATTTTGAAATCACTAAGAGGTAATTATGAATGATTTTATGCAATTCAGAAATGAAAAATTCCTCCCCAAAGCCCCCAATCTTGGAGTCTCTTTTGTTTTAAAATAATGGAAGTTTGTTGCTTCACTTACCTATTACACTAGTCAGGGTTGTGCATGGATTTCTCAAATACCAAAAATGAAAATGTTTCCATACAGAAAGACAAATGGATTCCAAGTGACAATAAGAAATGACACATAATATACTTCAGGAAGCAGAAATTTCTACAATGATAAACGACAAGAGAATTTATTCTGTGAAAATAATAAGAACGAGTTTCAACACTGAGGTTTTTTTTTCATTGTTTCTTTACATGCAGAGAAGAAAAACATTTTCTAGAAAACTCTCCATAGTCTGTTGACATGAACACCAATTTTTGTTATTAAAGTAGAACCTAGTAATTACATTTTTAAAAATAACACTCTGTTAATTATATATTTTAAATATGAATCCTGATGTTTAATTAGGTCATATGACTGTAATATCAGCTTGCATTAGCAGCAGATTATCAAATTCTAGCAATTCATCCCTGAGAGAAATACAAGTAGAAAAGGCTGCCGTAATTGTGAGATTTAAATAGAATAAACTATAATGCTGTACAATATTCTTTAAATATTTTAATGTTTACTAGTGTTATTGAGTAATGAAGCTTATCATCATGGCATATTCTTCTTAATTACTCTGCTATCTTTAAGCACATAGGAAGAAGCTTGGTGTTTTTCTTCCAGGAACACTTTCAAATTAAGCGCAGAGAATTCATAACAAATATTTGAAAATGGTTTAGTATATTTTTAATATGTATATGTATATAGTATCAATTTTTTATAAAATTAATTACATTGTGCTTGGATATTGGGTAAGTAATTTTTATTTTTAACCTGTATCACACATCTGTATTTATTAGCACTTACTTTCACTTTTTCTATTTTTTCATTTATAAATAATGCAGTACAATTAAGATCTTTTCTTTTTAACATATGTATCTCATTTATGATCTATAGTTTCTAGAAAGTTAAACATATGCCTGTATTTTGTATTTTGATGTTTCGTTTTGCATTAATTATAATCAGTGAATGTTTTTTTAAAAAGTTTTATTTCTAATTTCTCCTTGTTTCTCTAAATCACACTGGTATTTCCTGAAACTTTTATTTGTTGGTCACAAATACAAAAAAATCATAGAAGAGTTAGTTATTCGTTATTGAATCTTAATGCAACACTCAATAATGTTTTTCTTAGTAAACAGATCCCTTCAAAATATACATGCTACACTTAGATACCTTGTGGGAATTGTATTCTATTTTAATATTTCCCCTCAAAATTTGCTTTTTATGGTATAAATATTAACAATTATATGTCTACCACAGAATTCATTTGTGTAGGTTTAATGACACAAGTACTTTTAGATTATTATCCTTATAATGTGTATAATGATTTACACAGCTAAAACAACTTGAATACTTTTCCATTTAGTGCATAAAAACTAGGATTCCCCACTTATAGGTAACTTTACTCTTCAAGAAGCTTGCCTTGAAATTCTTCCACACATTGTCCTTGATGATGCTACCAGAATTTTTGTTTTTAAAAAATCCCTGCTTTTTTTCTCCTTGTAGCCACATCTGCTAAAGCTCATAATATAAACATGTATTGTGTAATGAAAGAGAAAAATCCTTTCTGGATGACAAAAATCTACAATTGCTTGAGTGGATCTAAAGATTAGATATTCTTTAGTAGACAAGAAAAAAGAGATTTCCTTTTAGTTCACTTTTTTTTGTTGTTGTTGTTGTTGTTTGTTTTTCAGTTCATTTTGAATATGTCTTTTTGTGTTGGCTAAAACTAAATTGTATTACAGGCAGTGGCAAAATGTGTGTGCTAACATTACTGTATTTGTAAACAGTATTTGGTGCCTATGTTTCACCATAAGGAATCTATTTCCTAACACTAGGGGTCATTTTAGTTTGTGGTAGTATTGTAAGATATTTAGGTTTAATAAAAGAGAAGGTTAAGAATATGACATTTCCTAGAAAAGTGCTATCCTGGAAAAACATTTTCCTGGGCTCTGACCCCTAAGGTCTCCCCTAGTTGAACGGTGAATAGATTCTGTTACTTTGTTTAACTTAAAAAAAGAAGAAGAAGAAACATAAAAGAGAAAAAAAGTATGCTTTAGGTTTCTTATCTAAAGCTCATTTAATTATACATTTGTTAATTCTCTTATAATGTCCAGGCACCAATTTTGAGGACATGATGCTTCATCTCACATTTTTGCCTATGGTTGCTACTTTTTACTTCATCAACTTTTTGGTTTGCTTGGACCTTTACCTCAAACCTTCACGTTCTGATCATTCTATGCTTGATAGTAAAAGGCTTACTCACTTTTCTATAATTTTAAAACTGCTATGAAGTATAGCAACTGCATCCATTAAAACCCAGCTTTCTAATGTCTCATAACAAAGTAAATATTTTCCATTGCATCTCAGATCTCCTAATCCTGAAAGTTTTTAAAATTTCAAGTTCCTTCTTAAAAGTCTTGTAGTTTCCCTGTCTGAGACTTAATATTATAATTTTACTTAATAGTATGATTTCCTTATTTCTTTTAGAAAATTTACTTTAAGGCAGTGGTATTGGACATGACATGAGAAATGATATAAAGAAAATGTATTTTTTTCACAACAGCATTGTATATGTTCCAATGCATTATAGATTATGTAATATGAATTATCCTGTTTATATTGAATGGAGTGGGTAATTGCAAGCTATAAATCATTTCTAGGTATCTGAAAAATTTAGCCTTCTTCCTCTACTTACACACATAAATAAAGATAGCTATATTTGTTTTTCTAAATCCAATTTTTTAGCTCTGTTTAAAATCTGTTGTGCTTCAGAAAGCATAGTGTATGATGTTTAACATTTTCAATTTAAAAGCAAAGTATTTCCTTTAATTCAAAATCTAGATATATTTTCCTATACCTAGTATTTCTAGACATATGGAAAATACCAGAAGAAAGTTACTTTGTCAACTAAAAATGAATGAATGATAAAAATGTCTATTAAGCTTACATTGAGTCAAATGATAGAGTTCCAATTTTTTGAACATAATCAAAATGATAGCTTGGCTTTCCAGACATGTTAATTGCTCTGTGTGTAGTTAAGGCTGCATAGGACTGTTTCTGTCCACAGAATTCTTCTGTTGGTCGAGTACCTGACAAGAGAAAAGAAAGAACATACACGGTGTTTTGATTCAGCTGCTAATGGTCTTTCCCGTTTTAAGTAACTGGTCTTAATTTGGAAAATAAAAGAAAATGAAGTATATTTTCAATAGGTGACATTTTAACATTCTCTGACCTAAGGACAAAAATGAAAATTTTCAATTACAGAATTTACTATATGGATAATGGAAAGTGGCAAAACACACAGAAAGAATATTATTATCAATGCTATAAGCTAGAAGATTCGTGGTGATGTTAAGCATATTCTTTTACCAAAAATCATTGATGTCTGTACTATATGAGGTTAACATGCCACATTCCTAAGATATGCATAATGTAAAGCCATTTGGAAGAATGATGTTGAAAGAGTAGGATATAATGCAAAAGACGTGTTGGTGGGAGAAAGGATACCCACGTTTTAATTTAATCTCTGTAATTTACAAGCTGTGTGACATTTAGGAAGTTACTATCCTCTCTGAGCTCTGTTTTCCTCATCTGTATAATAATTGAGAAGCTGAATAGGATTAATCTCTATTATCTTTCCTGGGTCTGTGATTCAATATATCTGTCGATCCTCTACTCTCATCAGCTAATTTTCTTTCTCAAGCAACAACAACAAAAAAAATGACAAAAAAACCCCAGCATGGTATTAAGCTTCTTCATGCAATATTACAGTAGATATATATTTTCAGATGCTAGATGGAGAGAATATAATATATGCCCATATGTGTGTGTCCCTTACTCAGTGGAAAACAATTACAGTAACCTCCAAAATATTGCCTAAATAAAAGGTAACGCACTTTTATGTATGCAACATGTTAATAAAATGTTTAGCACTTAGGAATGTGTGTGTGTGTATTCTAATGTAGAGGTTAAAAATAAGAGTATAGAAGATGACTGTAGATGACTATATTTCTGGTAATAGGAATCTTATCTGAGCCAGATCCTTTAAGACCGAAAGAAAAACCCAGGGGAGCATTTTATGGTAGTAGTAGTATTTTTTTTTTAGGGAGTCAAATTCTCTGCAAGGTGAAAATCCTTTCCGAATTAATGATACTCAAGGATATTCACCCAAATTTAGTTGGGGATATTATAGGTAAATGTGTACGAAAGAACTCATAGTTCTTCCTTCCTCATTGTTTAGGGCCCTGTAACTTTGACTATGTTGAAACATGTGACATGGCACACAATATCACCTTTCAGTTTTGATTTTTTTTTTTTAAACATATTTCCAATATATATTGGTTGCTATTCCAGCATGGCAGCAATGGGATTTGATGTCATGAAAATGGTAGTCCACAAGAGAAACACGTTACAAAAGCAACTCCTTTCCACTCTTTTTCCCTCCCCCTGAAATAATAACAATTTGCTAAATTGTTGGGAAGTTGTTATAATTCCTTTTCCAAATTATTACTCGCCCTTTAGATTAGAAATGAGGCCAGGGTTAGCAATCAGCTATAAATGGTAGGATTTTTCAAGTAAGAAGCACTTGTCTGATTGTGAAGTGGAGGCCATTACTGCCTTGATTGGGCCTTTTTTTTTTTTTTTTCAGCTCGCTTGATTTGTGGTTGAGAGAGCATATTCACTCCTGTACTGTGAGCAATCAGAGCCTCCCCCCTCCCATTTTTGCTCAGCGATTTAGGGTCCACTACTTTGGCACAGCTGCCACCTTTTACCCTCCATCATGCAGAATATATCCTTTTAAAAAGGGTGTGGGGGATGGGAGCAGGTAACTAAGACATTTGGCATCTTAAAGTGCCTATTTTATATTTTCAGGGAGAACTTTTTCACTTGGAATAACAATCAGGTTGGAATTTGGACTCCTACACTCATAAATAAGTTTGGACAGAGACTTGAAGCTTGTTAGAGCACATTTTCCATTTCTTTATTTACCCCATCAGAAAAAAAACAAACAGGTGTAGGGGTGCAAAACTGAGACTGAGACATCCGAGAGCATATTTAGTTTTAGCACCAGCATAGTCTTTGTTCTCTAGGGAATGCTACAGAAACAAGGGCTTCATTGTTTGCTTTTGTTTGTGTGTGGGGAGGTATTTCATAAGTTTTTCATCAAATTTATGGTTTATACAAAGAAAGTATTAAAGCTCTTGAAACTGTACTATTTTCTCGGGTTTAAAAATTACTGGATACCTCCTCTAGTTTAAGAAGACCTACTCTTGTTGTCAACAATAAGATAACATTGTTTTTAGTAGTTAGATTCAGCACATCTTACTCCTTGCTGCTCATTAGAGAATCCCTGAAGAAACTGGAGTTCCAAGGCTTCAATTAGCTGATCATCTTGGGCATCTCCCTGGATCCTATGAGTCCTGACTGAAAAATAATGCAATTACAAGAGCCACTGTCCTATTGCCCCTCTTCTGTGTCTGTTCCCCCAAACCTAAATGCTCAAGTAACTTCCATGAAATAAATATCAAATTTGCATTTTTTCTATATTTGCTGTCCAAGTCTGTGTCATATATAGGTCTATATAATTATGTGAGGCTCACCAAAATTAAGAATACCATTCTGGTAAGTAATGGTTCCCTCAGTATACAAGTCAGAAGTCATACTAAATCTCATTTTTTTGTTTTGTTTTGTTTTGTTTTACCAGCAATATCCATAAAATTCACCCATTTTTATATGTTATTGAATTTTAGCATTTTACAGACTTATACAACCAACAGTACAATTTAATTTTAGAACATTTTCATCATGCTAAAAAGAAATCTAATGCCCATTTACAGTCACTTTCCATACCCAGGCAACAACTAATCTACTTTCCGTCTCCCTATATTTGCCTTTTTGTACATTTCATATAAATGGATTAATATGATATGTGTTCTTTTGTGTTTGGCTTCTTTCACTGAATGTAATATTTTGAGGTTCACTCATAGTGTAGCATGTATAGTACTTTGATCCTCAACAATATTCCATTGTGTGGATATATACATTTGCCAATCCATTCACCAGCTGATGGACATTTGGGTTGTTTCCACTTCTTGGTTATTATTAATGCTACTTTGAGCATTCATGTACAAGTCTTTGTGTAGACATATGTTTTTATTTCTCAAGGGTGATACGTAGGAGTAGAAGTGCTGGATCATATGGCATATCTCTTTAACTTTTTAAGAAACTGCCCAACTGTTTTACAAAGTAGCTGCATAATTTTACATTCCCACCAACAATGTATGAGAATTCTAATTTCACCACGTCCTCACCAATAAAAACTTATGGTTTGCCCTTTTTTATTATAGCCATTCTAGTGGTAAAATGAAAAATGATATTTCATTATAGTTTTGATTTGTATTTCTTCTAATGGCTAATAATGTTGAACATCTTTTCATGTGCTTATTGGCCCTTTATATATCTCTGGAGAAATGTCTATTCAAATCCTTTTTTTTTTAAGACCATTTTTTAAAATTGGGTTATTTGTCTTTTTATGATTGATTGTGAGTTCCTTATATATTCTGGATACAAGTATTTTATTGGATATATGATTTGTAAATATTTCCTCCCATTCTGTGGGTTGTCTTTCCACTTTTTTGATGGTGTATTTGAAACACAAAAGTTTTTAATTTTGAACAAGTCTCTTTTGAACTCTTAATGAAGCACAACATTCCATCAGTTCTAAATTTAATTGTTTAAAGAGAGAAAAGTGAAATGTTAAAAATTAAATCAACAATTATAATTGCATCAGTGTGAGAAAAGGATGAAATGGTTTTGCTAATCCATTTCCTTTAAAATAACCTAAAAGCTTTCATTAAGATAACAAGTTTGAGGGGTTTGTATTTTTGTTAAACTCATCAATGGATAAAAGTGAGTAAATAAATAAATTAATAAATATTTTTAAAAAAAGAATTCAGTAATTACCAATGTTATGTTTATCTCACCAATGTAAATATTGTTGTAAATATAGTTTTGCAAAGGCCTGCACAAGTAGAAAAGAATCATTATCTATATTATTTTACACTTAACTTGGTACTATGTGCCCACTGGATTACTTTTTTAAAAAGTGACTTTCCATCAAGGCTCTGCTAGGAATATAACTACTCTTAAGGACCCAGTCAATCCATTTTTGACAGATTTGCATAATTTGTTCAAATCAATACCCTGAAATCTGAGCTATAGGATGATGAAGTTAAAGCTGTTGATTGTAATCAACCTAGTAAAGTGGAAATGCAGTGGTAATAAGTAGCTAATTAAAATAGTAAGGTCTATTAAGTACAGTCAACATTCCATACTGAAGCAATTTCGCCAAATATAAAAACAGGTTAATTGAGAACAAGACATTGTCTAGATAAATGTCAGGTAACTAAGGAGGTTCTCAGAAGCTTTTATAAAAAGAAAGCATAAAAGCCATGGCCCTACACAAATAGGAGAGATTTCTGCCAGAAACAAATAGAACTGTTAGAACTAGAACATTACCTGTGGTTTGAACCAGTAAGACTCATTCTAAAACAAGAGGAATATGTTTTAATATCTTAAAGCGCTATGCCATTATATACATATAAAGCCTGCAAATTTTATATACAAGAAGAAAGTAACCCAATTTTCCCAATCATAAAAGTTCAGAAAGAAAAGAAATGTATCTATTTATCAAAACCTGAGTTTAAGCAGGCTCATCAGCCTATTTTATAGCTGGAATAATATTAACTGTAAAAACCTAGGTATCACTGTTTTTTGTTTTTTGTGTTTTGTTTCCCCACATGCTATGCAAGACCTCTGTACATGTTCCCAGGAGTTCCCAGAAGATAAATTTATAAACAAAGAGTAAGCTACCTTGAGATATTCACTATACAACTGTTTCCAATGAGTGCTGATATCTTTATAGAGCTGTGCTGCCGCTTCTATTAGGAACAATAAAAGTACATAGATGGACACCAAACATCACTGTTCCTATCAGGAACCACCGCTACTTCTTCTAGGAACCAGTAGTTTCCCCTCAAGCCCCACCAGTGCTCTGCTGGGTGCTGGCTATCTCCAGTGGCCCACTGAATCCCTCAATGGGACATAGAAGCATAGTAAAGGCATGTATGTGTTCAATTCTTTACATTCTATTAGATGCATCTGCAAACCTTCCCTTGCCCTAATGTCTTATAAAGCTTTGAATGAGACAATGTTTTCTTCTTTTTCACTTTTAGCCCATTCTCTTGGACCCAGTCCATGGGGCTTGTCTGATATGGGTCTAAGTGCCAAGTACCACACAGTTCTGAGAAGTGCTCCTCTATTCTAGTCTGACTCTATTTTATAAGTTTCCATATCTACCCTTAAATCTCTCATCTTTTTATGCATGATTTTTGCTTTTTCTGTTAGATCCTTCAGTATTGTATCACAGTTATTTTAAAGTCTAGATATGGTAATTTCAATACTTGGGTGATCTCTGGGTCTGCTCTTACTGACTGCTTCCTCTTTTGAGCACAATTGTTTTCTTCTTTGTGTGTCTTTTAATTTTTTATTCTATGCCAGATATTTTGGATAAAAGAACAATAAAGAATAAAGTTAATATTTACCTCCAAAAAAGAGCACACACCACTTTTCCACTTTGACTACTAGAATGGGGAGAGGTAGCTAAGTCAACCTGACCTGAGGTTTAGGTGGATTTAGTCTCTATGCAGCATTATTTTGATGCAGGTCACTTCTGGCTTTGAATGTTCTGAGGACAGAATCAACTCATTGGATTAACTGAAAGTTCTCTTTGCTCTCCAGTGTTGCTCAGGCTTTATGCACCTTAGATCTCTCTCCTCCCTGTTGCCCTTCATGTGAGTTGCTTACACTCTATCAAGGCCCAGAATGTCTTGGAAAAGTTTTTCTCAGCTCTCCTGCCCCATCCTCAGACTTGGGTAGGTGAAATCCCAGAATGCCTTGAATGGGATTCTTTAGCATTCCTGTCCTGTCCACTGCCCTTGGGTTGCTGTATTGGACTTTCTCAGCTCTCTTGCTCTATCTTCAAGTTTTTCTGTACTACCCCAGCACTCAGTGAAGACCTTATGAAAGAGTGGGTGACTGGATGCAGACCTATCTGTGGCTGAGACTCCTTGGAATTCTAATCTGTCATACCAGCCCATTTGTGGCGATTAAACATTCTTTAAAAGTATGGTTGGGACTTTTGATTGACCAAGATAGTGCCATAAGGGGCTCCAGGGATCTATTCCCCCACAAATATCTGAACAACTAGCAAAAATGGCAGAGCCATCTTCCTCAGACCTGCAGAAGACAGTTAAAGGTTTGTAGTAATTGAGCAAGTACCAAATCAAGAAAATGCAGCTTAAAAACATAGGAGAAGCTTGTGGTGCCCTTTCTCTCTCCTTCCCCAATGCCTCCCTGGTGTGGTGCAGAGCCAGCCTATGCTCCGATTGTGGGTCCCTGGCCCAATTCTGGAGGGAGCAGTGTAACCCTTCTGCACATATTGGGGTACATGTATGGCCGTGCCAATCATTCAGGTAGCAGCCTGAAAGACTGAACCTGGAAACTCATTTCTGGATCTGTCCCACAACTTGCCCTGCAGGCAGAAGTCTCTTGTACACAGCCAAAGCAGTATAAGAAACAATTAAGTCAAAGCAGCCTGGGGCAAAGGATTACTTTAAGGCAAACAATAGAGCACCCAGAAGGAGGAGAAAGTATTGCAGGAAGTAGAAGGGACATTAAAATTCCTGTAAATTGGGGATTAATGTTGTTTTCATGCCTGCTAACACATCTATTCTGCAGCCTATGGATTAAGGAGTAATTTCAACTTTCACATTATTTAAGAAATACATTTCATAAGACTATAGCTGCTACAGATAGTGATTCCACTGATGAAACTGGGCAAAGTAAACTGAAAATCTTCTGGAAAGGATTCACCATTCTTGATGCCATTAAGATCATTCATGATTCATGGGAGAAGGTCAAAATATCAGCACTAGCAGGGGTTTGGAAGAAGTAGATTCCAACTGTCCTGGATGACTTTGACTTCAGTGGAGGAAGAAACTTCATATGTGATGGAAATAGCAAGAGAACTATAATTAGAAGTAGAGCCTGAAGATATGACAGAATTGCAGAATCTCATGATAAAACTTTAATGGATAAAGTGTTGCTTTTTATGGATGAGCAACGAAGGTGGTTTTTTTGAGATGGAATTTACTCCTGGTGAAGATGCTGAAATGACAAAAAAGGATTTAGAATACTATATAAACTTAGTTGATAAATCAGCCACTGGGTTTGAGAGGATTGCCCTCAATTTTGAAAGAAGTTGTACTATGGGTGGTAAAATGTTATCAAACAGCATCGCATCCTATAGAGAAATCGTTCATGAAAGGAAGAGTCGATTGATGTGGCAAACTTCATTGTTGTCTTATTTTAAGAAACTGCCACAGTAGCTCCAACCTTCAGCAACCACCTCCCTGATCAGTCAGCAGCCATCAACATCAAGACAAGACCCTCCACCTGCAAAAAGATTATGACTTGCTGAAGGCTCAGATGATGGTTAGCATTTTTTAGCAATAAAGTAATTGATATATACATTTTTTATATATAATGCTATTGTACACTTAATAAACTACAGTCTAGTGTAAACATTCATATGCACTAGGAAACTAAAATATTGGGGGAACTCACTTTATCATGATATTCTCTTTATTGCAGTGGTCTGGAACTGAACCCACAATATGTCTGAGGTATGCCTATAACTGTTTTGAAATGATGGAGAAAAGAGAGGTAAAAGACACTAAAATACTAAGTCCTTAGCTTCCATAGCAGAAAGTCATTGAAAAATAGAAAAATAGCAATATAAGTAATATCTGACAAAAACCACTAATACCAACCACACATATTATTATAACTTTTATTAGTGTGACAGTTGGAAGTTCTTTTATGAATCCCAAAAAAGAGAAAGATTATGCTTTTGAACTAATCCATTCCTGTGGGTGTGAGATCCTTTTGATTGGACTTCGTCAGTGAGGCATGAGCCAGCTTGGTTCTCCGTCCTCTTGCTGGCCCGTATAAATGGAGACACAGAGAGAGACAGACACACACAGAAAAAGGGAGCTCTGCCACTTTTGATCCTGCCATGTGCAAGAGGACTTGAGGATCGCTAGCAGCCAAATCTTAAGCACAAAGCTCCCAAGAGGCTGGGCCCAGGCAGCAGCTGAAGGCTAGAGACAAGCCCTATGCTTGGTTGCCCACAGCTGAGCTCTGGGAGATGGTAGATTCTGGAGGGCAAGGCAGGGACCTTGGTAAAGATCAGTGGCCATTTTGTTTTGTCAAGTGGCAGGACCCTGAGAAAGCAACTCTGTTGATGGCTTAATTAGGACATTTCAGTGCCTCAAAACCGTAAGCTTTTACCTAAGTAAATTTCCCATCATAATAGCCACCCCATTTCTGGTACTTTGCATTGGTAGGCCTGTGGCAAACTAAGACAATCAATGTTATTGTTAGTGTTTGAGTTCTTAATCTATGAACATGTTTTGATAAAAATAAAATCTAAATTTAAGAAAGCAAGCAAGTTGCTACCGAGACTCAGAAAAGGTTCATCTTAATTGTTATTGTTGTGAGATGTTTCAGCCTAAATTTGGACTCATTTAAATTTCATTTGCATGGAAGTTATTGGAAAACAAACCACTGATTTTTCAATATGCATCACACACACCAAGATAACTTTGCCTTTTTTTTTTTTTTTTTTAAATAACTGACTTTATTTTTTCTTTTTGGTGTACAGTTCTATGAGTTTCCCCCTCCCCCGCCCTCCCCGCTTCCTGCCTATGTCCATTCACTGGGTGATCTTCTGTGTCTGCTTCTTGCCTTCTCTTCTCATTTTTCTCCTCCAAGCTTCACCAGGATTCGATCCTAGGGAGCTCTTATGTGGGAGAGAGGCACCCTGTCACTTGCGCCACCTCAGTTCCTGGTTTCTGGTACGTCTCGCCTTGGCACTCCTCTGCATCTCTCTTTTGTTACGTCATCATCTTGCTGCATGGCTCACTGCATGTCTGTACAGGTCCAGCTTGCCTGCTCACCTTTTTTTTTTTTTTTTTTTTTTTTTTTTTACCAGGAGGTCCCAGGGATAGGACCCAGATCCTTCCATATGGTAGATGTATGCCCAACCACTTGAGCCACATCTGCTTCCCAACTTTGCCTCTTAATACTACAGCTTTTATTGAATAGATGTATTCTTTTCAAAGATTGCAGTTCTATTTGTTCTTCTGTAGTATAAAAGCATAAAATTTTTTTCCCCATCAAGATAGTAACTAAACATAGAAAAACTACAAGTGCCATCATGTGTAAAGCCTCACTGCGTCAGATTGGGCACCCCTAAATGTACAGTCATACTCTAGTTCCTGAGCTAGACAATAGTTCCTCCTCTGGGTCCAATAAACCAGGCCTATAAACAAAGATTATCCTGGGCTGGAGGAGAACTTCAGAGACCAGCAGCAGATCAAACAGCACTTTGACTCACAGTGGAGCTTCACAATAAGCTGTTTTTCCAGAAAAAGTTATCCTTGTCTCACTCTACACTGTATACTTAAACAATTCCATATTAAAAATTCATTTAAAATATAATACATACAGGTGAAGATAGATGTGATATTCAGATGGTAAATACTTTCCTAAACTTGACTCTAAATAAAATACATAGCATATTTGACAACAGAAAGATATTAAAAATATTAAAAGTCAAATAACAATTGAGAAGGGTTTTGTTTCCTAATAAAAATGAAAACAAAATAATTCCAATATAAATAGAAAATACCTAATATCTAGAAAAGATAAAAAATATTAACATCATTCCATATAAAGAGAATGTATAAATCAATAAGTAAAAGGATACTGTCACAAAAAATGAGCAATAAATAAATAAAAAGATAATTTATAAAAGAAGTACAAATGGCCAATAATCTAACATCAACTTAATAACCAAAAATGAAAATTCGCTTTGATCACTTTATTAAAATTGTGTCAAAATGATATTTTGTTTTGACTGCTAAAAACAGAGCTGTGGAATATATGTAAACACATACACATTTACATATACGTTTACTTCTATATCTATCTATAGTTATTGAAATCCATGAGTTCACAGGGTTCATTTCAGTTTTCTCCCTTTTCATATTTGCAACTCCCACCTCTAATACTGAGAAGCCTAGCTCCCATTATCCTTAATATATTTATTTATTTAACCAACAGCCCTGTATGTAACCAATCTTCTAGCCTATTTGTGATCTGACTCCCTTGGGCAGACTAGCCCTGTTCTCCTGACATTGCTGCCCTCCTCACCCCATTGAAGCTCTGTATCACATGTGAGTCTGCCCTTCCACAAATGCCCTCCTCATCTTGCTTGGGTTCTGACTCCCCACGTGGGACAGTCCTCCTACACAGGTCTCTCCTAGTCTCCCTCAGACTCCCAGAGGGTGGAGTAAGAAGAGTCCCTGTTCTGGGTCTTTGCACTTCCCACCCCAGCACAGATGCTTGCTCTGCCCCAACTAAGGCCACTAGGATCCAATTGCTCAGGGAGGAAGTGGATGAGAATTGGAACTTTTTGATATTTTGCAAAGTTTTTACAATAAGTATTACTTATTACTTTTATTAGTATTACAGTAAGTATTATAATAAGTAATACAATAAGCATGACTTTGGTAATTTTTAAAAGATGGTTTTTTGCTTATTTTTTATTGTAAAGATCAGATCAGATTCTGATATATTAGACTAGAGTTAGCAAACTTTTTCTGAAAAGGGCCAGGGAGTAAATATTTTTGGCTGTGCGGCCATACAGTACCTGTCACAACCACTCAACTCTACCATTGTATTGTGAAAGCAAATGGTCATGGCTATGTTCCAATTAAACTTCATTTACAAAAAAGGGCAGCAGGCCAGATTTGGCACTTGGATCACAGTTTGTCATTCCCTGCATTAGACAGTACCTAGGATTGGATGCAATAGGCCAGGGTTCAAGCCCTCTTTCAATACCTGTGAAACCTTTGACAAATTACTTGACCTCCCCTGAGCTTCATATGTAAAATAATCTGGATCTATCTAAAACTAAGATTTTTGTGAGGCTCTTATGGGGTATCAGATATGAAAGTGCATGATAAACACTAAAGTGTTACATAATATACTTGCCAAGAAATGAGTTCTGAGAGGGTGAGGTAATGGAAAACTTTGTGAAGATCAAGTAAAGGAGTTTGGATTTTATAATAGCTAGTGGGTATTTACTAATATGAAAATGGAATGAGGAAGATTAATCAGGCAGTGATTCAGAGGATGAAAAATAAATGACCTGAAAGCAAATCACTAAGTATTTACCAAGGCCTAGGTATGAAACTAGAAGAAAACAGATCCAACATAGACTAAGGAGGGAGAGGCAGTGGGTCTTT
The DNA here is from genome assembly GCA_026826555.1 of Tolypeutes matacus. Lineage (NCBI taxonomy): Eukaryota > Metazoa > Chordata > Mammalia > Cingulata > Chlamyphoridae > Tolypeutes > Tolypeutes matacus. The sequence goes on from JAKSZT010053882.1 coordinate 1,055,146, forward strand.
ATGACCAATATGCCAAGGAAAGCAAATGGAACGTAGTGGGAAGGATAGAGGGAGAAAAAGAGAGACGGAAGAAAGACAGAGACAGAGAATTTTGTTAGGTTCATTTGTATAACAAATCATTAAAGCATTATTCTGATTCTGCCAACAAGCTGTAGCCACTGCAATGAAATTTAAAAAGACTTTGGCTTAAAATGTACATCACACTTTTTGTATCAAGGAAATGAAGCAGGAAAGATTTGCCTAAGATTTCAAGAACCTTAAAAAAGACAAAGAAAGGAATTTCTATAGGCTTCACTAAGAAATGTATTTAATATGGCTTTGATATAAAGATAAGCAAGCTTGCCTCTGTCTCTTGCTAGACTGACTTGCAAAGAATCTGGGAGGACAGGCCACTGTGGAAAACATCTTGCTGATATTTCCCCCATTGTCCAACTTTACCTATTCATGCACTTCAGAGCTCATTAGGATCCTTGGTCTGTGATACCAGCTTTTTGGTGAGAAACTTCAAGAAGAAAAGGTTTGGCATTAACCTTTTCAGGGCTATTTTGCACATTGCCACAAAATTCCCAATAAGCCTAAAATTGGGTGAGACTATTTTAGAAATTAGATAATTTGGTTTCTAGTGTCAGCAAAGACATCAGTTGTGGATCTCAGGCAAAAAAAATCATAATGTGGAGGGATAATAATTTCCAAAATTAAGTTGTGTGTTCTTTCTTCTCCTCTATGACCATCACCTACCACACCCACAGAAGTGTGACGACTGTTTGTTCCATGGGATTGATTGTCAAAATAGAACTAGACCATGACAGAAAATCCCTTTTATGCTCAAAAGCAATGAGTCTAGGTGTGAGAAATTTTTTTTAGGAAATAGTAGAAGCAATTTTCCTGGCTTTCAGTTTCAAATCTTGGCTTGACTACTTTTTTAGGACAGTGGATCAAGCATCATGCAATAGTAAGTGCTTAATAAATGCATGCACAAATATGAGACTTTAAGTAAGTCACATTAACCTCTCTGGTCCATTTTTTTAAATTTCTAAATCTCATTTTGATTTTATATAAGCAAGGCAAATATGATCTATCAATATTAGGTGATGAGTAACTGATAATGATGGTGATGAATAGCAAATGATATTACTATGTCTTCAGGTTTCACTGCACAGTTCTTTTTTCCAGGGAAATCTGGACCTTTGAATATATTAAGGAAACAGAATTGAAACATTGTTTAATCAGGTCCCAAGATAATCTCAGACCCAGCATTCCTCTGAATGGGGGAAAGATAAAGGGTATATAGAAGAAGGATTGAGATTGTTACCCTTCCATGACAGAAGAGGCCATTAAAATTCTTGGGAAAAAAAGGTAAAAACAAGAGAGCTAATGGACCAGCTCAGGCGGCTGTTTTGATGCTTGGACATAACAAATAGGCACAAGTTACCAGAACCCAGCCCAATATTCCAGCCCTTTGTCACTGATTATACATACTTCCTCTTCTAATTCAGGGCCCATGTCAGATGGTGATGATTTGGAAACATTTTAGGGACCCTAGCTTATCAGAGTACTTAAGTGGCCATGGAATGATTAAAAGAAATGTGTGCATTCAAATACAAAAGAAGAATGATTTGAAGGTTGGGCACAAGGGATAGCAGATGTCAACTATTAATTAATAGCCTATTACCAAGGCTTCAGTCCAGTAAGAAAGAAAGTATTCTGTGCCTGACTCATCATTATCTAACCCTTACAGGGCTCTGATTTCACATAAGAACTCTAAAGGAAGGCATTTCCTTCCTCCCTTGGCATATTCAAGAAAGAATTGTGTGGCCATTGATGGAGTAATAATGCTTTAAACTTCTGCACTTCTATGTCAAGCGCTAAATACACAAGAAAAAAAAAAAAAGGTCAGCGATGTTATTACTAATGTACAGATCTTGAGGAATCATTCTGTCTTTCTTGTTCTTAATTAATGCAGTTCAGTGAGACTGAGCTGGGCACACAGGAATTTGAGACCTCCCTCTCAGCCTTGTCTGCATTTAGGTAGCACATAATAAGCGTGTAGTCAGTTTGTGCCCTAGTCAAACGGTTTTAATAAATCCCTATAAGCATTTCAGATCTGAAGCCAGCAGGGGTATAGCAGGGGAGGTAGTGCTAGACATGAGTTGAGCCCAGCTTTATGAATGAAGTGCCTACATGTCATTAATGGCTGAATAGTTCCCCTAACAAGTGTAATTGGGCCTCCAGGGAGCTTCTCCAAGCCTCTACGTTAAATCCTCCAGTGGTGAGGATGCTCAGACCTTGAAGGTAAGCGGAACCATTCCTGTTTTACCCTGAGCCCAAGGGTCAAACAGGCCTCAGGGAAATAGTTTGGAACTGTCATTTAACATTATCACCGACATGTACTGTATTTCCAAGCAGCCTGCAAAGGGAGCCAGCGGCATGCGTGCATGGCCCCGAGCTGCAGGGTGGTAGCATGTCACATGTCTGGTAACAGAAGGGGATAACCATCCCAGTACAAACTTGACATATATAAATTGATTACATAAGTGGGCAGTGGTGGTCCTTTCAAGTACACTCCTTTTGTTTGAGCTTTACAGTAAAATTACCAGCAGCAGTTTACAATTAAGGGGAATAATAATAACTCAATATGCTTTCATCTGCACATACAATTACAATGAACTGCATGCCTTAATAGGATTGTGAAAAATCTGCGTTTGACCCATACAAAAAAGTAAACATTCTTGTTCTGGATACTATATCATTATCACAACAAAGAGAAACTCCTGAAATCTGATGATTTAAACATCTGGAGAATGTTAATCACTTCAAAATGACGGATGTTTTTTATTTTAGCTTTTGACAGACACACTCCTTTCATAGATAGATGATTATTTACATAAATTACATCATCAATGTGAAAAAAATCAGAATAACTTCAAAGGATAAAATGCTTAATTAAAAAGAACTTGTATTTCTATTTTTCTCTTTCTCTCTGTTTTCTCTTTAAAGAAGGAGTAAAATACCCACTTACTTGGTAAACCCACCAGTTTCTTTGTAAGTGAATATACATTGAAGGAATTACCTTTTTTAAATTCTTCATGTTGAAGACAGTAAAGATAAATTACTCTGTTCTGAATTCCCTAAAGCCTATTAATTACTTTGAGTCCACTCTAACTTCTAAAGTTTTCCCCTTAGTAAAAAAGGCAGTTTGATGTTTACCACAACCACTCCAAAGAATGACACCTAACAAGATTGAAGTTCAAATAGAATCTGAGACTCACCCTCTCTTCCCAATCAGATTCCCAAATTAGCCTCCGTAAATGGAGAGAAATGAAAGTTTTAAAATAACTCAGTGCTGATCCAATAGTTTAATAGATTTCATTTCATTGTTGCTGGAGAGGCTTTCGGGCAGGAATAAAATTCAAGAGCAGTCCAAACAGAAAGATTTTAAAACTCTGCTCTTCCAGAGAGCGGCCTCCAAGGCACTGGGGCTGTGTCCCTCAGGGTTGGCCTCTGACTGGCGGCGTGCTGCCTGATGCTGGTTGGTAGAGCTGGTGCAATTTAGCTGATCCACTACAATTTCCTCCTACACTCAGAGCTGATCTGCAGGCTGACCTTAGACAATTTGTCTTCTTTCAGGGAGAAATGTCACCAGAGAGGAAGCTATTAAGTCAAGAAGGTAATTCTCTCTGAACAGTCCACTGTATAAACAGAACTTGACCTCAAGGTAATTTATAGCTGGTCCCTAACAAAGAGACTTAAGAGATAGGCCTGATATAGTTGAGATCTGAATCTGTCAATAAAAAGGGCAAGCCAAATCCTCAAATGTGGAGTGGCCACATTTAGACTATAAGCCAGATTAATATATTCTTCAGACAATGAGAGTGGCATTTGGTCATTCAGAACAAAAGGCTCATTTTATTAACAAATCAGAAGTTTGTGTTTACACAATTAGCCTATCAATTGTCTTGTTCTTTAATATACGTTAATTACTTTTTGTCCAGCTAGCACCTAAGCATGGTATAAAAGTTATGTTTTCTTAAAAACAATGAGTTGGACTCAATGCTCAAGACCCAGATATGTGCCAGAATTGCTAAGAGGTTTATTTTAACAGAGTGGAAAATGAAAAATTAAATTTCTAAATTGTGTTGAATGAATCATGTTACCTGAGGTCTCAGAGATTGACATCATGGATCAAGATGTGAGGGTCAACCTGCTGAGCTGTCTCTTGGCAATATTCCACGGGCCATCTTTGATGGATTTTGGAGAAACTGTTGGGAAAAAAAAGAGGAAAGAAAAGAAGAAAAGGAGAAGAAAGGGAGGAAGAAAAAGAAGTATTTTAAAAGAACTGATTTATGCACTTCAAAACTCCCTGTTTTATGGTTTATTTATAGTTAGATTTTTATAGTTATCTTTTAGAGTTAATGTTACTTGTTTTATATTTCCCATTCCCTTTGTCCAAATGAGGGTTTTCTGCCTTTTTTATTACAATTAAGTCTCAGCTCCATTTATTAATAGTTTGTTTTATGCTTTCCTCTCCAAGGTCCAGGTTTTTCCTTGTAAGGTCTAGTTTAGTTGGAAAAGGCTTCCTATCTCCCACTTTCTGCCCCTATCTTTCCCAAGTACTTCTCTCTTTCTCCAGTGCCATCCTATTCACTAGGCAGTTCTACCGGGGTCTGCAGATTGGAGACCACCCACATCCTGCAAGTGGAAACATGCTAAAAACCTGTCAGTTACTGCTGACACAAAGTCCATTAGGGTAAATTTTAATGCTGTGAAAACTTTTTTGAAAAGCTTTCACAGACTTTCCGCAGACATTTTCCCATGCCTAGTGTTGGCATTTTAGGTCTAAGACTAGCAACTCATACTTTGTTTCTTGACTGGCACTAACTTTCAAAGTGACAATTACAAAGCCCTGGAACGTCATGAAATCTCAATTTGCTCAGTCTATAAAATGGGACTACCAACACAACTGAATCCCCTCAAGCACTCAAGCACTGCCTCCCTCAAGCAGATAAAGTACTTTGAGATCCTCACAAGAAAATTATAAAGGAGGAATTGGAGAGTATAATGATGTTTTTCCAAATTGAAAGTGACAACCAGCATTTAGTGGGGGAATCAGGAGACAGAATTGAGAGCAGGAAGCCTTATATTCTTTGCACAGATGGTTTAGTTTTTACTGAATGATGGAGAAGAAGTTGAGTAAATGAATAGCGATATGTCCTTAAAAGATTCAGGCAGCCATGCAATTATACAGGAAAAATCTGGCAGTTACTGAAGGCTTGGACTGGTCTTTATTATACAAAATAAAGCCTCCCACTGGTTTTACCTTTAGCTGAAGTCATAAGGCTTAGTGTTCCACTATAAAATAACGTGATATAATTACTATTGGCACAATTTGAAAAATAGGATATTTTTAAAAATTCCTAACACAAAGATATGGCACACAGTAAATATGTAATAAATGCCCATAGGAAAAAAATATTAAATGATTTTCAGTTCAAGGAAAATGCTTTACTTTACAGTTTGGCCTTTCTTTGAACTCTTGCCCACCTCTGCTTTTCTTTCCTTTTTTATTTTTTAAAATTTATTTTTTTTAATTAGAGAACTTGTTGGTTTACAGAAAAATCATGTAAAAAATAAAGCATTTTCATATACCCTACCCCCTATTATTCACATTTTGTATTAGTATGGTGCCTTTGTTCCAAATGATGAAAGAATATTATAATTGTACTATTAACAATAGTCCATAGTTTATAACAGGTTGTATTTTTTTCCAATATACTAACCTATTATTGACAGCTTGCATTAGTGTGGTACATTTGTTAAATTCATGAAAGAATATATTTATAATTTTACTATTAACTATAGTCCCTTGTTTATAATAGGGTCTGGCAATTTTTTATCTTTTTTTTTTTAATTCCCCCCTTGCTGCTTGTGCTCGCTGTGTCCATTTGCTTTGCACTCTTCTCTGTCTGCTTGTCTCCCTTTGTTGCATCATCTTGCTGCGCAGCAGGCTGGCTTGCCTTCACCAGGAGGCCCCAGGAATCGAACCCGGGGCCTCCCATATGGTAAACGGGAGCCCAACCAATTGAGCCATAGCTGCTTCCCCCTTGTTTACAATAGGATTCACTGTGTTGTATAGTCTTATGTTTTATATTTTAATTTTTATTCTAGTAACATATATACAACATAAAATTTCCCCTTGTTTTAGTTGCTAAAAGGTGCCAAAAGCAATGTAGCAGAAATGGGTATTTATTTTACTTTTACAATAGGGATTTATTACCTTAAAAGCTTACATTTCTGAAGCTATGAAAATGTCCAAATCAAGGTGATGATCTCTCCCCAAAGACCAATACGTGAGAGGCTTCTACTGGTCTCTCCCTTCTCCGGGTTTCATTGCTTCGGCTTTGGGCTTCCTCTCTCCCGGGTTCCATTCAATTCAGCTCCTTGCTCTCATGGCTTGTTTTTCTGTCAGTTTCTAGAAGTTTGTCTCTCTGTCCCTCTCTGCATTCATCCCCATTAAGGACCCCAGTAAGAGGATTGAGACCTGGGTCATGCCTTAGTGAAGTAATCTAATCAAATTGTCCCACCTATGATAGGGTCACACCTACAGGAATGGATTAGCTCTAAGGACATGATCTTTTCTGGGGCCCATAGAAGCCTCAAACTACCACACCCCTTTTAACCACATTGACATATATAATTCAGTGCTGTTAATTAAACTCACAATATTGTGCTACCATCACCACTATCCATTTCCAAAACTTTACAACCAACACAAACAGAAACTCTGTCCAAATTAAGCATTAACTCCCCATACACTACTCCCAACCTACCCCTGGTGACCTATATTCAACATTTTAACTTTATGGCTTTACTTATTCTAATTATTTCATACCAGTGAGAACATACCATGTTTGTCCTTTTGTGTCTTGCTTATTTCATTCTACATAATTTCTTCAAGGTTCATCCATGTTGTCTCATAAAGTAGAACTTAATTCTTTTTTAATGCTGAGTGATATTCCATTGTTTGTATATACCAGTTTGTTTATCCATTCGTTGGTTGATGGACACTTGGGTTGCTTCCATCTTTTGGCAATTGTAAATAACGTGCAAATATCTGTTTGAGTCCCTGCTATCAGTTCTTTTGGGAACTGCCAGGGATTGCAGTAATTCTATACTTAGCTTTCTGAGGCACCACCAAATTGAATTCCACAGCAGCAGCATCTTTTTACAATCCCATAAGCAATGAATGAGTGTTGCAATTTCTCTACATCCGCTCCAACACCTGTAATTTTCGTTTTTTTTTTTTTTTAATAGTAGCCATTCTAGTGGGTGTGAGATGGTATCTCATTGTGGTTTCGATTTGCATTTCCTTCATAGCTAATGTGGTTTAGCATTTTTTCCATGTGCTTTTTAGTCATTTGTACATCCTCTTTGGAGAAATGTCTGTTTAAGTCTTTTGTCCATTTTTTAAAAACAATTTATTGAAGTATGTCATTCATACATGAACATACATAAACTATAAGTGTTCAGTAAACGTTGTGAACTTACAAAACAAATATGCATAACATCATACAGGGCTCCCACACATCACCCCCCTATACACAAACATCCTGCATTGTTGTGAAACATTTGTTAACAAATTATGAAAGAGCATCGTCACAGTATTACTAATAACTATAGTCTTTATCTTACTCTCCTATACATTTTTTTAAAGGATTTGTTTATTTGTGTATTTACTTTTATCCATTTTTACATTCCTCCTCCCCCCAATTTTTGCTGTTTTTATGTCCATTCGCTGGGCAACTCTCTGTGTCCATTTCCTGCCCTCTCTTCTCATCCTTCTCCTCCTATCTTCACTGGGATTCAATCCTCGGAATCTCTGATGTGGAAGAGAGGCATTCTACCACCTGTACCACCTTGTTCTTGGTTTTTCAGTGCGTCTCATCTTGGCTCTCCCTTGTGTCACTCTCCTGTTACATCATCATCTTGCTGCATGGCTTGTGGGGACTGGCGGTGCACCTACGCATGGGGCCTGGTGGCCCACGCACCTTCTATATTTTTCTTTATTTTTACTGGGAGGTCACGGGGATCGAACCAAGGTCCCTTCATATGGGAGACGGATGCCCAACCATTTGAGCCATATCCGTCCTACTGCTATATCTCTTAAGGTTGACCAAAGATACCTAGAGTTACAGTCTTTTCCAATACACGATGTTCATATAATAAATCAGGCTTAGTTTATCATCAGCAGTCTAAAAACCAGGCCTAGGGAGAAAAACTAGGTCCGGGGACACATGCATGGTTTCTAATATAGCAAATATTTAGCCTACCCTGATTATTACAAAATCAGGACAGTAAGAATATTCACAATCTTTTGTCCATTTTTAAATTGGATTGTTTTGTCTTTTTATTGTTGAGTTGTAGGATTTCTTTACATATTTTGGATATTAAAACCTTATTAGATATGTGGTTTACAAATATTTTCTCCCATTGAGTAGGTTGTCTTTTACTTTTGTGATAAAGTCCTTTGGTGTACAAAAACTTTAATTTTTTTGAGGCCCTATTTATCTATATTTTCTTTTGTTGTTTGTGCTTTGGGTGTAAAGTCTAAGAAACCATTGCCTAATGCAGGATCTTACATATGTTTCCCTACATTTTTTCTAGGAGTTTTATTGTCCTAGTTCTTATATTTAGGTCTTTGATTGATTTTGAGTTACTTTTTGTACATGGTATGAGATAGACGTTCTCCTTCATTCTTTTGAACATGGATATCCAGTGTTCCCGGCACCATTTGTTGAAGAGGCTATTCTGTCCCATTTAAGCAGAGTTCACAACCTTGTCAAAAATCATTTGACCATAGATGTGAGGGTCTATTTCTGAACTCTCAATTCGATTCCATTGGTCTATATATCTATCCTTGTGCCAATACCATGCTGTTTTGACCACTGTAGTTTTGTAATAAGCTTTAAAGTCAAGAATTTGAATCCTCCAATTTTGCTTTTTTTCAAGATGGCTTTGGCTATTCAGGACCCCATACCCTTCCAAATAAATTTGCTAATTGACTTTTCCATTTCTGCAATGCAGGCTGTTAGAATTTTGATTTGAGATTAAATTGACTCTGTAAACCATTTTGGGTAGAATTGACATCTTAACCATTTTTAATATACCAAACAATGAGCATGGAATGTCTGTCCATTTACTTAGATCTTCTTTGATTTCTTTAAGCAAAGTTTTGTAGTTTTCTGTGTATAAGTCCTTTACATCCTTGGTTAAATTTATTCCTAGATATTTGGTACTTTTATTTGCTATTGTAAATGCAATTTTTTTCCTGATTTCCTCTTCAGATTGCTCAATACTAGGTATAGAAACAACACTAATTTTTGCTTCTTTATCTTGTGCTCCAACACTTTGCTGAGTTTGTTTATTAGCTCTGGTAGCTTTGTTATAGTATTTTGGGGCTTTCTATTTATAGGATCATGCCATCTGCAAATAGTGAAAGGCTTACTTTTTCTTTTCCTATATGGATGCTTTTTAATTCTTTGTTTTGCCTAACTGCTTGGGCTAGAACTTCCAGCACAATGTTAAATAACAGTGGTGACAGTGAGCAGCCTTGTCTTGTTTCTTTGAAGGAAATCTTTCATTCTTTTACCATTAAGTATGATGCTAGGTGTGGGTTTTTCGTATATGGCACTCTATCATGTTGAGGAAGTTTCCTTCTGTTCCTATTTTTCTTAGTGTTTTTTTTTTTTTTTATCAAGAATGGATGCTAGACTTTGTCAAATGCCTCTTCAGTGTCAATTGATGATAATATGTTTATTTTCCCTTACTTTTGTTAATATGTTATGACACATTAATTGATTTTCTTATGTTGAACCACCCTTGCATAACTGGGATAAAACTAACTTGATCATGGTATATAATTCTTGTAATGTGTTATTGGGTTCAGTATGCAAGTATTTTGTTGAGTATTTTTGCATATATATGCATAAGATAAATTGGTCTTAACTTTCTTTTAGTATCTTTATCTGGCTTTGGTATTAGTGTCATGTTAACCTTGTAGAATGAATTATGTAGTGTTTCCTCTTATTCAATTTTCTGGAAGATTTTGAGCATGACTGGTATTAACTCTTCTTGGAATGTTTGATAGAATTTACCTGCGAAGCCATCTGACCCTTGGCTTTTCTTTGTTAGGGTTTTTTTGATACTGATTCAATAGCTTTACTTGTAACTAGTTTGCTGAGAGATACTATTTCTTGTAGAGTCAGGGTAGGTTGTTTGTGTTTCTAGGAATTTATCCTTTTCATCTCAGTTGTCTAAGTTGTTGGCATACAGTTGTTCATAGTATCCTTTTATGATCCTTTTTATTTCTATGGTGTCAATAGTAATGTTCCCCCTCTCATTTGATTTTATTTGCATTTTCTTTTTTTTTTTCTTTGTTAGCATAGCTGAGGTTTTTTCAATTCTATCAATCTTTTTAATGAATCGAACTTTGCTTTATTAATGCTCTCTAATGCTTTTTTATTTATTTTTTTATTTTTTTACAAAAGAAAACAAAGTATTATTATTTTAATATAGCTCAAAAAAAGTCATAGACATCAGTGAAAAAAAGTCAAAATATTGTATACCTCAAAAGGATATTGAGACTTATGGACAAACAGTTATATTAATATTGAATATTATCATATTGAAATGAACAAAATCAGAGAAAAATGCAATGCCATCAGCCCTATGGTGTGAGAAATGTTTTTTTGTTTTTTTTTAAATATTTTATTTATTTATTCATTTATCCCCCCCTTGCTGCTTGTGCTCGCTGGGTCAGCTAACCACGCCGGGCGGGCGGGCTTGCCTTCACCAGGAGGCCCCGGAACCGAACCCGGAGCCTCCCATATGGTAAACGGGAGCCCTACTGATTGAGCCACAGCCGCTTCCCAGAGAAATGTTAACAGAAGTTCCAGAGGTTAAAGGAAACCATACCAGATTATATCACTGGATGTTTCAAGGAATGACATGCACTGGGAAGGTTGAATAGGTCATTCTGGACATTGTGAAAATACTAAGTTAAGGCAGACAGCAATGATTAGAAGATGAATATAGAAATTTTAAATAATAATTGAAATGAGATATATGGTTTATGACTAAATGGTTATTAGAGTAGAAAAATAATGAAGAAAGATATGTTTTATTAATCCCTTAGAAAAAAATAGGGCAAGAAGGAGATGGGGCAAATAGCAAATAAACAACATTGAGGTAGCATGGAATTATGTGCTTCAGAAATTCATGTTCTTAATCTTAATCTCTCCCTTTGCGTTTGAACCCATTGTAAATAAGGTCATTTTTTAGGCTATTTCAGTTAAATTGTGTCCAACTGAATCAGTATGGGTCTTCATCCTATTACTGGAGTCTTACAGAGAAGTCCACAGAAAGAAAAGCCATGGCGAGCGGTGAGCATCCCGAAGTCAGCATTACCACAATTTACAGGATGTAGCGAAGGCGATACTCAGACAGAAATTTATAGCTGTGAATGCCGAGACCACAAGCAGCATTACACCCCAAGAACCTGCGGGAAGCGCTTGGGGACCAGCTGGACCGAGCCCGCGACGCGCACCTGGGCCAGGAACACGTTGGAGCGCCTGCACATGGGAGCCCCCACCCAGGGCACCGCGCGGGACTAGAACCCCCAGCCTTGCGAGGCTGCTGCCTTCACGCACGCGCCCGGATGCGGAGGCCTGCTTTTTTATTTTTATTTCATTTATTTCTGCTCTAATCTTTGCTGTCTTTCCTTCCGCTTGCCTTGAGTTTAGTTTGCTGTTCGTTTCTGATTCTTCCAGGTGTGCAGTTAGATCTTTGATTTGAGCTCTTTCTTCTATTTTAGTGTATATTTTTAGGGCTATAAATTTCCCTCTAGTCACTGCATTCACTATATCCCATAAGTTTTTTTTTTTATTAAGTTTTGTTATATTGTGTTCTCATTTTCATTCGTCTCAAGATTTTTAAACTGATTTCCCTTACAATTTCTTCTTGAAATTGTAAGTTTAAGAGTATGTTATTTAATTTCCATGGAATGTGGTATTTCCAGGTTTATGCCTTTATTGATTTCCAGCTTCATTCCATTATGGTCAGAGAAGATGCTTTAAGTAATTTTAATCTTTTTAAATTTATTGAGACTTGTTTGTGACCCAACCATGGTTTAAGCTCGAGAATGATCCATGAGCACTTGAGAAGAATGTACATCTTACTGTTTTGGGGTGCAATGTTCTATATACAGCTATTAGTTCTAGTTCATTTATTATATTATTCAAGTTCTTTGTTTTCCTATTGATCTTCTGTCTAGATGTTCTGTCTATTGATGAGCATGGTATATTGAAGTCTCCAACTATTATTTTAGAGGTGTCTATTTCTTCCTCAGTTTTGCTAGTGTTTGACTCATGTATTTTGGAGCACTCTGATTAGATGCATTAATATGTATGATAATTATTTCTTTTTGGTGCATTGACCCCTTTATTAATGTATAGTGTCCTCTTTTCTTTCTTACAACAGCTTTTGACTTAAAGTCTACTTTGTCTGATTTTATTATAGCTACCCCAGCTCTTTTTTGCTTACTGTATGCATGGAATATATTTTTCTATCCATTCACTTTCAATCTATTAGTGTTTTGGGGTCTAAGGTGAGTCTCTAGTAAACAACATATAGTTGGAACATGCTTTTTATCAATTCTGCCAATCTGTGTCTTTTGATTGGAGTTTAATCTGTTAATATTCAGTCTTACTACTATAAGGCATAAATAATTACTTTAGCCATTTTGTCTTTTGGTTTTTATATGTCATATCTCCTTTTGTCTTTTTTCCTTTATTGCAGCCACCTTTTCTGTATAGTTGATCTTTTGTGATGTATCTGACTGATCCATTTCTCATTTGTGTTTCTGTATATTTTTAGAATACTTTCTTTTTGGTTATACTGGGATTTGTATTATACAACCTACATCTATAAGCTATAAATTTGAAAAGATACCAACTTAACTTCAATAGCATACACGTTCTCTGCTCCCATATCCCTCTCTTTTCCTCTTTGTGTTGCTTTTGTCCCACATTCTCTTTATATTTTGTGTGTCCATTATCAGAAAATATGTCTTTTCCTTGCTTAATTGTATCTGACTCTTACTGGAATTAAAGAGTAGAATTGTATAAGAGTAGAATTTTATACAATACTATAGGGTTTTTCATTTACCCTTTTAGTTTCCTTTACTGAAGATCTTCATTTCTTCACACTACTCAAAGCCACTCTCTCTTTTCTTGTTCTTTTAAACTGTAGAACCCCCTTTGGTAATTATTGCAGTGCAGGTCTCTTGTTGATGAATTCTCTGTTTCTGTTTATCTATGAATATTTTAAACACGCCCTCATTTTTGAAGGACAGTTTTGCCAGATAAAAAAATTTGGCTGTCAGTTTTTCTCTTTCAGTACCTTAAATATATCATATCACTGCCTTCTCCCTCCATGGCTTCTGATGAAAAATCAACACTTGGTCTTAATGAGGATTCCTTGTATATGATGAGTCACTGTTCTTCTGCTGCTTACAGAATTCTCTCTTTATCTTTGGCATTTGACATTCTGATTAGAATGTGTCTTGGAGTAAATCTATTAGGGTTTTTTCTGTTTGGAGTATGTTGTGATTCTTGGGTATGTATATTTATGTATTTCATAAAAGTTGGAAAGTTTTCACTATTAATTCCTCAAATATTCTTTCTGCTCCCCTTTTTCCCTTCTTTTCTCCTTCTGGGTCATAAATTATGCATATGTTTGGATGCTTCATGCTGTCATTGAAATCCCTGAGATACTGTTCAATTTTTTTCTATTCTTTCCTCTATCTGTTATTATGACTATATGATTTCAATTGTCCTGTCTTCTAATTCACCAATTATTTCTTCTCTCTGTTCAAATCTGCTGTTCTATGCCTCTAGTGTATTTTTAATCTCCATTATTGTTCCCTTCATCTCCATAATTTGTTATGTTTCTTTTTAAACTTTCAGTCTTCTTTATGCTCACATATTGTCTTCTTAATATGTTTTATCTCTTTATACATATTTTTCCTCATCTCCTTGAATGGATTTACATATTTTTTTTAACTTCTTTGGTGAGTTGTTCCCAATTCTGTGTCTCCTGTGATGTTTTAATTTTCTCCCTTGACTAAGCTATATCTTCCTGTTTCTTAGTATGGCTTATAGTTTTTTGCAGATGTCTGAGCATCTAATTATTTTCATGTGTTAAGCTGAAGTCAGTTTCTCCCTCTTGCCTAGTGTTTTATTGTTGTTTGGCTTTTCTTTGATGCTTGGTTCAAATTATTTTGTATCTTTAGAATAACCTACATTTAACTGATCAGATTTTCTCAGCTCTTCATCTGTTTCTTGCCCTGGATATATGGTACAATTTTTAAGACTACACTTTTTGTGCAATTGTTTCACCTCCAGGAGAAAATTTCCTTTCCTCTGTAATTCTTTGGAAATCTTGATCTGTTCTGTTTGTATTTTTTAGCAGAATTTTCCTCCCAGCTCCTGCAATTTATTTTAATTCTCTCCCTCACTCAGTGCCCCATTTTCCTTACACTTTTCAGTTCTGTGACCTGTTCTGTCTTACAGCAGCTTAGTTTCTCTACCCCTCCTTTTTTTTAAAATGTGAGGTTTCCTGCCTCTGGTTTCTTCCCCATTAGGTTATCCCGCCCCATGTGACCCAAAAGGGGTCAATCCAGAAAGGTGGGTCAATCCAGAAAGGTCCATTTTGCATTTAAATGGTCCAGCAAACAGTGACTGGATTGAATGTTCACATCTCTTGCCATGGTCTCTCCCCTCTCCCCCAAAGCCCTTTGGTATGCAGCAGTCTTCAATGGTTGGGTTTCTGCAGAGACTGCCCTGGGTCTCTGCAGACTTGGGCCTGGATATGTGGGAGGTTCTAACTTGCTGCTGTGAGTGGCTCTATAGTCTGCATCTGCAACCAGAAGGACTTAGGCCATGTAGAGTCTGCATGACTCTGAAGCTGCACGGGGACCAAGTTAGGGTGAGTGGTCTTGAGTGGTAAGTCTGAGAGGGAATTCTACTTGATTTTGGAGATTATTTTTCTTTTTCTTTGATTCAGCATTTGTGGGGTCCTTCTCCACTCTATTGTCCTCCAGATTTCTAGTCAAGTGGGATTTGTCCTTTTATTTGTTGATTCTGAGGGTGGTCTTTTCCAGGGGATGTCTTATATCAACATGTTGATGACATCACCTTCCTTTTTAAAATTATGAACGATTTCATATGATCTATAATATACGAAGAAAAGTATAGAACATAATATAACAGACCTCTGTTTCCACACCCAAGATTAAGTAGATGTTGACTTTTTTCAGTGTATACTCGATAGCTCTCTTTTTATAAACATAAAATTTTATACAACTACCTCATCATCCCCCCATCCTTTTTTCCTTATTCCTTCTCAGCCATAAGGACTTATCCAAAGTTGTTTTGTATCATTCTTGTGCATGTTTGTACTTTTATTCCATAAGTATGTATTCCTGAACATCCTATCATTTTGTTTTACAATTTTCATATATGACATTATATTGCATATATCCTTTTATTCTTTTGCAATTTTCTTTTTTCTAGGTAACATGTTTTTAAGATTGATTCATGTTGATACATGTAGATTTATTTCATTCATTTAACTGAAGTATAACATTCCTTTATATGAATAAATCCTATTTAATCATTCCCCTACTGAGGAAGCAGTCCAAGTCTTCAGTAACTGTTAGATTGTCCCTGTGTAATAAGATGGTAGGTTTTTTTCTTTGTTTTTGTTTTACTATTACAAAAAATGGTGAAATGAATATATTTATACATATAGCCTTGAGTATACAGATGAGAGTTTTGCTAGGGGAGAAATCTAGGAGTCAAATCATGAGATGCTATGGATGATTATCATTAAACCTTATTAAATGTTGCCAAATTGTTCTCCCAAAGGGTTGCAACAATTTATACTACCATCAACAATAAATAGGAATTGTTGTTACTCACATCATCACTTAATGTAATCCCACGAATTAACTTTTGTCAATTTAGTGGTTGTAAAATTATCTCACTGAGATTTTAATATGAATTTCAATAATTACTAATGATATTGAGCATATGTTTATATTTTATTGACTATAAACAGTCCTATTTCTCTGAATTGTCTATTCATGTCCTGTGTCCATTTATTTTTGGCTTGCATATTCTTTTCTTTTTATTGTTTTTTAAGATATGGGTTGCAAAATATGTTCCAATCTTGGTTTGTTTGTTTTTTTCACTTTCTGATGTCCTTTTGTCATGAAAGTTATTTTCACTTTAAAGTGGTCATATTTATCACCATTTTCCTTTATAGTTTCTTTCTTTCTGTATCCTGCTAAAGAAATGCCATAAAGGTATTCTCTTATGTTTTCTTTAAAGAGAGTATGAAAGATAAAGTGAAATTCTCTCTATGGCTTCTATAAGGATTCCAGTAATAAGATTAAGACTCATCCTGATTCAGTTTGCCACACCTTATCTAAAAATAACATCTTCAAAAGGTCTTATTTACAATGGGTTCAAGACCACAGGAATGGATTAAGATTAGGACCATGTATTTAGGGGATACATAAACTCCAAACCACCACACCTTTCATGGCAAAAGGGAGTTTGCAAATGTGATTTACCCAGCTTAGGTCAGAGTCAGAGGAAGATGTGACTATGGAAGAATGGTGAGAAAGATGCAGCATTGCTAGCTTTGAAGATAGAGGAAGGAGGCCACAAACCAAGGAATATGGCAGCCTCTAAATGCTGGAAAAATAAGGAAATGGCTCCTTTATAGCCACGAGAAATGAATGTGTGCCTGCTCATACCTTGATTTCAGAACAGTGAGACCCATGTTAGACTTCTAATCTATAGAACTGTAAGATAATCAATTTGTGTTTTTTTAAGCCACTAATTTGGTGGTAATTTGTTATAGTGGTAATAGAAAATGAGTACAAGTGTAAGAAGAATTCTCTCCTACTCCTGTTTTAAACTCTTATCTTGTTTAAGTTCTTCTATTTGAATTTTAGAATGACTTTATCAAGTTCTATAAAAATAGAATTTTGAGTAGAATTGTGTTAAATTCCAAACAATTTGGCAAAAATTGATAGTTTTCATAATATTGGCTCTTTTCATCCTTACACATGGCATATTTCTCTAATTATTCAGGTTATATTTTCTAATTTTCCTCTATATGTCTTCCATATATTTATTAGATTTATTCTTGAGTATAGTATAAGTTTTTTTGGCAGAAAACCAGTACCTTTTTTTTGTTGTTGTATTTTAATTTTGTCTTAAAGTTTGATGCTTGAATAGATATATTACATAATTAAAATTTTTGATATTTGAGTAGAGTTGTTACATAATTAAAATTTGAGTATTGATTTTATTTCAAGCAACTTAACTGAACTCTGCTATTGTTTCTAATACTTTGTCAGTTTCCTTGGATTTCCTATAAAGACTCACATCTGCAAATATTAACCACTTTGTTTCTACTTTCCAATCCTTATGCACTCCTTCTCAATTGTTGTATTGTTAGCATGGGTATTCATGAAACTAAGCTAAATACCATAATAAACAAATGAAATATTTTAGTGACTTAATAAAATTGAATTCTCACTCATAGTTCAACGTGGGTTGGCAGAGGAATTTTGCTCCATGTAGTCACTCCCAGACCCAAGTGCCTTCCTTTGTGTGGCATAGTCATTGTTTTGGTTTTCTAGGCTGCTTAGAGCAGGTACCATGAAATGGGTTGGCTTAAACAATGGGAACTTATAAGATTACAGTTTGAGGCCAAGAAAATGTCCAGATCAAGGCATCATCAAGGCGATGCTTTGTTCCCAAAGACCAGCTGCTGGCAATCCTTGGTTTCTCTGTCACATGGCAGGAACATGGCAACATCTACTAGTCTCTCCCTTCTCTTTCAGGTTTTGTTGATTTCAGCTTCTTGCTTCCATGGCTTCCAATCTCTCTCTCTCTCTCTCTCTGTCTCTCTCTGTCTCTCTCTCTCTTCTTGTTCCATGACTTCCAATCTCTCTCTCTCTCTCTCTCTCTCTCTCTCTCTCTCTCTCTCTCTCTCTCTCTCTCTTTCTCTCTCTGCTGTCAGAAAGGCCTCCAGTCATAGGAGTAAGATCTATCCTGAATGAGATGTGTCACACCTTAACTGCAGCAGCCTCATCAAAATGTCCTACTTCCAATGGGTTTACACCCATGGGAATGGCTTAAATTTAAGGAGATCTTTTTCTAGTGTACATACAGCTTCAAACCACCACAGCCATCTTCTAGGCCCTCATTCTCCTCTGCAATCGGTTACATAGATGGAGGGAAAGAGAAGTCCTGGAGAGGTATATGGGAGGGTTTCTTTATGACTCAGGCCTTGAACTGGTATACATGGCTTTTTATCACATTTTAATAGCCAGAACTCAGTCACATAACTCTACCTAATAGCAAAACAGACTGAGAGATGTGGATTATATGCCCATGAAGAAAGGGAAATGAGATTGGTAAAAATATAGCACACATTAGCGATATTCCTATTTCTCTGGATAGCTACTTTCAACCAGAATTGCTGGGCCAAACCACATATAGGTTTTTAGGGTTTCATATATCTTTAAAATTTATTTTTGCATACAGTGTGATATGGGGATATCAATACACTTTCTAATTGTCATCATAAACTTTGTAACAATATAAAATTTAATCTAGCTCTGTCCAAGACTGCTATCCTTTATGAAGTTATAATAACAGCCTACCCTGGTTTCTATCTAAAGGCAAACTTTTAACACAGTAACATTGTTTCAGGGCTAAGAAGGTCATATCTGGGGAGAAAGAACTGTAGTAGTTACCCTTTTCCTTTGAGAGCATCTTTATCTTCATTAAAGCAGCTGACAGCAAAAATGGTGGGGAAGAAAAGTCATGAAAGAACATCCTGGACCCTTGGGGGGGAGCATGTGGCTGGGAGGAGAAATATAGGATGTCTTGTTAGTCATGAAGTTGCTGGAGGTGTTGAGATGTCTATGAAGTATACAGTAGCCACAGATTTAGCTCTTGCTGAAGGAAATTCCTTTCTCCTCCAACATCTTCCTCTTTGAATCTTACACAATTCCATTGCAGGTCATCATATAAATACAATACAACTTTATTTACATCACATTTTGTGTGTGTATACATTTTTTTAATTTTTAATTTTAAAAAATATATTTAGATTACATAAATGTTACATAAAAAATATAGGGGATTCCCATATGCCCCGCTCCCCACATCACCCACATTTACCCACATTAACAACATTCTTCATTAGTGTAGTACATTCATTGCAATTGATGAACACATTTTGGAGCATTGCCACTAAGCATGGATTATAGTTTATACCTGGGAGGACAATTCTCCCTCATGTCTTCACTTCTGCTGCTTAAAACTTCACTTAGGAATATCCAAGAAAGTCTCCAAACCGTTGGTCCACTAAGCATTAAGTTCTCCTTTACCGGCATCAACCACTGTTAGACTGTAGATTTTACACAGAAGTGCTAGGCTTGTGCTAATAAAGAGTTTAAGTTTCAACTAAAGCTGTGGAGGAATATAGATAAGGTGTGATTATGTGTTTAGGGATCCAGCATCCAGATTAGCAAGAGTGAGTTGATGAGTTCCCTATGTAACAAGTGAATACCAGTAGGAAAAGTACTGACCTGGTGATTTGTATGTGACCAAAAGTTAGGTTACCAACCATGATACCTGCATACAGCCTCATCTCAGATTTTTTGGTCTCCTCAGTTAATTGAGCCCTGGAGGTCTGATCAGAATAGGAAATTTGCAGGAGAACCAGATCTTGGAATAGTTTTGCCATCCTTTGGCTAAAGCATTGCAGAAAAGCAACTTCCCTAAAGACCACTGTAGTTAGTCACCACATACATAACTAGCTGAAATTTCTACCTGTAAAGCAGAATAGCAGTCTGCTAATTAGAATTGCAAAGAAGGTAGAAACAATGTGAAGATTTATTCTAAAGGCTAAGCTGAAAAGCAGGCTATGCTAATATTGACCCCAAAATCTATTTATCCCTTTTTCACATTTTTTAATCTCGACATCTCTCCCTGTATGCCTGTGTACCTCTTTTTCCTTTCTTATTCCAACTCTTTCCCTCTTGTATCTCTCTCACCATTTCTCCACTAGTTCTCTTGTTTTCTTCTTCCCCCTGTTTTTCTTTATTTATCTTCTTCCCCATCCCCATTCTGCTACCCTTCTTTTTGTCTTTTCCCCTGGCCTTTATCACAATATTAAGTATATTTTAATTATTTGCCATTAGTAGTAAAGGAAGTTTTGCTTTTTATTCCTTGGTCTTAATATAAAATTCAGATAAATGGAATGTTTCATATACAAAATCTCTATGTAGCCTCATCTGAACACATGGATTCTTTCAATTCAATTTGAAATTGAATTGAAAAATTCATGGGCATTAGAATCTCCTGAAGAGAACACTAAGATGCATATGTCTGCCCCTTCCTTTTGATTTTGTAGGTTTGGAGTGGGACTGGAGATTCTCCATTTTTACCAAATACCCACAGGTGATTCTGATGCAGGTGATCTGTAAGATCACATTAGTGAATCCTACTTCAACTCATCTTTAATTGCCCCCCAATAATATATCTGTGACAATGTGACATTCTTTTATGAACTCCAAAAGGAGAAAGATTATGTTTTTGAACTAATCCTTTCCTGTGGGCATGAGACTCTTTTTTGGACTATGTCAGGAATGAGGTATGGCTCAGGTTGAGTCTCTGCCCTTTGCTGGGTCTGATATAAATGGAGACACAGAAAGAGAGACAGGAAAACGGAAGCTGCCATTTTTGATCCTATCATGTGAGAGGGGACTAGAGGATGACTTAAGCACAAAGCCCCTAAGAGGCTGGAGCCATGGAGCAGCTCAAAAAAGATGAGCCATGCTATATGCCTCAAGACTGAGGAATGAACAAATGTAAGGGCAGAATGCTACTATGGACTAAAGTAGACACTATTATTCTAGCAATGGAAGAACTTGTATCATCGCTATAAAGGCAGTGGTCACCAGAGGTTCTAAGGGGAGGTAGGGGGATGAACAGGTGTTACATGGGGCGTTTTTGGGGACACTGGAATTGTTCTGAATGACATTGCAATGACAGATACAGGCCATTATACATTTTGTCAAAACCTATAAAATTGTGCAGTGCAAAGTGTAAACTATAATGTAAACTATAATTAGTAGCAATTCTTCAATGTGTTCATCAATTGTAACAAATGTACCACACTAATGAAAGATGTTGTTAATGTGGGAAAGTGTGTGTGTGGGGGGGGTATATGGGAATCCCCTATATTTTTTTATGTAACATTTATGTAATCTAAAGCTTCTTTAAAAATAATAATTTTTAAAGTATGGGAGGGTTAGAGGGGTGTATGGGAATCCCCCTATATTGTTCTATATGCTATAAATGATAGACTGAGCTATCATTTATATAATCTAAAGCTTCTTTAAAAAATAAAAAATAAATTTTAAAAATTTGAATTTGTTGTTCTGGTGGTTTGGAGCTATGTACAGTAGAAAAACATGTTCTTAAATTTAATCCATTCCTGTGGGTGTGGACCCCTTATAAATAACATCTCTTCAAGATGTCACTTCAGTTATGATGTGGCCCAAGTGATCAGGTAGGCTTTAATCCAGATATGGAGTCCTTTATAAGCAGAATGAAGGTGAAACAGAAAAACAAAGGCAAAGGGACGAGCCAGACATCAACAGAATCCAGAGAAGCCAGGAGAGGCTGCCGTGTGCATTGCCATGTGACAGAAAAGCCAAAGGCCAAGGATAGCTGGCAGCCAGTCCCAGAATGCCACAGTCTTCTGGGAGAAAGCATTACCTTGATTTTGAACTTTTCCTAGTTCAAAATCGTGAGCAAATAAATTCCCATTGTTTAAGCAAATCCATTGCATGGTATTTGCTTTGGTAGCCAGGAAACTAAAACAGTTGCTTTGTCCTTATCTGTGTTTCTCAAATAATTACTTTCCTGAATCATGGAAGTGAGAATTTCTATCCTAGATTAAGGAATTAGGATGGTAGTTGGAGAGCTGTTCAGAAGCCAGCAACAGTTTAAAAATGTAATGAACTTTCTCATTCACAATGGAAACTATAAAATATCTAGGAATGACATTCTCAAGAAGCGTGTGATATTTATATGTAGAAAACTACATCTCCTGAGACAGAAGAAGACTTAAATAAATAGAAAGGTGTATTTCTTTTTCTGGGAGCTGAAGACTGAATATTGTAAAAAGGTCAGTTCTTCCTAAACTACTTTGTATATTTTCAGGTCATTAAAAAGCCCAACTTTGGGGAGCAGATGTGGCTCAAACTGTTGAGTGCGTGCTTCCCACATGGGAGGTCCCAGATTAGGTTCCCCATGCCTCCTGAAAGGAACAAACGAACAAACAAACAAAAACAAACAACAAGCAAAACAAATGAATAAACCAACTCAGGGGAGCCAATGTGGTTGAGTACTACCTTCCCACATACGAGGTCCTGGGTTCAATCCCTGGCCTCGGCAACTGAAAAAAAAGAAAAGAGCCTAACTCAGAATGTGATAATGGTAATAATGTTTTTTATTTCCTATCTTGGCCAAGGAGAGAGAGCTGTTTCAGAGGCTGCCACATGCTCTTTCCCACTGTTATACCTTATCCCATAGGTCAAGACATCCATGGGAGTGTTCTGCTAAGTGTGCACATTTCGATTATATGCTCAATATATGCTCAAGGCCTAGGGAAATGGCCAGTGGATGAGTTTATGAATATGGTGGATCCATTTAAATGAGACCTAGGTTAGAACTCCATTTATACCTGGCTCACATTGGTTGCCTCTCTAATGGGAGGGACCATGGTGACACTTCATTCCCCAAGTATCTACTTGGACACTGTATTCAATAATCCTCAAAATGTCAGGTTATTCCCCTTTCTCCAGTTTATGGTCACCTTAGTTAAGGTTGTAAGTCCCTTTGGAGAAGGATAGGGGCAATCATTCCATAAACACTTGCCATGCATTATAAGGTCCTTCCTCATAGGGACACAGCCTCTCTTTCAGGCGATGGGTTCCAGGTCTGAAACTACCTGGTTCCAGTCCAGAAATTTAGGCAAGGAATCATGAATTTTAACTGGGGCAGCTGCCTTCACCTTCTGATCACCCCATCCTTGATTTACTTTGGTTAAATAAATTAAACATACCCTTGTTGCCTGCCCATCTATCTTGCAAATAGGAACATCATGTTCTATTAACTATTTCCATAGCTCTGTAAGTTCAGGCCCCTTGGCTGTCACTCTGACCTTACTACTCATTAAGATAATTCTACCCATTTTGCTTCCAATGGTTACATGCTGCCACTTTGTCTCTAGTATTTCAGATTCCTTCCATCCTCACTGCTACTAGGAAGCCTGCTTACGGAGTAACAGGAACCCTAGGTTACAGAGGACAATCACCATTGGCCTTCTCAATGATCCTAATGTCCCCTTCACCAGCACATTCTTTATTGCTTTGATAAACGGATCATCCTCCAGCTGAACATAGTTGATCGGTAGTTTCCCTAGCTTATGGAGTATATCTACCTAGCGTGCTCACCTCTTTGAGCCTTTTAATCCCTTCTTCCACCACCTGCCATGACAGTTTCTACTTCCTTTAATGTGCACTATCACTTTTTCTAAGCTTCAAATAGCTTTTCTATCAGGGTATTAGCATTGTCCCCTGGAGTCTTTGCCAGGTTGTTAAATCCTGTGTCCTGGAAAATTGCTCTCATATTAATAAACTCTCCTTTCTCTACCTTTATATACTATCCTCTTGATTTGGTACCCTTGGGATCCAGTTCCATATATACTCTCCTGGATTGGGGCCTTCCCCTGGGAGTGAGTAACCTTGGGCAAAGCAGTTCCCTTCAGCAGAGGGCAAATTTAGCGTCCACTGATGGTTCTTGTCTGAAGCCATTACTATGATGATGTTTGCCAAATGGCAGTTTTCTAGTTCCATTATTTGTTTAGTTTAAACGTTAGTATGAAAAAAACCTAACACTACATTATAACAAAATTGAGAAAAATTAGTGGTATATAATATATGAAAGAGAAAATATAAATGATATCCAAAATAAAAAACATGATTACCTCTCCAGGATCAAAGAAATACAATTTAAGACAAAATATAGGGAGGCGGCTGTGGCTCAGTCGGTGGGGCTCCCGTTTGCCATATGGGAGGCCCCGGGTTCGGTTCCCGGGGCCTCCTGGTGAGGGCAGGCCCGCCCGCACGGCGTGGTTGGCTGACCCAGCGAACATGAGCAGCAAGGGGGGGATAAATGAATAAATAAATAAATTAAAAATCTTTAAAAAAAAAAGACAAAATATAATATTTCAATGAAAAAAATTGCAAAGGGAAAAAGTGTTTCAGTGCCAGTAAAGTTCTCTGCTTCTACCTAATCCAGTACATCTCAAACATCCCCTCTAACCACTCCTATGAATATAACAAGGGATGGAGTAAGAAGTAGGCAGTGGAAGGAATTTCTGGGGGTATAACCAGACGTATCCTGTCTCAAGTATGAAATTTCTTTGAAGTCTTATATTGTAATATTTAAATTGACTTGAATTTTCAATTTTATTCCATAACCTATCTATTTCCATATAAAATAACATCTAAAATTACTAAACCTTGAGTAAAATTCTTGCTCAAGAAAAATGTGTCATATTTATCCAGTGACTTTGTGTCCCTTGATTCATTTAGCATACATCTAGGAGCACTCATATTCCCAGTTGAGAAGCTTGGGCTTAATTTAATTATTAAAACTATCATTTGCCTGGGCCTCTACAAACTGTAAAATACTTTCCACATAAATTATCTTATTGGGCCTCTCAGCATCCTCATTTGCAGGTTCGAATGCTGGAATCACTTGGGCTTAGTCCTAGGCCCTTTCTTTTGTCACTATTCTCTCCTTAGACGATATCCTTCTTGACCATAGTTAATTACCTGTACCTTCCAGTGATAACAAAATTTATATCTTCAGAGCCACTAATACAACTGCCTGCATGGCATCACATCTTGGATATTTCACAAGCATTTTTAACTTTGAATACTATGAATAGTGTGGCTATCATGGTCCCCCCAAATCTTGTTCTTCTTCATTCAAAAGCACCACCATCCATCTAGATGTGCAAGCCAGAAACTGGTGTCATCTATGACATCTCAGTCCCCCTCATACCCACAGCCAATATCCACCAAGTTTTTCTAACTTCTAAAAATTCCTTGTTAGTCTATTCCTCACAAGTTCACCACCACCACCATCCTGGTCCAAGCTGCTGTCATCTTTTCCTTGACTAGTAAACTAGACACTTAAATTTCTACCTAGATGTCTGGTAGTCATCTAAAAATTAAGATATCTAAACAGAACTTTTGATTATCCACTTCAACCAATTCTTTCTCCATCTTCTTCATGTTAGTAAATGGCACAACCATAAACACAGTTTCTCAAGTAAAAATTGAAGAAATAATTACAGATTCCCCTCTTTCTCTCACACCCTATATTCAATATTCATAAATTTCTGCTGATTTAATCTCCAAAATAGGTGTCAATTTCATCCCTTCTCTTTATCTCCTTGTGAATATTCTATTCTAAGCACCATCATCTCCCAAATGGATTACTGCAGAAGTCTCCTAATAGGTGCTCCTGCTTCTACTCTCACCTTCCCGCATTCTACTCTCCATGTAATCTTTTTTTTAAATTGTGGTAACATATATATATGTATATATAAAACACAAAATTTCCCACCTTAACTATTTTTAAATGTAAAATTCAATGGCATTAATTGCATTCACAATGTTGTGATTCCATCACCACCACTTTTGCCAAAACTTTTTCATCACCCTAAACAGAAATTCTATACCAATTAAAGAATAATACTTCTGTTTTAGTTTCCTAGACTGCTTAAAGCAAATATCATGAAATGGTTGGATTAAACAATGGGAATTTATTTGCTCATAGTTTTGAGGCCTGGAAAATGCCCAAATAAATTTATCATCTAGGCAATGTTTTCTTCCCAGAGACTGGCTGCTGGAGATCCTTGGCTCCTCTGTCACATGGCAAAGCATATGGTGGCATCTGTTGGTCTCTCCCTTCTCTTCCACACTTCATTGATTTCAGCTTCTTGCTTCCATGGCTTTCTCTCTGTCTGAATTTCATTCTCTTATAAAGGACCCCAGTAATGGGATTAAGATCCATCCTGATTGAAGTGGGATATACCTTAATGAAAATCACTTCATTAAAAGGTCCTACTTACAATGGATTTATATCCACAGGAATGGATTAGATTTAAGAACATATTTTTCTGTGGTGCATGCAGCTTCAAACAACCACATACCCCTCCCTTCTAATCTACTTTCTGTCTATGA
The DNA here is from genome assembly GCA_026826555.1 of Tolypeutes matacus. NCBI lineage: Eukaryota > Metazoa > Chordata > Mammalia > Cingulata > Chlamyphoridae > Tolypeutes > Tolypeutes matacus. The sequence goes on from JAKSZT010053882.1 coordinate 1,081,625, forward strand.
ATTTGCTTCATGTAATTCTTTTTAAAACTGTAAATAAGGTAATGGCAAAAACAAATAAAAAATTTAAAAAGACAATAGCACATGCCTACACAAAACTTCTCACACAGAAAAATTACTATAAGCCCTTACATTATTTTTGTCTGTTTACCTCTCTGACATCTCCTACAAGTTCCTCTGTCCCTCACTATGCTCCAGTCACAATGACCTTCTTTATATCCCTGAAACTCTACAAGTTTGTTCCCCCTTTATGGACTTTGTACTGGTCCTCCTTATGCCTAGAATGTACTTATCCCAGCTTCTGGCCTGGCTTTCTCCCTCCCTTCATTCATGTCCCTGTTCAAATGCCATCATCTCAAAGAGGCCTCCTCTGACTACTCTAGCACCTCTTCCCTAATCATTCCCCTTCCCTTATTCTGCTTAACTTTTTCCAGAGATCCCTAAATTATACTATATATTTGTTTATATATTTATTGTTTGTATGTTTGTTGTCCACATTCTCCATGAAAGCAGGGACTTCATATATCTTATTCATCACTATATCCCCATTATCTAGCACAGTCTCTGGCAAATAGCCAGTGCTAAATGAATGTTTGTTGAATGAGTGAATTAATGAATGCACAACCTTATGAGTTAGATAGAATAGATATTAACTTATAACCATTTGAAAAATAAGTAAATGAAAGCACCAAAGTTCATTCAAGGTTTTGTAGCTAAAAAGTGGCAAAATCAGCCTTCTATTTCAAGAATCTATTTATTCTATTGTACAATATTGCCTTCTTCCAAAGGAAACAGTAACAGCTTCCATTATTGAGCTCTTACTATATGCTAAGCACTATTCTACTTTACATATATCATTAACCTTCCCAGCAATCCTATGAAGTAGGTACTATTTTAATCCTCACTTATTGATGAGGAAACTCCATAACTGAGTAATTATAAAATTTATTCAAGGTTATATAGCTAGGAAGGGGTGGCTCTAGAATGTGAACTCAAGCATTATGACTCAGGAGACTGTGCTTTAAACACTATGTTACATATATTAAATTACTGCTAAAGGTAAAACACTTAAAACAGTGCCTGACACATAAGTGTTCTGTAAGTATTAGATATTATTATCATTCTATTACTTTGTTGGTGAAGTGTCTGTCTGTTCAATTATTTTGCCCATGTTTATTAGGTTTCTGTTTTATTATTGAACTATAAGAATCATGTATATAATGGCTATAAGTCCTTTGTCTCATGTCGTCTAGCAGATATTTTCTACCAGTCTGTAGATTGCCTTTTTATTTTCTTAATGGTATTTTTCAAAGAGCAAAGGTTTAAATGGGATGAAGTCCAATTTATTAATTTTTTTCTTATATGTTTTGTGCTTCTTTGTTTTATCTAAGAAACTCTAGAGCTGCCAAGATTTTCTGCTATATTTTTCTGGAAATTCTATAGCTTTAGGTGAATATTAACTTTTTTTTCATAAAAATATCATGTTGATCCAGCACCATTTGTTAAAAAGACTTTCTTTTTCTCCTTTGAAATGCCTTGGCTCCTTTGTGGAAAATCAGTTAACCATATATATGAGTGTGTTGATCTATTTCCGGACTGTCTGTCTGTTCCATTGATCTATAAGTCTGTCTTTTTTCTAATATCAAACGAATGCAATTTTATATTATGTCTGCCCTGCCCAATACAATAGACTTTAGCCTGGCTACTTAAATTTAATTAAAATCAAATCAAATCAGAATTTTAGTTCTTCAGGTGCATTTTACATATTCCCACCAACAATGAATGAGTGTTGTCATTTCTCCACATCCTCTCCAACACTTGTAATTTTCTGTTTTTGTTTTGTTTTGCTTCACCATCTTCCATGTCCTCCTTGGCAGTTTTGGCATCTTCCTCACTATTGAAATCTACAAAACCAAACCCTTCAGAGGATACTATTTCCCGGTTAGTGACTATCTTGGCATATGGAGACATCAAATGGCTCCTTCAATGTCTCTTTGGTAGTGTGCCCAGACAGACCTTTGACAAACAGAATTTTGGATGGCTGGCTTCTTGCATTAGGTGATCCCCTACACCCTTGCACAACCAGCCTGATTGCTCTGCCCTCAATTTTCTTTTTTTAACAGGTTTTTAAATCTTCTTTAGCATCTTCAAATGAAGCAAATTCTATAAATGTATACCCTTTAGCTTTGCCATTTTGGTTCTAGGGCACCTTGGTAGAAGTTACCATCTCAAATACTTCCTGAAGAGTTTCTTCTGTTACGGCGGTTTCCGTAGCAGAGCGAGCCCGAGTGGGTAAGAGCCGAACAGAGTCAATCGCACAGTCACTTAGCCACTGTGTTTGGTTCACACAGACATGACTCTGGAGACCAGGTTTCTTCGGGCAGGTCTGTTTTATTGAGGAAGTGCACAGTCTTTTATAGGCAGGGTGGGGTAGGGGTGCGTGACGGTGTTGAATTGGCGGACCTTGTTGCTGGGGTTGGAGGCAGATTTGAGGTTAGTGAACCAAAGTGAGCAGCTGTCAATTCCGGGAAGACCTTCGGCTACAGATCAGGCCATTATGCGTCACTCTGTGCTAACCGTAGTAGCCATGTTGGCTAGGCATAGCAGTCTCTCCAACATTCTGTTGCATTGTACGAGAGGTTGCTTAAAAGCAGAGTTTTTTTTAATTTTTAATTTTACTGGGAGGTCCCGGGGATCGAACCCAGGTTCCTCCATATGGCAGACAGATGCCCAACCATTTGAGCCACATCCGTCCCCATAAAAAGCAGAGTTTTTGATTCACTACCCTAAGTGCTATACTTTCCACCTCTATAGTCTTGGCTTTGCCCTTTCTTTCCTGTGTAGTACACAGAAATGGATCGCCCATTGACCTCTGTTCCCTGCTTTCTTCCAAGTTTTTCTCTGTATCAGCTTCTGTCTTAAATTCAATATAAGCAATCCCTTTACTCTTCCCATCCTTGCTGACTAATCTCCACAGCATCTTCAAACACTTCTTTTAATTCATCCTGAGTGACTTTGTAAAACAGAGTTTTGGCCAAAAGTATTCTGGCAACTCAATCTTTTTAAATGCCTTTCCCTTTGGTTTCTCTAATTTAATTTCACTTCCAAAGACTTTTGAAACTGTGAGCACCAAGTCTTTTTCCAGGTCTTCAGCAGATTAAAAATCCACATAGCCAAATTTCCTAGACACACCAATTCTGACGTCCATAACAGAGAGATCATTTTTAACAAAAAGGTCACTGATCTCTCTTTTTAATTCAGAAGCAGATTTGTTGAAAGTTCAGGTTTCAAACAAAGAGATTGAAAGCTGTAGCTTCTCATCCTTCTACTTTCTGTTTCTTGGCTTTGGGAGTTGCTTTCTGTTTGGACAATTCCTTCTTTCATTTTCCAGGTGCTTCTTTGACAGGCTCTTCCTCCTCTTTCTCCTCCTCCTCTTCATCTTCCTCATCATCATCCTCCTCTTCATCATCATCATCATCATATTCATCATTATTCTCTTCATCCTCTTCATCCTCAGCCATGCTCTTGGCCTTCACAGGAACAGCTTTTGCAGGCGCTTTCTTTCCTTTGACTGGTGTGGTCTCCATAGCTTCTTCTTCAGAAGCCATCTTCTTTGTCATCATAATCCTGTTACCATAAGGATGGATATTTCCTATAGACAGACCTTTCCAATCTGGTGCCACAAAGGATAAATGCACCTCTAATTGAGAAGGTGGTTTATTGCAAGTGCAATGCAAGGAACTGGGGGAATCTTCCCAAAACCAGTTCAAGGTGAAGATGGGAGCTAGGGTTTTTATAGGGGTGAAAAAAAAGAAAAAGGGTAGTTGAGAAGAGAAACAACTAAAAACAAACAAACAAATAAACAAAAGTAATGTGTGAGGAGGGTACGTGTAATTTCTCAGTTCTAAACTTTCTCAAGCACATCCAACTTGTCCTTGATTTCAGTGGTTAATAAACTACAGTTTAGATATAGTTTTGCAGGTGCAAGTCCTTCATAGCTCCTTTCTTAGACAATTGCTCAAGGATAGCAAACTTTTTGTCTCTGGGAAAAGTTACAGATTTACACCATTCTATCTGGTTTTGCTTTGAGACATTATCATATTCCTGTAAGCAAAACTGAGGTCTGGTTAATATCCTTCAGGGAACTAAGTGCAAAGAGTAAACTTCTAAAATTAGATGAATAGAAAACCAATTCAATTAGTTTTAGAATTTTCAAAGCTGCTTAAGCACATTTTCCAGCGATCAATCCTCATCGTCATTTTCATCCTCTTCATCATCATCATCTTCTGAGGCAGAAGCAGTAGCTGTGGCTTTCATCTCGCTGGTTCAGATTCATCCTCATCCTTATCCTTTTCCTCATGACATCATCGTTCTTGGCATTCTTGCAATTCTTTGCCTATTGGCTGGGGCCACAGCTCCCTTCTGACCAGGAGTTGCCACTATGGCTGCCTTGCCAGGCATGGCTCTCTTCTTGCCAGGTGTTGTTACTGCTTTGGCTAGTGTAGCCATCTTCTTGGCCTGTATGGCTGTTGCTTTTTTGCCTGGGGTGACAGGTGCTTTCTTGGCAGATATAGCAATGGCAACCTTTTTGTTGGGGAAACCACCACCTTCTTTGCTCACGTTTTGCCGCAGTGGTGGCCTTCTTGCCTTTTTTTTTCTGAGGGATGACAACCTCTTCTCCACTGCTATCTGCTTCTTCATCTTCTGACATTTCTTCATCATTACTATCTTATTCTACTTCCTTTGGGAAAAGAGTCATTTTATTGGGGTCACCTTGATTTTTACCAGCCTTTGTGAGCTTCACCATGATGGCAGCTTATGATGGCAGAGTTTGGGGTCAACAAGTGGTGTAGATGAGCCCAAAGGAACCCAAGCGTCATCGATAGCACCTGCTTCCGGAAATCCTGGAACATGCCCCTTGGCTGCTAACTAGAGCTGGAAACTCTATGTTTTTTATTTATTTGCTTATTTCTTTGTTCATTTTAATAGAAGCCACTCTAATGGATGTGAAATGGTATTTTATTGTGGTTTTGATTTGCTTTTCCCTGAAGGCTAATGATGTTGATATCTTTTCATGTGCATTTTCCCACTTACATATCTTCTTTGGAGAATACGTTAATTGAGTTCTAAATGTTAAACCAACCTTGAATTCCACTTGGGATAACCTATTAATCATGATGCATTATCCTTTTTATATGTTGTTAGGTTTGTTTTGATAACATTTTAAAAGGATTTTTACATTATATTATTGAAGAATATTGTTCTTGAATTTCATTTTTTGGTGATGTCTTTGTCAAGTTTTGACATTAGGGTTATGTTAGCCTTATAAAATGAATTGGACAGTGATCCCATCTCTAACTCTGAAAATGTTGTGTAAGACTGGAGTTATTACTTCCTTAAATGTCTGATAGAATTCACTTGTGAAATCACTTGATCCTGGAACTTTCTTTTGGGGAAGGATTTTGATAATAAATTCAATTTCTTCAATAGATATAAGTTCATTCAAACTTCTCTTTCTTCTTGTGCCAATATTACTATGTTGTATTATTCTAATCATTTTAGTTGCGACCAAATTTGTTGCCATAAATCTGTTTATAGTATTTATTGATTACCCCTTTAATGTCTGTAGCATCTATAGTAATAACTCTTTTTTTCATTCTTGATATTAATTTATGTTCTCTTTCATCTTGATCATTCCCAGTAGGAGGTTGATCTTTCCAAGGGCACCTTTTGACTTTTAATTTTTTCTGTTGCCCATCTGTTTACATTTTGTCAATTATTTCTCTTTATTATTTCCTTCTTTCTATTTGCTTTGGGTTTACTTTGTCCATCTTCCTCTGGATTCTTATAGTAGAACATTAGGTCATTAATTTTAGATCTTTCCTCTTTTCTAATGTAAGCATTTAAAGCTATAAGTTTCACTCTAAGTACTGCTTCAGCTGCATCATACAAGTTTTAATATATTATGTTTTTATTGTCATTCAGTCAAATATACTTTTTATTTCCTTTATGATTTCTTCTTTGACTCATGAATTATTTAGAGATATATTATTTATTTTTCCACATATCTGGGGTCTTCCTAAATATATTATTATTACTATTTCTAATTAACTCATTTGTTGTCAGAGAATACAGTCTATATAATTTTGAGCTTTTAAAACTTTTTGAAATTAAAACTTTGAAACTTTTGAAATTTAAAACTTTTTGCAATTTATGGTACAACATACAATTTATCATAGTGAATTTATCACATGCACTTAAAAAGAATATGTATTCAGGGAAGCAGATGTGGCTCAAGAGATTGGGCTCCCGCCTACCACATGGGAGGTCCCTGGTTTGGTTCCTGGTGCCTCCTAAAGAAGACAGCAAGCTGGCAGGACAGGCAGGCACAGCAAGCTGATGTAACAAGACGATGCAACAAGAGACACAGGAAGAAAAACATAAGAGAGACACAACAAAGCAGGGAATGGAGGTGGCTCAAGCAATTAGGTGCCTCCTTCCAACATTGGAGGTTCTGGGTTTGGTTCCCAGTGCCTCCTATAGAAACAGGAAAGACAAATGGACACAGCAAGTGCAAACAATGAGGAGGTGGGGAGAAATAAATAAATAAAATAAACCTTTAAAGAAAAAGAATATGTATTCTGCAGTTAGATTTAGTATTCTATAAATATCTATTAGTTCAAGGATGTTAACAATGCTGTTCAAATTTTCTATGTCTTTACTGATATTTTCTCTTTTTGTGTTGTTAATTTGCATTTTCCTGATGGGTAAATATGTTTATTCTTTTCATATGCTTATTGGGTATTCATATCTTTTTAAAAAAAGGCCTGTTCACATCTGTTGGCCTGTTTTTATTACATTGTTTGCCTTATTATTTAGTTGTAAGATTTCTTCATTCTGGATATGAGTCTTTTGTCAGATACATGAATTGCTAATATTTTTTTCTAGGATTTGTGCTATTTTTGTCCTACCTGAGAAATCTTATTGGGGTAACCAAGTTCATGAAGAATTTTTTCTATGCTTTCTTTGAGAAGGTTTATAGTTTTAGCTTTTATGTTTATATCTTTGATCCATTTTGAATTAATTTTGCATGCATGGTATGAGGTAGGGATTGAGATTCTATTATTTTTCTATACAGATATTGAGCTTTTTCAGTGCAATTTGTTGAAAATACTTTTTTTTCCCTCATTGGATTATGTTGAAAATATGTAGAACATCAGTATAGTTCTATGTGGACAGTCTATTTCTAGACTTTCTATTCTGTTACATCACTCTATATTTTTTACCCTTAGGTCATGCCAATATTTCTGTTGATTTCTGTAGCTTTATAATGATAAGTCTGGAGATTATGTAATGTAACTGCTCTAACTATATTCTTCTTTGTTTGAATATAAAACAAATTGCTTGTTTTACACTCTCTAGGCCCCTTGTGTTTTCATATAGATTTTTAAAAGCCACTTGTCTATTTCTCCCATAAAAAGCTTGCTGGGACTTGACTGGAATTGCATTGGATTTATAGATGGGGTGTGTAATAAGAACTCAAAAATATTGAGTTCTCTAATTCATGAACATGGCCTATCTTCCCAAGGAATGATTCAGGTCTTTTTCAATTCCCCATCAGTGTTTAGTAGTGTTTAGTTTGTAAGACTTGTACCTATTTTATTAAGTATATCTCTATGTATTATTTTATGTTATTGCAAATAGCATTGTTTTCATTTACAAATTTTAATTTCCAGATGTTCAATCTTCATTTATAGACATATAGCTGGTTTCTGTGTAATGATTTGCATCAAGTGATCTTGCTATAATTTATGTTTCTGTAGGTTCCTTTGGATTTTCTGTGTATTTAAGCATGGTATTTACAATAAAGACCATTTCATTTCTTTTTTTCCAATCTGTATGTTTTTCCTTCCTTTACTTGCCTTATTGCACTGACTAGGAACTCCAGTATTATTTTGAATAGAGGTGCCTAGAGGAGCTAGTCATGTTTTCTAAATCATTAGGGAAAGCATTCAGTCTTTCACCCTAAAATATGATATTGCCTGCAGGTTTTCTGTAGATACCTTTGTCATATTGAGGGCATTCCTTTCTGTTTCTAGTTGAATGAGAGCTTCAAATAAAAAAAGAAAAGCCATTCAGACATGGATATTAGATTTTGTCAAATGCTTTTTCTATACATATTGAGATAACCATATGCTTTTTTCTTTTTTATTCAGTTAATATGATGAATTATATGGATTGTTGTTCAAAATGTTAAACCAAATTTGCATACTTGAGATAAATCCCACTTGATCATTATATATTCTCTTTCTTATGTAATGCTTTATATAATTTACTAATATTTTGTTAAGGATTTTTGTGACCATGATCATGATGGATTTTGCTTTGTTCTTTCCTTTTCTTTTAATGTTTTTGTTTGTCTTTAGACTTCATAATATGTGTTGGGGAATATTCTCTCCTCTTCTGTTTCTGAAAGAGTTTGTGTAGGATCGGTATATTTCTTCCTTAAATTTTGATTAGTAGAGTGTTGTTTTTAACAGATATCAGTCACCAATAAAGAAACAGATTCTATATAAACTCATAAATTAAAAATAATGTTCCACTCATGTAGTAAAATACTATGGGGAAGTGGATGTGGCTCAAGTGATTGAGCTCCTGCCTACCACATGGGAGGTCCTGGGTTTGGTTCCTGGTGCCTCCTGGAGAAGACAAGCAAGACAGCAAGCTGGTGTGGTGGACAGACATGGCGAGCTGATGCAACAAGATGACACAACAAGGAGGCACAAAGAGCAAAGATAATGAGACACACAACAAAGCAGGGAGCTGAGGTGGCTCAAGCAAGTGAGTGCCTTTCTCCCACATGGGAACTCTCAGGTTCAGTTCCTGGTGCCTCTAAAAGAGAAGACAAGCAGACACAGACACAGAGAGCACACAGCAAATGGACACAGAGAGCAGACATGAGCCCAAACAACAAGGGGTTGTGGAATGAATAAATAAAATAAATCTTAAAAAAAAAAACTATGATTTTTTATCTCCCAATATAATAATATTTATATTTTCATCAGATATTTTCTTAGATCAGCATACCACTTATTCTGTTTTACTTAGATCTGAAGAAAGTCCAATCCACTAACGAAAGACACCCTTACAGAATTATTATTATTAGAGGGAGAGGGAAAAGCAACATATTTACTACTTTGTGACTCTATGTGCATAAATGATTATTTTCAGTGTCATTCATGCTAACATCTGGTCTGAGAGGAAAGGATACTTCAGTGAAATTGTCCTAAGTCTACCATCCCCCATTGTGCCTCCCATTTTATATATATCAAATGTACATAAACTAAAAGACTATCGTTTGAATGTCAACATTAAAATAAAGTCAGAACCAGGGATGCAAAAAAGGATGAACTTATGACCACTATTTCTAATAGGTGATTATTTTATGTTTTATGCAGAAAATAAAGGCATGTAAAAAGACATTAAGTATGTTATACATTTTGGGCCATTATTCAGGGGGAGAAAATATTTATAATTATATTTTATTATAATACTTTCTATGTTATAAAATTTTATGTAATTTATATTTAACACCTTTATTGCTAATTTTTAAAACATTAAATCTATAACTAATTACATCCAAATAATTAAGGCTATCATTAATAGAGAATGATTGCTGGGGATAATATGTTCTTTAATATCTAGGAACATTTTTAAATTTTAGACAAAAAGAACACTAGTTATTATTACCAGTTTTACTATCTTGTCCTCCTACGAGTGGCAAGTAAATAAAAACTACTTGTAAGTTTTTTTGTAAATGTAGGGCAGAGATATAACTTTTATAAAAAAGGAGACAATAGAACAGTAAACCCAAAAATACACATCAAAGCCAGGGTCCTGTGAATACAGAGTTTTCCAGTCAGCTTCAGAAAGTTTGCAAGAAGAGAGTTGAAGTGCTGGTTTTCAGAGCTTTACAGTGAGCAAAGTGCTTGGAAGGCAACATTTCCCGTAATAACCCCACATCCAATTTAAGCCTGTTGTCCTGCTCCTCACAATACAGTGGGGCCATACTACATTAAAATACAAATTTCATGCAAATAATTGGGCCACAGGCTCTTGGGAACAAATACTGTATTATAAAACAGTATACCCCTGTGTGCTTTGATTGCCATTCATTAACAGTTTCCAGTGAGAGTAACATTTCCAGCTGATGCAGAGCTGAAAGCAGATCCTGCACAAAATCCCCTTCTGGTGCTGCACCTGGTTTCCCCTCCCCTTTCCCTGCCAGCCTATCCATAGCTGAGAGAACCCTTAGCCTGGTTCCCATCACCAGCCAGGCTACAGTATCAAATCCCAATTCTGTGTTCTGGTTTCCCTTTGGATCTTACTAGAGGTTTATCGACAAAATGCAGGCTCCTCATAATCTGTATGAAAAGCCCACTGCGTTCAACAGGAAGACATAATCATCCTTTGGTGGTGAACATTGTGCTGTGTGCTGTCACTGAGGAGAAGATTTTCTATAATGAGGAGAAGGGACTGGGGATAAGAGCCAGTGTTTTCACTCTACTAGTGAAACAATCTCCCCTGCCAAAAGCCTAAGATCCAGTCCCCTTTGGGGAATTCTCTCTCCCCGTTTTACTTTGGAAAACATCTGCTCTCTCTTTGAGTATTGGCTCCCCAGGGAAAATCCTGGCCTACTTCTCAGAATATCCGCCTCATGTCCAGGGGAATTCCAAACCCAAAGCCAGCCAAGACTTAGGTTGCCCTTCATGGAGAGAAGATTTCATGGATCCAGCACTTTGCATGTGTTTATCCTTTAGGCCAAAAATTATCAAGAAATGAAACTAAACTTTCTAATTATGCAAATAAGTAACAAATATTCTCTTTCTTTAAGAAAGTCATTATCATACAGTGCAAACAAACCTGGATTTTAGTTTCAGTTCTTCTAGTCAACCACCACATGACCTAGGTTAAGTTGTAGATGAAACCAGGATACTGATGTGCTGAAATACAAGCAGGGGAAGAAAAAAAACTTTATTCTTTTTCCCTACTGTCCCTTTATACATACTCTATGGAATAGTTCTTCCTCAATGTTATGATGAAAACTTTTCAGGTTTCAAAACCTTTCCAATTATACTCAAGTAATAAAAGTACCTCTGCCACTTTTACCCATGACCACAGTCTGATTACAGGACTTAAAACATCATAATCACCAGCTTATTCTTAACAGTAACACCTCCTCTTCCCTGGCTTGGTATTGCTTTAGGCATGGAAGTCCAGAATAGAGAAGAGGCACAACTGGCTTTTCTCTCTTTTTCCACCTTATTCTTCTTCCTCATCTCCTCCCCTCCCCTCCCCACATTTCTAGGCCTTCTCTGGGTCCATTAGTGTTGGAAGTGGGGAAAGAAGGAGGACGAATAATCAAGAGCAAAGATATCACTTAGTGGCACTAATGTAATCTGTGATGGTGTCCTGTGGATGTGGTAGTTTTCCACAGCTGATTCTTCTTCTTGTGGGATCTTTTGTGAGTTTCTCAGTGATTGAAACTTCCTTAATGTAGGGACTGCCTCTCTTGCTGCTTGATGACTGCTTACAATTCTTCCCTCAGCCTCTGAGCATGTGGCAGTCTACTCCGTCATTGGGGTCACATCTCCTATCCAGGCAGTTTTTGCAGAGAGGGAGGATTGACTTCTCTCTCCCATGTGGCCCACATCTGGTCCAAAAGAAAAACCCATGCATCCTTGTCCTACCATGATATTAGTGGTTTTGTTTTTCACTTCCAAGGCAGCCCTTTTACTCTGCCTTGGGCCAATCTATCCCCAGTTCCTCTTGATATCCTTAGGCTTTAAAACTCTATTACTACCACACTTGTGGGAGATGTTTGTGTGGGATGTGGTGGGAGGTGTGGGAGGTGGGCAACATGGGAATCCCAGTGGGTTCCGTGTAATATTTTGGGTATCTAAGCACCTCTTAAAATATATTTATATATATACATAAATAACATTTTTGTAAGCAAATGCACATATATGCATATACATTTATATATCATTTTGCAAATGTTGGTATGTATTGTGAAAATTTTGATTTTTACCAACAATAAAAAAATAAAATAAAATAAAATAATAAAATAAAATAAAATAAAATAAAATAAAATAAAATAAAAAACCCTATTACACCAAGACAAAACCTCCAAGTAATTTCTTTGAATTCCTCTTTCTTATTTATCTCAGGGAGAGGGGGAAGCAACCCTCCTACCCCACAGGAATGGAAATGCCAAGTTTCTACAGACATACTGACAGCTTTCTACAGAGCAATCCTCTCTCCCAGCCATTTCAGTTTCAACACTTCAAACTTCAAGGAAGTTGATGGCTCAGAATCACAAAAACATGTTCCTATAACTCCAAAGCCTATGCTCTTAATCACTAGTTATATAGATACACTATTGTGGGTTGATAGCACTTGAGGGCTCACAAAAGAAGACTTGCAATTGATGAGGGAAAAAAACCTTAACTGAAAAAAAAAAAATCCTGGAACAGGCAAAGATGTGCTTATTCAATCTGAGGATTTATAGCTTTCATCAGTTCTATAAAAATTTTCAAATACTACTTGCCACCATTCTTTTACTTATATCATTCTGGAACTCCTATAGGTATATATTAGTATTTTTCACTCCATCCTATCTAAATCCCTTTCCCATATTTTCTGTCCCTTTATCACTTTGTGCTAGTACCAGTACTGGAAATATGGAAGACTGGTTACCTAAAAACACATTTGATGGAAATATTTAGAAATGCTGCTAAAAATATAATATGCAAATGGATAGCTGGGTTCTTAAGAAGTAATAGAAATTACCTACGGTCAAACATGAAGTAGGAACTAAAATACGAGTGGTAAGAATAGTAAATTGAATCTCTACCAACCTTCCCTGAAATTAAGTTGAGAAGGAGGAGCCAAGGCATTGACAATTTCAGAAAGCAAAGTATTTTGACGTCCACATACGAATTTCAGGTGAATACTTGGGCCTGCATGTGGGAGGGAGTGGGAACTGAAATACCCACATAAATGGAAACAGTCAAAGGTCTATTGTATGAGTGAATGGCAGGAATAGAAAAAAAAATCTCACTGGTACAGTAGTTTCCAAATGGTGGTAAATCAGTATGCTTTCAATAAATCAATGTATAAGATAGTGACAATACAACAAGAAAAAAAAAAAAAACTGAGAAAAAAATACTATGCAGATTTTAAAAGGACCAAAGAGAATTTCTTGGAAATGAAAGATAATTGTCATTGAAATTGACAAGTCAATGAATGAATTAAATACACATTAAACCCAGTTGAAAAGAGAATCAGTATACCAGAACATGGATCTGTGAAATTCAGAATCCATCCCAGTAAGATAGAGATTAAAAGTTTTAAAGAAAATTTAAGAGACACGGAGGATAGAATAAGAACATACAACATAGGTTCAACAGAGGTTTTAGATGGAAATAATGGTGGAAAATTAATAGTTAAATAAATAGTGGCTGAGACTTTTCTAAAATTGTTAAAAGACATGAATCCTCAGATTCAGGAAGCATAAAAAGAGGTTAAATAAAACTAAACCCATAACTAGATACACCTTAGTGAAATTTCAGGACATCAAAAAGCATTTTAAAAATATGAGAAAAACAGGACAGATTTGCTTCAAAGACTTCAGTGAATGTATAAAAAACAATAGAAGCCAGAATATTAGAATAATATTTCCATAGTGGAGAGAAAATTACTCCCAACATAGAATTCTACATCCAACTAAACAACCAATCAAGAGTGTAGAAAATAAAGAATTTAAGACAAGAAAGGACTGAGTGGGTTTACTATTAACAGATTCTCTTTTAAAAACTCTCAAAGAGTTTATGTGTTAGGCAGCATTCTAGTACTGCCCCCATGATACCCACCCATGTGTACACACACTTTTTTCAAGTTATTCCATCAAATACTAATCTAGGTACTGCTTTGAAGGAGTTTTTTCAGATATAATTGAGGTCCTAAAGTCAGTTGACTTTAAGATAGGAAGATTTTCACACAAGTCCTTTAAATCTGGATCTAGAGATCAAGGACAGAAAGTCAAAAAGATTCAAAGTGGGGGAGGCACATGGCAAGGAACTGGGAAGTCTCTAGGAGCTCACAGCAGCCCTTGGACAACAGCTATAATAGAATGTGGGGCTAAGTGCTATAACTACAAAGAACTGAATTCTGCCTTTTCACTACCTTTTGATGGACTGCTCCTGTTTGTGTTTTCTTTCCATTAACAGATTTTAGGTCCTTTATCTAGGTACTATGTCCTCCTGGTCCATGGGTTCATGAGCTTGCATGATTATTATTATGACTGTAATTCACTTTATTTCTAGTGCATGTGGATTCCTTTCCTTGTTTACTTGGTTGTGTTTTTATTTACATTATTTCATCCATCATTTCTATGTGTTTGTATTGCCATAACTGTAGGAATTAATCTGCATTTGTAATATTTTAGGCACAGCTATCAGAAAATTTTTAGAGTGAATACTTAGTTTCTCAGCACCCTTTGATGCTATCATGTAAATATCAGCTGTTTCTAGCAAAGTGAAAGGCCTGTTTTGATTCACAGACATGCAAAATCACTAGTTTCCTTCTTCTGAATCAAAAGCATATGTGTCACTCATATTAGTTAAATAATCCAATCTCATTTGACTATTGGAGCTACAGAAAATGATAAGGAAGGACCTGGAGACGTTTATGGAAAGGATAGAGAAAGTATAGAGCATTAACTGACTTTGCAATAGTCTGAATTCTGAGTACAGCAAGGGCTTGCAGGTACAATAGGTCTTTGAGCATTAACATTTAAAATATTTTCCCAGACTCTGCGTGATGGTTAATTTCATGTGTCAACTTCCTAGATTATAGTGTCCAGTTGTTTGATCAAGAAAGCACTGGTCTGATTGTTACTGTACGGGTATTTTGCAGATTTAAATCATGAGTCAGTTGGCTGCATCTATGGCTAGATACATCTACAATCAACAAAGGAGGCTGCCTTCAGCAATGAGAGAAATCTCATTCAATCAGCTGAAAGCCTTTAAAGAGAGAACAGATAATTTCAGCAGTTAGAAAGAATTTATAACTCTACTTCAGAAATCCAAGTTCTCCTAGGGAATTCATTGAAACTTTCACTGGCATTCTTAACTTGTGGCCTACTCTACAGAATATAAACTTGCCAATCTCCACAGTCACACAATGCAATTTCTGTAATAAATCTCATAATATTTACATAATATATATGTATGCTGTTGGTTCTGTTTCTCTCAACCCTGACTAAAACAGATTTTGGTACCCGAAGTGGGATACTGATATTAAAAATAACTAAAAATGTGAAAATAGCTTTGGAAGTGGGTACAGAGTAGAAGCTGGAAGAATTGTGAGGGCACAAAAATAAGTAAGAGCTGAAGAGAAAGTTTGTTTCATCTGAGAGAACTCAGAATTCATCATGAAGAGATTGTTGGCAGAAATATGGACATTAAAGGTACTTCTAGTAAGGCCTTTGAAGGAATGATGAATGTGCTATTGGAAATTGGAAGGAAGGTGATCTTTGCTAGAAGGTGGCAGAGAACTTGGCAAAATTGAATTCTGATATTCGATGGAAGGAAGAACTCAAAAGCAATGAATTTAGATATCAAGCTGATGAGATTTCCAACCTAAGTGTAGAAGGTGCGGCCTGGCTTCTCCTTGAAGCTTATAGTAAAATGTGAGAGGAAAGGTATAAACTTTTAAGCACAAAGATCAAGCAATGGATGATTTTGAAATTTCTTGGCCTATCCAGAGAGTGTGCTCTGAGACTAAGGCCAGAGTAGCTGTATCAGGAACCTCTGTGAGCTTTCAGTAACTGACTCCCCAGAAAACAGAGTTTTATGTGAAGGTTTAATGGAAAATCCTTTGCTAAAGAGTGTCTGGCTGAACATGGATCCAGTTGGGCATTCCAGTGAAACTAAGGTTTGGAAATGCAGCTATCCAGGAAGTATATGTGGAAAATTCTATTGTCTGATGATGTGGACACATTTGAATGGCACACACAGCTAACAAGATTTTTGCAAAATTTGTGGGAGCAAAACCACTGCCAGTCTGTATTGAAAGAGACAGAGAAGTGTTGAATTAAAGAAACAATCACTTCACGGGCAGTTCATGGACACTGGATTGAAGAGATCTCCTTTGGCCAAGAAAGTTGTCCCACCAACATGGGTTGAAAGGGCAGGTCTGCCACAGTGCTTGGAGGGGTAAAATCACCGCCCCAACATTTGAAGATGGTGAAGCTTGCTCAGAAAGACTCCTACACCCCAATATTTGAAGATGGTAAAGCCTGTGCCCCAGCATTCATGGAGAGCCCAGACACCATGACAATGCTTGGAAAGGTTGGGGCTTGTGTCCTGGTATTCAAGGAGAGCCTGTCCACCATTCCAATGCTCTTGAAACTGCTGTTTATGGAAAGCAGTGCAAGGGCTTGGAAAGGGTAGGACTGCTGCTTCATTAGTCCCAGAGGAAAAAACATCAATCCATAGATGACTCTCAGATCTTGAAATCTAATGGAGTACATGCTGCTATGTTTCAGATTTGTTTAGAACTCATGACCCCTGTTTTCCTTCCAATTTTGACTTCTGAAATGGGAATATTTATCCTATACCTGTCCCACCATTGGAAGCAGATAACTTGTTTTTGTTTCACAGGTCCATCAGACAGAGGAATTTTGTCCCAGGGTAGACCACACCCATAACTGATTTTGATGAGACTTTTTACTTAGTACTGTTGTAAAATGGTTTAAGATTTTTGGGATGTTGTGATGGAATGAATGTATTTTGCATGTGTGAAGAACATGTCTTTTGGGGGTACAGAGGGTGGACTGAGACAGCGTGGAGTTATGTACCTCAGAAAAACATTATTTTGGGAAGCGGCTGTGGCTCAATTGGTTGGGCTCCCGTTTACCATATGGGAGGCCCCAAGTTCGATTCCTGGAGCCTCCTGGTGAATGCAAGCCAGCCTGTATGGCGTGGTGAGCTGACGGCCCTGAGCTGGTACAGCAAGATGACCCAACAAAGGGAGACAAGCAGACACAGAAAAACGCACAGCAAATGGACACAATGAGCACAAGCAGCAAGGGGGGATAAATAAATAAATAAAAATAAATATTTAAAAAAAAAAAAGAAAAACATTATTTTTAATCTTAATTAATTCCTTTGGGTGTGAACCCATTATAAATAGGACCTTTTGATGAAGTTACTTCATTTAGGGTGAGGACAAACTGAATCAAGATGAATATTAATCCTATTACTGGAGGCCTTATAGAGAAATCCACAGAGCAAGAAGCCGTGGAGAACAGCCAGAAGCTGGGAGTCAAAGAAACTAGGAACAGAAAGAAGAAAACACTACTACGTGTACTGCCATGTGACAGAAAAGTTAAGGAGCAAGGATCAACAGCAGTCAGTCCCAGAATGCCACAGTTTCAGGGGAGAAAGCATCGCCTTTCCTACACCTCAATTTTGGACTTCTCTCAGCCTCAAAACCAAGAACAAATAAGTTCCCATTATTCAAGCCAACCATTGTATGGTATTTATTTTATCAGTTGGGAAACTAAAACATTCCCCAGAGGGCAATACTTAGTGAGTCACTAAGAGAAATGATCAAATGTCTTAGAATTACTTTGTGACAATGTGTAATTTTAATAAGGCACTTTCACTCTAAAAAACTGTAATAGTGTAATAACTATATTATACAATGTATTAAATAACAATGAGAATGTTAACCAACAGTGGGGCTTTCTAGGATGTAAAACCCACAAAAATGGAAAAATAAAATAATATAATCCACATGTACTAGATAGTTGTAACATTACAATAAAGGCAAGCTACTCAAAAATCTTGAATCATGAAATTGAAAATTATAGTGCAATCCAAACAGACATTCCTGTCCATCCTGAGTCCAGGGAGCTATTCCCTAATGGCAGTGTCTTGTGCTTCACAGCCTGCAAACATGTTTCATATCATCAATAGAGGTTGCACATTTTAGGTTAGCAAATATTATCTGGAGCCTAAAAATTACACTGAAGGCCTTGCACAATGAAATCCAGACATCCCAGAAAGACCTTCTTAAGGAACATTAATATACATGTAATTACATAGAATATGATTTACTTTCCAGCAAGTTTTGGAAATGATCTGACTTGATGGAAAATTTGGCTATCAGGCATGCTACACTTGGATTTATTCCCCTTAAGGGTGTTAAAGAGAGGTCAAATAGAATATATTTTTGCCACCCTGCATAAAGATAAGTTTTTCTCCCCTCTCATTCAGCAAAGATTCAAATCCCAGCCAACACTGGTATGTACTTAACCATTCTATGCCTGTTTCCTCATCTAAAAATATGAATAATAATATTGCAACCTTGTGTGCTATGAGGATAAAATGAGCTAAAATATGGCTGCTATTATTTTTATATTATAATATTGGTATTTTAAAAATTATTTTAGGCCCTGTGGAAAAAATCTAAATGAAAATGATAATAAAACTTACTTTACAAAATATAGGAAATTTATATTCATTATATTTTATTTTCCTAACAATGCTACAAAGTATGTACTTTTATTCCTGCTTTACAAATGATGACAATGTAGTTCAGAGAATTTAAATAACTTACCTGGGAGCACACAACCAGCAAGCTGATTTTAAACTAAATATTTTTGTCACCAAAGGCTTATGTTCTTTCCACACTTTCTGCTAGTCTGACCACAATGCTACCCGAACATGAATAGATCCTGGGCACTTCTTTTTCCTTAGATGAAAACAAATTTGGTTGTTATGGGACAAGGGGACATACATATAGCTCATTACTGGAAAGGGCAGTGGGAAAAGTCTCAATTCTTTCACTGACAAGCTATATGATTTTGTGAGTCATCTCACCTCTTCGACTCTTTTTCCTCATGGATTAAAAGAACAACTAGGACTAGTCTAGTGCACATCTCAAATTAATTTCTCTGAGTTTCAGTTTCTTGATCTATGAACTTGCCCTATGTACCCCTCCATGGAAATTTTAAGGATGAAAGTGATTTTTAATGGGAATTCAGTAATCTAGGATGTCATAACAACTCACCAAAAACAGTGGCTTATAGCAATAAAAATTATTTCTATACCCACAAATATGGGAATTGAGTAGATTCAGCAAGGTAGTTTTCACTTAGTCTCTCTTATGTTGATGCACTCACTCAGGGACAGGAGTAGAGTCAAGTTTAAGGCTTCTTTACTCACATGTTAGTGCCTGAGCTAGGAAGACAAACAGCTGGATTCTAGAATAACTGGGGATTCTTAGGCATCTCTCTCTTTTTCTCTTCTCCCTCTCTTTTTCTCTGTGGTCTCATAGTGGTGCCCAGAATTCTTACATGGTGACTGAAGACTCCCATAGAAAGTATCCCAAGAAAAATTGACAAGAACTGCATAGTCTTTTCTAACTGAGACTAAGAAAACATATTGAATCACTTTGCCACATTCTATTCTTCATGGCAGTCACAAAGATCCTCCCAAGTCCAAGAGGGGGGAGCATAGTTTCCACTGGAGATGGAGGAGTGTCAAATAATTTTCAGACACATTTAAAAACCACCATAGTGTGCCCAATGGCCACAAATTATTAACATTCTTCCCAAATAAAAAGTACATGTACCTTTTATCTCCCAAATAATAATTATGGATCAGCCATGAGACTCAAAATCACATCATTTAAGTTAGATAAATGTGTGGATAAGGCTCCTCAGATAGTTAACTTCACTACCAGTCTTTGAATAAAATTCCTCTTGATCTAAAGACCTATGAACTAAAAAGACAAGAATTGTTTTTTTCAAGTTGACCCATAATAGTGGCATAAGACCCACCAGGCTGATGTTTTCCCACTGAATCTTTGAACAAGTAGCAAAAACTGGCAGACCCATCTTTCTCAAAACTTCAGAAAAGAGTTAAAATGTTACAGTAATCTGGCAAGTTCTGAATCAAAAAAAGGAAGGTTAAAAATGGTAGGAGAAGCTCCTGGCACCCTTATTGGCCCTTCCCCCATCCCTCCCTGTTGTAGTGTGGAGCCAGCCTGTGCTCCCATTGTAGTTTCCTGGCCCCATTCCAGAGGGAGAAGAGTATGCACATGCTGGGGTGCCAGTATGTCAATGCTAATCTATTGGGTAGCAGCCTGAAAGACTGAACCATGAAATTTGTCTCTGGTTAAACCCCCCAAACTTGCACTGCAGGTAGAAGCAGCTTCCAAACAGTCAAAGCAGTGTAAGAAACAATTAAGTCAAAGCAGCCTAGAGCAAAGGATTACTGGTTTTAAGGCATATAATAGAGCATTCAGGAGTGGAGAGTGGTTGATTTCACATGGATTAGAGGGGAAATTCTCTATTCCTGTAAATGAGGAGGATATCTAAGGCCACAAGACAGCACAAATGCAGGATAAGACAAAGACTTAGAAAAGAGAGAGAGAACCCAGCTCACCACTTTCACCTTGGGTTCATTTTCTTGATAGGAGGGCTAAACTCTGAAGACGAACACCAACCTACATAGAGGCAATTTTCAAAACTATAAAAAGTGGGTGGGTTTTGTTTTTGTGTTTGTTTTGGCTATGATTTGTTTGTTTTTGTTAGCTCTTAGAATTCAAAGAAATCTCTGTCATATCACTAGCTGATACAAACTTAAGAAACAGGGTTCAGCAACTAAGTCCCATAGTTAACACATTAAAATATTTAAATGTAAGGTGTGCAAAAAAGATTACAAAACAAACAAAGACACAGAGAATGTTGACCCATCCAAAGGAATAAAATAAAACTTCAGAAACCATAAATGAAGAAAACAAGACTTTGGACATACCAGACAAAGACTTTAAAAAATGATTTTAAACATGTTCAAGGAAATAAAGGAAAACACAGAGAAAGAACTAAGAGATATCAGGAAAACAGTGAATGAATAATATGAGAATTTCAATAAAGTGATCGAAGTTTTAAAAAGGAAACAAATAGAAATACTGGAGAGAAGAGCACAATAACTGAATTTTAAAAATCCCTAGAGGGTTTCAACAGCAGATTGGAGGGCAGAAGAAAAAATGAGTGAACTTAAAGCAAGACAACTGAAATGATTCAGGCTGAGGAACTGAAAGAAAAAAGAATGAAAATAAAAGTGAACAGTGCCTAAGAGACCTGTGGATACCATCAAGAATACCAATATATGCATTAGGGAAAAGCCAGAAAGAGAAGAAAGAGAAAAATAGACAGAAAGAATAGTCAAAGAAATAATAGCAGAAACTTTCCAAATTTAATGAAAGACATGAACATACATATTAAAGAAGTCCAACAAACCCCAAACAGGATACTTTGAAGAGAAACATGCCTAGACACATAGTAATCAAACTGTTGAATGCCAAAGACAAGGAAAAAGTTCTGAAACCTATAAGAGAAAGGCAACATGCTATGTACAAAGGAGCCCCAATAAGATTAAATGCTGATCTCTCATCAGAAACCATGGAGTTAAGAAGGCAGGGGGATGAAATATTTAAAGTGCTGAAAGAAAACAATTGCCAAACAAGAACTTTATATCTGGTGAGACTGTCTTCCAAAAATGATGGAGAGATTAAGATATTCCCAGATAAACAAAAGCTGAGGGATTTCATAACCAACTTCCTTACAAACAATGCTAAAGGGATTTCTTCAGACTAAAAGGAAATAACACAAGACAGTAGATCTAACCCACAAAAGAAATAAAGACCTGTGTTCTGGTAACATTATTATAAATGCCAGTACTAATGTAATGTATTTTTTTGGTATGTAATCCTATTTTTACTTCTTACAAGTTCTAAAATGCAAATGCATAAAAAGTAAGGATAAATCTGAAATTGAACAACACACTTTTTTCTTATTTTTTCACTTTATTTTCCAAAAAGCTTTAGGTTACAGAAAAGTCACATAGAAAATATAGGGGATTCCCATATACTCCACCCCCTACATTCTTCCCTACCAATAGCATCCTATATGAGTATGGTACATTTGTTACAATTGATAAGCAAATATTAAAGCATTGCTACTAATCACGGTCAATGGTATACATTATGGTTTACTTTTTGTCTCATGTGCTTTTTTTCAATTTTTAATTTTAAAGAAACTTTAGATTACATAAATGTTACATAAAAAATATAGAGGATCCCCATATGCCCCACTCCCTCCCCTTCCCACACTTTCCCACATTAACAACATCCTTCACTAGTGTGGTACATTTTTTACAACTGATGAACACATATTGAGGCATTGCCACTAACCGTGGATTATAATTTACACTTTATACTCTGTCACATGCAATTTTTTAAGTCATGACAAAGTGTATAATGGCCTGTATCCATCATTGCAAGATTATGCAGAATAATTCCAATGCCAGAAAAATGCCCTGTGTTCCACCCATTCTTCCCTCTCCCTCCTCTCATAACCTATGGCAATCACTAAGTTTCAATTTTTGAAGAATTTGGTATATAGTTACATGCATTAATATTGACAGCTTGACATACTAGTCTGTTTTCCTCTATTAGGTGCTGCCTATGCACTTGAGAGGTTCTTGCACCTCCATTTGAAAATGTAGCAGGACTCCCCAAGATGGGAGTTTAATATTTTCTTGTTTATTGTATGGGTCTTCACCCACTGAGATAATACCCTATGCCAAGATGAACACATTCATATTCCATGGAAACATGCCCCAGTTGCACCCTTTCCCACATATCCCCCTACCACTGACCCACTGATGCTCTGTACCAGTGACCTTTCCCTGCCGTATTTGCCAAAAAAAATCCCAACCTTTGTAGTTTCAACCACAGACCTACAAACCCTCAGAGTTCACCTGTTCCTTCTTCCAGTCCTCCCCTCAGTTCCATGGATAGGTCATCCCAAACCCTCCACCCTGCTCATCCTCACATTCCAGCACCATCAACCCCACTCGTGTCCCTGAACCACCATCATACCCCTCCACTGCCAAACCATCCCTTTCCACCTTATCATGGATTTTGCCCATATTGAGCATCGGCTCACCCCATTCTGCTTCCTTTCTGTCACATGATAACCTATCTTCCAGACTCTAACTCTATGCGTCTGCTCAATATGCTTAGGTCATATCAGTAAGGTCAGGCAATATTTGTCCTTTAGTGACTGGCTTACTTCACTCAACATAAGGTCTTCAAGAGTGATCCATGTTGTCCCGTGTGTTAATACTCCATTCCTTCGCACAGCTGAGTAATATTCCATTGTATGTATATATCACATTTTGCTTATCCATTCATCTGTTGATGGACACCTGGGTTGTTTCCAACTTTTGGCAATAGTGAATAATGCTGCTATGAACATGAACAACACACTTTTAAACAACCAATAGGTAAGAAGGAAACACAAGGGAAATTAGGGAATATCTTGAGGCAAACAAAAATTAAAAGACAACATTCCAAATCTAATGTAATGCAGTAAAAGCAGTGCTTAGAGGGAATTTTATAGCTATAAATGCTCACATTAAAAAAGAAGAAAGATTTCAAATCAAGAGATTTAACCTTGTATCTGAAAGATCTAGAAAAAGAAGGGCAAATTAAACACAAAGTAAGCAGAAGAAATAATACAAAAAAGTCTAAAGCAGAGATAAATGAAATAGAAAATTTTAAAACAATAGACTCAATTATATCAAAGTTTGTTCTTTGAGAATATCAATAAAGTTGAGAATTCTTTAGCTAGAGAAAGAAAAAAATGAGGATGGAAATAACTAAAATCAGAAATGAAATGGGGGACATTACTACTGACTCCACAGAAATAAAAGGGACTACAAGAGGATACTATGAGCAACTGAATATACCACCAAATTAGATAACCTATGTGAAATGGACAAATTCCTAGAAATACAAACTGTCTACACTGACTCAAGAATAGAAGAGCTCCACAGACCAATAACAAATAAGGGATTGAATTAGCAATCAAAAACCTCTCAATAGGGGAGCAGATGTGGCTCAAGCAGTTGAATGCCTGCTTCTCACATGGGAGGTCCCAGGTTCGGTTCCTGATACCTTCTTAAAAACAAAACAAAACAACAACAAAAGAACCAACTCAGGGGAGCCGATGTGGCTCAGTGGTTGAGTTCTGGCTTCCCACATAAGAGGTCCTGGGTTCAATCCCTGGCCCAGGTACCTCAAATAAAATAAATAAAAACTCTCAATAAAGAAAACCCCAGGACTAGATGGCTTCAGTGGTGAATTTCACCAAGCAGTCCAAGAAGAACTAACACCAATCCTGCTCAAACGATTAAAAAAAAATTAAATAGGAAGGAACACTTCTGTGGTGGTTTACAACTATGTACCCCAGAAAAAAACATGTTCTTAAATTAGCTTATTTTTGTGGATGTGAGTCCTTGTAAACAGGACCTTTTGATGAGGTTACTTCCGTTAAAGTATAACACAAAAGAATCAGGATTACTACTATTTAGGGCCTTATAGAGAAGGCCACAGAAAGAGAGAGAAAGCCATGGGGAGAAGCCAGAAATCAATGTGATCCATAAGAGAAAGGAAAAGATGCTACCATATGCATTGCATTGCTACATGACAGAAAAGCCTAAGGACAAAGAATGGCCAGCAGCCAGCCCCAGAATGCCACAGTTTTCAGGAGGAAAGAATTGCCTTGCAGACACTTCGATTTTGGACTTTTCCTAGCCTCAAAACCCTGAGCCAATTAATTCCCATTGTTTAAGCCAAACCAGTACATGGTATTTGTTTTAGCAGCCATGAAACTAAAAGTTTTTGGTACCAATGGTGGGATGCTGCTCTTACAAATACCTAAAATGTGGAAATGACTTTGAAATTGGGTAGTGGGTTGAAGCTGGAAGAAAGATAAGGTATTTGATGTAAAAGGCCTGGATTCCTCTAAATAGACTTGTAGAAATATGGATGCTAAAGGTAATTCCAATGAAGTCTTAGAAAGAAATGATGCTACATTGAAAGAAAGGTGATCCTTCTTATAAGTGGCAGAGAACTTGGCAAAATTATATTCTGATGTCAGATTGAAAGTGGAACTTATAAGCAATGAACATGGATATTTAGCTGAGGAAATTTCCAAGCTAAGTGAAATTTTCAAGCTAAGATAAATGGTACCTCATCAAAATTAAAAACTTGTGAGCATCAAAGGACTTCATTACAAAAGTATAAAGAAAACTTACAGAATAGGAGAAAATATTTGGAAATCACATATCTGATAGAGGTTTAATATCCAGAATATATAAAGAAATCCTACAACTGAACAACAAAAAGAGAAACAAACCAATTTAAAAATGTGCAAAATAATTGAATAGACATTTCTCCAAAGAAGATATACAAATGGCCAATAAGATGCTCAATATCATTAGCCACTAAGGAAATGCAATCAAAGCCACAAATATCATTTCACACCCACTAGGATGGCTACTATTAAATAAATGGAAAACAATGAGTGTTGGAGAGGATGTGGAGAAATAGAAAATAGAAATAGAAAACATTATTGGTAGGAATGTAAAATAGTGCAGCTCTTGTGGAAAACAATTTGGCAGTTCCTCAGAATGTTAAGTAAAGAACTACTATATGTCTGGCAATACCAGTTCTAGGTATATACTCAAAAGAGTTGAAAGCAAAGTCTTGAACAGATATTTGCATACTAATAGTCATAGTGGCATTATTCACAATTGCCAAAAGATGGAAGTAACTCAAGTGTCCATCAACAGATGAATGGGTAAACAAAATGTGGTCTATATGTAAAATAGACTAGTATTCAGCTGTAAAAAGGAGTGAAATTGTGATAACTGTGACATGACAACCTTGAAGACAAGATATTGAATGGAGTAAACCAGACACAAAAAGACAAATTTTTTGTTGTTGTTACAGCAACACCATTTCCAGTACCAAACTTTGGTTCTAGTTATTTATTGATGCGTATCAAACAACCTTAAAACAGTGGCTTAAAACAATAAAAACCATTTATTTTGATAATGAATATGGGGTTGAAAAATCCCAGCGAAGCAATTCTTGTTCAGGGTCTCTCATGGTGTTGAAGTTAGGCAGTTGCTGGAGTTATGGTCATCTCTAAAGCTTTCTCACTCCCCTGTCTGATGCCTGGACTGGAAAGACTCCAACCTCTGGGAACTGGAATACCTGGGGTTGTTTCTCTCTTTGTATTTCATCTCTACTTGTAGACTTTCCACAAGGCAGCCTCAGAATAGCCAGACTTCCTACATGTTTTGTTTAAGCTCTCACAGGAGTACCCCAAGAAAAGCTAACCTTTTATAACCTAACCTCAGAAGTCACCCAGCATCACTTGCACCACATTTTTTTCATCAAGGCATCAACAAGTCCTGCTCAATTTCAAGGGGAAGAGATAGATATAGGCTTCATCATAGGAGGAGAGTTGAAGAATTGCACACATTTTTCAAAAATGACCACAAATTGTTATAAAATCGAAACATTTAAAAATAAATTAATGACAATATGTTCTCCTTAAATGCAGAGAAATTTTAAAAACAAACCTCTTTTTTTTTTATGCAGAAACCTGTATTTGTCATTCATCACTTCCTTCTGTTTTACTTTTATCTTCTCAAATTCAATAATATATAATATTAAAAATTTTATGTGATAATTTCAAAGAAAATAACATTTTTCCTTCTAGCTATCCATCATCCATCCATTCATTCAAACATCCTCCTCCTATCTCCATATATGGATCAGAAAATATTAACCAATGTTAATATTCATTTATGGAGTTGAGGGGTTCTTTGAAATTAGGTAGGGTGGTGGGTAGCTTTATAGTTTTGTTTTGTACCCTTCTGTGCTGGCTGAATTTTTAATTCTTATGTAAGTATCATTTAAAATAACTCAATTAGAACTGTATTTTATTTAATATATGATAAAATATTTTGATATACAAACTATATGTAAATCAATGCTCAGCTCACTACAACCCTACAAATTTATTATTATTATCCTTATTTTATGGAAAATGGAAGTATTGAAAAATAATTTAACTTGTCCCAAATGATATACCAGATAAATGGTGTTTCCTGACTATTAATCTGTTTTATCTATTCTACCAGTTTACCAAATGGAGATATGAAGATTAATAAAATACAGTCTCTATCCTCAAAAACATATTTTAGAGTACAAGGCAAGCAGTTCAACTTCATTGTTGTATATTAATAGATGAGCAATACCTTTTTCAAAATACATTTTATCACAGATTATTTAATCACCTACATATGCCAAGCAATATGAAAGGCATTACAGAAACAGCTTATTTGATTTTCATAACAATTTTCCATTGTAATTTAATTAGTGGGTTCATTTATTCAGTGAAGTATTAAAAGTTGAGTCTAGCAAATAATAATACAAGCTTGGGTTTATTTGTTCACATAGCTAATTGTTGGAGATATATGTATATATATTTATATATGTGCAGCATTAAGCATCCCTACTTAAGGGGAATTAAGTAAATCATTAGTGAAGAAAATATATGGCAAATTAAGGATAATGTACACTTTTATTGTTCTTGTTAGATATTTGAAAATATCTGAACTTTAGGCAAGACATTAAATGTATGAAGACCCTGGACCTGAAACCTCTAGCACCAACTATATAATGAGTTTCCCCTTTCGTGGGAATGTATAGTCTAATTAGATAAGACCATTATTCTTAGGGTACACTGAAGTCATTGTACCCTTTTCCTAAATTTAGGTTGCTTACTTGCATAGAAGAGAAAGAAGCAATATCTGCAAATTCCTTGCTCAAAGCGATTTTGCCAAATAAGGCAAAAAGAAGTTGTAATGGAATTGCTCCATGGATCCTTAATTGTTTTCCTCAGGGAAAGTAATAAAGTGACCAGAATACCCCAACTCTTTTTGAACAGGTTACTCAGTAATTTCTACAGAAGACTGGTTGAGGGAAGAGGGTAAAACACTATCCCCATACCATGCTCAGCACCAATGAACTTTGATTAGCTCTGGGGATCAGGATCACTCTGATGATTGAGGATTTCCAGAATTCAGCAGAGGACTGGGAGAAACAAGTTGCATATGGATATTGCAGGATGTGGCAGTTTGAGATTATTTTATGAATCCCAAAAAGAGAAATATTTTGTTTTTAAACTAATCTATTCCTGTGGGTGTGATCCCATTTGATTGCATTAAATTTCCTTGAGGGCCCTTGGATTAGATTACTTGATAAAATTGATTTGGGGCTTTTGATTGGACTATGTCAGTGAGGTGTGACTCAGGTTGAGTCTCCACCTTTTTGCTGGGTCTGATGTAAATGGAAACACAGAGAGACAGACAGAAAGAGGAAAAGGGAGACAGCATATTTGATTCTGCAATGAAAGAGGGAGAGGACTGCAGGAAAACAGAAGTCCCCAAGAGGCTAGGCCCACAGAGCAGCTCAAGAGGAGATGAGCTCTGTTATATGCCTGGTTGCCCTCAGCTCAGCTCAAACTGTGGGAAGAAATTGGAGCAGCCAAGATTGATATAGAAGGCCTGGAAAGAGACAAGCCCTATGCCTGGTTGCCCTCAGCTGAGGCTCAAACCTTGGCAAAGATTGGTAGGTTGCTTCAACACGTGGCAGATAACATTGGTGAAAAATCACCTCTGATGGTGCCTTAATTTGGACATTTTACAGCCTGAGAACTGTAAGTTTTTATCTCAAATAAATCCCCTTTATAAAAGCCAACCCATTTCTGGTACTTTGCATTGGCAGCCTTTTGGCAAACTAAAACACAGGGCATTGAATTTGATAAAGAATTAAGGGACTATAAAATTCTTGTCTTTTGATATCCTGAAACTTCCATCCCATTGTGATTAAAAGAATCAAAATAAAATCTGTCCACATAGGGAAGTTTCCTAAGTTTGGCAGATCATACAACACAGAATTAAGTAGAAAAATGAAAAATAAAAATTTATCAGTCTAACCCCAAAAAGTCACAAAACAACTTTTATAGAGCAAAGAAGGAAGTTTGCACTGCATTGATCCAGAATATCTTGCCATAATCACTAAACTTCCCAGGTATTTTTCATGTCTCCATTTTTTATATGTAATCTGTAATGAATGAGAAGGTAACTTGAATTCCAACTTTCCTCTGATATCTTTTGTGGAAAGGACTAAACAAGTCATGCTCTATTCTGTTTAATGGGGAGTAGGGAATGGTGGCCCTCACTCCTCAGGAAGTGCTGAAGGCTGAAAGTATTCACTTCTTAGATCTACAAAGCTTCTCCATCACTCAGACATCCCGGCCTTGAACATACATACACTCAATAAATATTTCTGAATGATGCTTAAATCTCTTAAAATAAAGTGCTAAACAACAACAATCAGAGTCTGTGGCAGTGTGACCTATTAGCATATCTTTAATTGATAAATGATCAGCCCTCAACAAAACTTAGCCCTTGAGGCCCCTCTAAATACTCCGCTAAAATAAGCTTCATCATCTCTCATTTCAGTGTTCATGAGGTTAAAAGCAGATTATATGTTCAAAGTCCTTGTCATGTCAGTCTCTTTGAGCTCAGGAAATTGGCATGTAAAAAAGTGCTGATATTTAGATCCTAATGGATTCTAGGAAATAGATTATCCATTTCAGGACTGAAAAACACATGGAGCTTTCAGATTACTAATTACATAAAATCAGTATATAGCATAAAGTGCTCAGCAATATAGCATGAGGCAGTGATTCTTCTGTATTTTTGTTTGATTTTTTGTTTTATTGGCCTTCTAACACTTAGGATGGGGCCTTATGTCATACAAAGGCATATGTTGTTATTGAAAAAATGCCAGAAAGAGTCTGTGATCAAAAAGTCACAAAGAACCTAATACATGCCTATCTTGTAGTATTATTTTGTGATTTAAATGAGATAAAATAAGTAGAGTACAAAGCACAGTGCTTGGTATATTGTAAAGTCCAGTGTTTTAGCTGCTAGCACTGCTATTTCCTATCATCTCCCTAAAATACTCATTCCTTAATGATCCCTTCATATTGTTTTGATTTCTCAACATGTTTTGTTTGTTTCTCAGCAGTAAGTCATATAAATCCTCCAAGTAGGCCAATTAACAACCTTCTCTCCAATGTCTAAATGACTATGCCCAAATTAAACTTCCTTTCCTTTTTTTTTTTTTTTTTTTTTTCTTTTTTCAAAGAACATGCCTTCCTCACTGGAACAACTTGCAACATTAGTCTTCTCCTCTGGCCCTAAGCAGTCTCCACCAAATGCTAATGTGATCCTTTGGATGACATTGCTGGCACATCAGAATTCATGTAGTGTCCCGGGTCGACAGCAAGTTCACATTTTGATGCCAAGGGTTCCCCGCAAAAGAGAGGGTGCTTCATCTTTCTTGTTCCAAACATGTCACCTTCTTTCACTAAAATGTCTCAAGTACTTAAGCACTCTTTTTTCCATTATTAATGACTAATGTTTCATCAGTCCCCAGGACTCCTAACTAAATTAATCTGAATTAAGTTAGGTACCCTTATTTAACTAAGATCCCATAAGTCCGGAGCTAGTTGGAGAAAAAGTAAAATATCAATTCCACATTCTTATACAGATTTGAGTATACATATTTTAATCCACAGTTCATTTTATTAATGTCAGCCTCCATAATTTATTGACCACGTAAAAATATTTTAGCAAGGAAAGCAAAGGAAATGAGTGAGAATAAATTATTTGGTGCTCTTCCATAGGCTACAGTACAATCCAGAAGACCTTCATTATAATTTTGTATTCAAGTGCCAGTTGAGACAAATTAGTTAGCAGTTCATCAGGGGAGCAATTCCAGAGCCATTCATTTAGACTCTAAGGACTTTTCAGCATCACCAAAGAGAGTCAAAACATATTTGATGACCTCAGGAAGAACACAATATCTGGTGATTTAGAAAAACTACAGTATATGCTTCAGTCCTTAAAATTCATCATCTAATACCCAATATCTCCTTTGCACTGAGTAAGAAAGATCTGTCAACACATGTACCATTGGCTGATTATTCTTACTAATGTGGTTATTGAGCTTGACTCTCTACACCCCGACAGAGGAAACTTGTTCTGACACATGTGCAGGGACCACGGAGCAATGTAAAATACTTAAGCGTTAAAATTGCTTACTCCCCATCCCCTGTGAATCTACCTAGAGGGAAAATTAGGTATTGTTTTAAAAAAAACATGGCTTTTTCCCATAATCCTATATATATTAGGAATTCACATTGTTAAAGTTCACTTTTTTCCCCTAACAGAACAACATATGTTATGCTTATATTTGAAAGCAATCTCAGAAAAAGATCCTGCATGTGAATGCAATTCACATTTCCCTTAGACAAAATTGTGACCAAAACACATGTTTTTCCATCTAAGTTAGAAGATGGAAAATCATGCATTATTTTTGGGGCTTTTGTGGCATGCACTTTAAAATCAATGCATATTTCTTCATGCACATTTTCACAAATGTCAATGTTGATGTACCCATCAGATCTGATGTGCTCAATTCCTTCAGCACCTGGACAACTTGTACTCTTGAAAATATTTTTCCCCTCAACTTTTCAGTTTGCTCCTGAGAACTGTAATTCTTTTTGACTAGTGATAAGTGAGAACCAGAATGCCCCATCTTCATTTCCTGCTGGAAGAATAGGAAACTTTTTACATGCTTGCTCTTAATTCTAGGTAGACCAACGAACGGCTTGGTTGACTCACGGCTACACAGAAATAATCTCTCTTGGGCCTCTCAAAAATCAAGAAGGAAAAATAAGCTAACTGGCCACTAACATGTCATAGGTTACATTAGAAAATCTAATACAAGCAGAGAATGCTAAATGCAGGAACTATTCAAACACAAATACTTTACAAGCAATCCAGAAGAAGAGATGATTTTTTTTTTGTCAGAAAAGTACTCCTTTAGAAAAAAAGAAAAGCATTTTCTAAAATGTGATATAAAATTATGTGTTTTTAAAAAAATAATACTTGGCTAGAAAAGGGAAATCATAGGCCCTAGTTTTAATTATATACATTCAAGAATAAGGTTACTGGGAAGACAATCAGACACTGACTGGGAAGGAGAGAGAAAAGGATGTGGCACAGTAATCTCTTCAATATAAGGAATGGCAGGATGCTAACGATCGATGAGGATAGAGAATGATTTCCCTTATTAATGAAGAAAGCAGAAGGGGTAGAGATAAGCAAACCATGTACTATTTGCTACAAAATACTTAGAGAGATGTTTAGAGTTTTATTTTTGCTTCTTTCTTTTAGGGACATGATTGATTTTGAAATGGGATGGGCAGAAAAACTATCAACTGAACTGAAAAAATATGTCAGGTTGGAACAGTTTATTCACTTACTCAACATCTGAGTAATTTAAGAAGTAATGACGTTTAAAAATATGAGCAAATTTTTATTTTGTAATATGCTGTCAGAATCAATGTACCTTTATTTAGCTTTCGAATGTCATTTCTGCATATCACTTCTCAGGCCTTGGGCTAAGATCAAGTATAGTATTTCTAAGTACAATGAATTTATAGGTATTAGCAAATAACCTACCTCAGAGGGGTAAGTATGATCTTGGTGTTGCAGGGTCAGGGCAAAGTCTCTCTCTTATTCCATTTTTTTCACATATGCTGAAACACTTGATTTTTATTTTTTAAATATTTTTTATTTTTACAAACAAAAACTTCCCCTGCCTCCTTCACTCCATCCTCCTTTCCTGGTAACCTCTAATCTGTTTTTATCTTGGCAAATTCATTGTTTCTATTCATCACTTATAAGGATATCATACGATTTTTGTCCTTATGTGTCTTGCTTATTTCACTGAGTGTAATGTTTTCAAGGTTCTTCCATGTTGCAGTATGTCTCATAATTTCATTTTTCTTTTGGTTGAATACTATTCCATTCTGTGTATGTACCACTTTTTATTTATCCATTCTTTTGTTCACGGATATTTGTTTGTTTCTACCTTTTGGATACTGGGAATGATGTTGTTATAAATATTGATATACAAGTGTCTGTTTATGACCCTGTATTCACTCACTTTGGGTATATGCCTAGACTCTATATTTAACTTTTTGAGGAACTACCATGTTGCTTTCCATTACGGCTGCATTATTTTCACATTTCCACCAAAATGCATCAGAGTTCCAATTTCCCTGTGTCCTCGTCAACACTTGTTATTTTCCAGTTTTGGATTTTTTTTTTTTTTTAAATAATAGCCATCCTTGTGGATGTGAAGTGGTATCTCATTGTGGGTTTGATTTGCATTTTCCTAATAGCTAATGATGTTGAGCATCTTCAATGTGTTTATTAGCAATTTGTATATCTTCTTTGGAGAAATGTCTATTCAAATCCTTTACTCATTTTTAATAGGGTTGTCTTTTTCCTTTTTGAATTAGAAAAGGTATTTATATATTCTGGATATTAAACCCTTATCAGATATACTGTTTCCAAATATTTTCTCCCATTCTCTAGGTTGATTTTTAACTTTCTTGCCTAAAAATTTTAAATTTTGATTAAATTAATCTATGTTTTTGTTGTTGCTGCTCCTGCTTTTGATGTCATATCTAAGCATCCACTGACGAATTCCAGGTCATGAAGATGACCCTATATTATTTTTAAAGAGTTTTATAGTTTTAGTTCTTATATTTAGGTCCTTGATCTATTTTTATTTGATTTTTTGTATATGGACTAATGTCATTCTCTTGCACGTAGATCTTCAGTTTTCCCAACACAATTTGTTGAAGAGACTATTCTTTCCCCAACTTCATATACTTAGCACCATTGTCAAAAATCCATAGATGTGTGCTCTATATTCTGAACTTTTAATTCTGTTTCACTGATCTATTTGTCTACCTTTGTACCAGTACCGCACTGTTTTGGTTACTGGTGCTTTTGTAACACATTTTGAAATCAGGAGCCTGAGTCTTCAAATCCTGTTCTTCTTTTCAAGATTGTTTTGACTGTTTGGGAACACTTGCAGTTCCACATAAATTTCAGGATTGGTTTCCCTTATCTGCAAAAAAAAAGCTTTTTAATAGGAATTACATTGAATTTGCATATTTCTTAGGGTAATGTTAACATATGAATAATATTATTTCTTCCAATCCATGAATATGGGATGTCTTGCCATTTATTTGGGTCTTAATTTCTTTAGCAGTGTTTTGAAGTTTTAAGTATACAAGTCTTTAGTATCCTTAGTTAAATTTATTCCTAGATATTTTATTCTTTTAGTTGCTATTATAAATGGAATTTTAAAATTAATTTCCTCTGTGGATTTTTCATTACTACTGTATGGGAACACAGTGGCTTTTTGTATGTTGATCTTGTACCCTGTCACTTTTCTGAATTCATTTATTAGCTCTAAAAGTTTCCTTGTGGATTCTTTTGGATTTCCATATATAAGAACATACAGTCTGCAAATAAATGTAGTTTTATTTATTCCTTTTCAGTTTGGATATCTTTTTTTTTTCTTGCCTAATGGCTCTGGCAAAACTTCAGTACAATATTGAATAGCAGTGGTGAAAGCAGGCATCCTTGTCTCATTCCTGATCTTAGGGGGAAAGCTTTGTCTTTCACCAGAGTATAATGTTGGCCATGGGTTTTTCATAAATGACCATTATCATGTCAGGAAAGTTCCTTTCTATCTACTTTTCTGAATGTTTTTATCAAAAAAGAAGGGTGCTGGATCTTAACGAATGCCTTTTCTACATCTATTGAAATAATCATGTGTTTTTTCCCCCTCCTCATTCTATTTACATAGTCTATTACATTGATTGATTTTCATATGTTGAACCACCTTTGCATTCTTGGGTTGAATCCTACTTGGTCTGGTGTATAATCTTTATCAATATGCTGTTGGATTCAGTTTGCTAGTGTTTTGTTAAGGACTTTTATATCTATATTCATGAGGGAAATTGGTCTGTAATTTTATTTTCTTGTCATGTCTTTATAAGACTTTGGTACCAGAATAATGCTGGCTTCATAGAATGAATTAGGAAATGTTTTCTCCTCTTTAAATTCTTTGGAAGAGTGTGAGAAGGGTTGATATTAGTTCTTTTTTAAATGTTTGGTACAATTCACCAGTAAAAACATCTCATCCTGGACTTTTCTTTGGTGCAAGGTTTTGGATTATTGATTCAATCTCTGTACTAATATAGATTTTCTGGTGTTTTCTATTTCTTCTTGAATTAATTTGGGTAATGTGGGAGGCGGGAGGTCAACCACTTGAGTCACATTCACTCCCCTTTTTATTTTAATATTCTTAAATTCATTTAGAATTTCATGTGTCCTAAAAAATGGTATATCATAGAGAATGATCTGTGTGTACTTGAAAGGAAGTATATTCTGCCATTATTGGGTGAAGTGTTCCGTATATGTCAGTTAGATCTAGTTGGTTTATAGTGTTGTTCAGGTCCTCTATTTCCTTTTTGAATTTCTGATTAGTTATTCTACTCATTGTTAAAAGTGGTGTATTAAAATCTTCAGCTATTATTGTAGAACTGACTTCCTTCTCCCTTCAATTCTGTCAATGTTTGTTTCATATATTTTAGAGCTCTGTTGTTAGGGTCATATATAAATATAAATTGTTAAAACTTCTTGTTGGATTGACCCTTTTATTGATATATAATGTCCTTCTTTGTCCAACAGTTTTCTATTTAAAGTCTATTTTGTCTGATATTAATATCACCACCGCAACTCTCTTTTTATTACTATTTGCATGGAATATTTTTCCACCCTTTCACTTTGAACCTATTCATATCATGGATCTAAGATAGGTCTCTTGTAAACATCATAGAGTTAGGTGATGTTTCTTTATTCATTTTGCCAATCTCTACCCTTTAGTTGGAGGATTTAATCCATTTACATTTAGGACATTAATGATAAGGTAAGATTTACTCCTGCCATTTTCTTAATCATTTTTATGACTTATACTTTTCTTGTCTTTCCTTTCCTCCATTAGTGCCATCCTTTGTTTACATGATCTTTTAAAATCAACCTTTTCTTTCATAACCTTTTAAAAGACATTTTCTCTATGGTTACCATGGGGATGACATTTAGCATACTAAGTCTATTACGTTTAGTTTATGTTGATTCCAACTTGACTTCAAAAACCTACACATACATAGCACCTATATTCTTCCACCTCTCCCTCTTATGTTATTTATGTCACAAACTACATCTTTATGCATCGTGTGCCCAGTCACAAAGATTTATGAGCATTTTGATGCATTTGAATTTTCAGCCCTATAAGAAATAAAAGACAGCATTACCAATAAAAACTGAAATAATATTGTCATATATATTTACCCATATGTTTACTTATACCAGAGATCTTATTTCTTCATTCAGCATCAAGATTCTGACTAGCTTTCTTTCCTTTCAACATGGAAGACCCCCTTTAGCATTTTCTGTAAGGCAGGTCTAGTGGTAATAAACTTCCTAAGTTTTTATTGGTCTGGAAATGTCTTAGTCACTTTTGAGGGACAACTTTGTCAGTTATATTATCCTCTGGGAACAGTTTTGTTTTTTGTGTGTTTTTTGCCTTTCAGCCTTTTAAATATTCCTGCCCACTCCATTTGGGTTTTCATGGTTACTCCTGAGAAATCAGATGTTAATCTCATTAAGGATCTCTTATAGGTAGCATGTCACTTCTCCCTTGATGTTTTTAAGGTTGTCTTTGTCATTGGTACTGGACAGATCATAATGTGTCTTGGTGTAGATCTGCTTGGGTTCATCCTGCTTGGTGTTTGTTGAGCACCTTGGATTCATATCTTTCATTAAATTTGGGAAGTTTTTTGCTATTATTTCTTCAAATATTTTTTTCTAGCCCTTTAGCTCTCTCTTCTCCTTCTGGGACTCCTATGTTGCATATATTGGTATACCTGATGGCATCCCACAGGTTTCTCAGGCACTCATCTTTTTTTTTCTTTCTGCCCCTCAACCTGAACAGTTTCAATTGTCATTGAGTTCACTGATAGTTTCTTCTTCTTCCAGTATGCTCTTGAACCCATCTATTGAATTTGTCACTTAAGTTATTATACATTTAAGTTCCTGAATTTCCATCTGGCTCTTCTTTCTTTATACTTTCTTTATCATTATTGAAATTCTCATTTTGTTCATATATTGTTTTCCTCATTTCCTTCAGTTCTTTGTCCATATTTTCCTTTAGTTCACTGATCCTATTTATGATAGTTGTTCGAAGATATTTAACAATTCCAGAGACTACACTTGCTCCAGATATTTTCCATTGTGCCTGGATCATATTTTTTTGGCCACCTTGTATGTTTTGTAATTTTCTGTTGAGAACTCGTCATTCTGAGAAATGTGTTGTGGTCACTCTGGAAATATAATTTCCCTCTCTTCAGTCCACCAAACTAAAAACAAAAAGGGAAAAAGGGGAAGAAAAGAGAGAGAGAAAGAAATGAAAAGAAAATACTAATAAACAGACAAAACACACCACACATACCAAAAAAAAAAAAAAAAAAAAAGGAAAAAAATGAAGTGTACTGCCTCTGCAAGTCTCTTGATATGTGCTAATAGAAAGTCAAAAGTCACTGCTTTGATATTGAAACCTAGGCAGTGTCCCTACTCATTCCTCAGGGATCCAGCAGACCCAATAATATAAAACAGAGAAAGAGTAAAAACAACCAACCAACCAACCAAAAAAAGAAAGAGGACACTGGGTCTTTAAGGCCTGGTAGATGCTGCTGTGAGGCCAGAAGCTGCTGTTGCAGAGAGGGCTGAAACCAAGGCCTGAGTCTATGCTGTTCCCTCAGGGATCTGCCAGACCAGGAAATGACCACACACAGAAGGAATTAAAAAAAAAAAAAAAAAAAAAAAAAAAGACACTAGTTCTTTACATCCAGGTACATACTTGTGGGAAGCTGGAAGAACTGCTTCTCAGAGGGCTGAAACTAAGGCCAGCTTCCACACTGGTCCCTCATCGATCTCCCAGACTGATTTCATCTCTCAACTCCAACTTTTAGAAGAGGAGGTTTCCTCTGCCAGCACTGGCCCCAGCCAGGTGGTCCCAGGATCTGGGTCATGTCTGCTTCTGCAAGGCCGAGCAGCTGGGGCTGGTAACTGGTTCATGCTCTCACTTACAAAAGCTGAGCTCTTGGCAACTTCTTACTTTCTCTGATACTCATATAGTTGCCTTAAATGTCCATTCTGGTTCCAGGGTTACCACCTAATTCATTCTTGTCTCTTTTTCCAGTTCTTCATTTTTCTAATGGAGGGAGCAATTTGTAAAACTTCCTACTCTGCCATTGTGCCAAGGCAAGGTCTCTTGAACAATAAAATACACCAAAATGTATACTTTCTCACATTTTGGAGTGGAAAATGTATGTACTTCCTTTATTTTAATTTTTTTAATTTTTAATTTTTATTTTTAAAGAAGCTTTAGATTACATAAATGTTACATTAAAAATATAGGG
This sequence comes from Tolypeutes matacus, assembly GCA_026826555.1. Classification (NCBI taxonomy): domain Eukaryota; kingdom Metazoa; phylum Chordata; class Mammalia; order Cingulata; family Chlamyphoridae; genus Tolypeutes; species Tolypeutes matacus. The sequence continues at coordinate 1,120,113 of JAKSZT010053882.1, forward strand.
GATTCCTATATGCCCCACTCCCTTCCCCTCCCACACTTTCCCACATTAACAACATCCTTCATTAGCATGTATATTTGTTACAATAGATGAACATATATTGAAGCATTGGTACTATGGACAAGAGTTTACATTATAGTTTACACTCTATCCTGCACAAATTTGTAGGTTATGACAAATATTTAATGGTCTGTATCTGTCATTGCAATGTCATGCAGGACAATTCCAATGTCCCAAAAATGCCCCCATATTACACCTATTCTTCCCTCTCCCTCTCCTCAGTACCTCTGGTGGCCAATGCCTTTATATCAATGAAAAAGTTCTTCCATTGCTAGAATAATAATGTCTTTAATAGAATAATAATAAGTCCACTATAGTCCATTGTTCATTCCCCAGTCTTAAGGATTTGGGGTTGGTGATGACCATTCTGTTTCTAACTGGAGGGGACTTAGGTCCCATGGAGCAGATGGATGGAAATATCTTGCTTGCAGTTGCAGATACTCTCTGTTCCTTGGGATAGGAGTTGTCCATCATCATCTCCTTGTTAGTTTTCCTGGGTGAGTCCCATGAACTGGAGAGTAGATGTTGCAGCTCTGCTGAGATTCAGGGCTCAACTGGCACATGAACAGACCAAAGATTTAAGCCTCTGGGACATATACTTAACAAGTACAGTGCTAATTATAGGTTCAAGTAAAAGAGGCAGAAGAACTATGTGTAGGAAACTATAAATGAGTCAAAGTCTGTTACACTGGGGAGCATAAATTCCAGAGTAAGGCCCACTGACAGGGTGCCAAATAAAATTCCTGAGCTTGTCTGTCCTGCTTATAGTGTCTGGATGTTTCTAGAGCCCTCAGGAGCCCCGCTGTTTGAAGCACTGTTTACTGTGACAGTCAATGAGATACTGCGGAGATGTCCATAAGTGTAACCTCTGGAATGGCCTCTCGACTCGCTTTGAAATCTCTTAGCCATAAAAACTCATTTGTATTTAATATTTCCCCCTTTTGGTCAAGGGCTTTTTCCAGATGCACTGCTAGTTGATGCTTGGTAATAATCCCTTGGTACCAGGGAGGCTCATATCCAAGAGTGATGTGCCATGCCAGTGGGAAGGTAGTATATTTATATGCTGAGTTTGGCTTAGAGAGAGTCCACATTTGAGCAACAAGGAGACTTTCAGGAGCTAACGCTTGGGCAATGTATAAAACTGTGCTAAGTTTCAATTTCACAAGCAAAGATTCATAAGTACAGTCATCAATATCAAGGGCCTAGTGTAATGATCTGTTTTTCTTCACTAGGCACTGCCCTTGTACTTGGGTGATTCTTGCTGTTCTATTAGAGAATGTAGCAGGACTCCCCAGGATGGGAATTCAATATTCTTTCAGTTCTTTCAGTTATAGTATGGGTTTTCACTCACTGAGACAATGCCCCATGAACACTTGAACATATTCATATGCCTTAGAGGCATGCCCCACGTGCATCCCTCCCCACATATCCCCCCCACACCCAACACCCTACACCAGTAACCCTCCCCTGCCATATTTGCCAAAAGAATATTTCCTGAAAATCCCTAGAGTTCACCTGCTCCTTCCTTCAACCCTCCCCCCAGTTCCATGGATAGTCCAACCCTACTCCCCCTTACTGCATGCACTTTCTTTAAACCACAAAATGGTATAATGCTGAAATAGTGTATGTGAAATAGGTAAATAAATTAAAATTTATTTTAGAAATAAGTGCTTATACAAATCTAAATATTTAATTCAAGGAAATGAGCAACTCAATCATCAGCCTTTAGTCCTGAGTTTTCAAAGCATGGAGTAAACCGAAGTTGGTGGTTAACTAGCATTTCAAATTATACAGTCAATGTTTATCCTTCTCTAGGCATAATGATAGGAACTACAAATTTCAATTAGGATCAAGTACCTCTCTTTAACAGTGCCTAAAGGGGTTTTTTAATTTGAAATGTGTAAGAACAACAAAAAGATAAATTCAAATTACTGGAATCCTCGCTATGGAATGAGTAAATACAGTTCACCAACAGTTAAGTATAAACAATCCTAGTAAATTATAAGTCATGCACGGTATGCATTCAATTTGTCTATTGATCCTCAATAGGAATTGGTGAGGTGCTAAACCTAGGGTGACCATACTTCCAGTGTGCCTGAGAGAGTGCCCCTTTCATTCTTCAAAGAATCTCAGTTTGGATGATACATTTGATAGCCATCCTATCCATGCCCAGAGTGGCTGATAAGGTGTCTCTTAGTACTAATTCTCTTATTATTTATTTTCTCTTTGTATTCTCTTTATATTCTCTTATTTTCTAGGTGCCATGTCTCTTGTTGGCCCATACTAGTCTGGCCCTCCCAGGTAACAATATCAGTATAGTCAATGAAGAGAATGAAGAGCTCTATAAGTTTCTTTGTCTAAAATTGCTCAAAGTTCCATCCTTCAAAACATTTTAATCCTATTCTATAAAGAAATCAGCAAGTACATGTCCATTGCTCTTACCATTTCTGTTAATAATTATCACTTAGTTGCATGCAACCCAGGAGTTCTTCCAGGTATGGAACCTTGTGCATGAACCCCTAAGCCTTTGTGACTTTGGGCAACATTCACCTGCCTGGAGACTCAACCATCACTCAAGATAACTTTCCTCTCCCCCACCTCAGGGCATCAGCAACTACATAATTAAATGTAACTGAACTTGAGATCCAAGTTGAAAGTATAAAACTTCCTACCCAGGATAAATTGCTACATGGGTTGAGGACTTTGCTATTTAAGTCCTCTGCCCATGATAAATTAGTTACTCCTGGAATCAGAGAAGACATTTGGAAACTACAGTGATATATGAAACACTAGGATTAAAATTTTTTAATTGAAGGAAACTGAATTTGACATGTTCTGGTCTCATCCTTGGATATTGACTGGTTTAGGCCACTGATAACATTCTCTGGAAACCTTTATTTTCCAAGATCCTCAGCAGAGTTCTAAAACCGGTATTCTAGGGGCCAAGATGGCGTTAGTGTAGGAGGGCGCACACTGCAAGCTCCCAGAGCAAGGCAGATTGTGGATGGGGCCCTGCCCGGGGGTCTGTGCTGTGCACGCGTGGAGTGAGAAGCTTGGGACATCTATCTGCGCGGATCGGCGGCACATCTATCTGCGCGGATCGGCGGCGTGGACCGAACGGTGGAGATTCGTGAGTTTTGAGGCTGCCGGTGGAGGTTGGCATAGGCGGCTGAGCACCGCGGTTAGGGAAAAAAAATAAAATGGCCATTTGGAGCCGTGGGCGGGGCGAAAAAGTTTTATTTTCTGGGGAGCTGGCTGCCTGGCGCCCCTTGGACCTTGTGTGAACAGAGCAAACGAGCTAATCAGCAACCGGTGAGCCGGAGGGGGGATTTTGGTTGGGAAACGCATCTGATTTCCCTAGCCACCCAGGGATAAGACCCGGGCCGCTGCGGAGCCAGGAGGAAGGGACACTTCCCAAAAAAGGGAGGGTTCTGTTGGAAGACAGGGAAGGGTATTTTATATTTTTAGACATCGATCTGGCTGCCTGCACCGCCCCATAGCTTTGGGGAACAGATAAGCCAACCTGAAGCACCATTAGGCTGAGAGCAGACACGAATCTGCACTCAAACTGATTTACTGAGCAGCCCGGTGACGCTCGAGCTCGGCGCCAGAAGGGGTGGAATCCGCCGTCTTTAGCATCCTCACTGACTAACATCAGAGCTTCTGCTAACCTGGGGAGTCCGGAAAGTGGGACGTGCTTGATTAATTTCCACAGGCCCAGCTAGGGTCCCTTCCGTAAGGGGGTTGGTCTAGAGGAGGAATTATTTTGGGTCCTGCATTTGGCTAAAAAAATAAAAATTAAAAAAAAAAAAAAGTGAGGTCACCTCAACAAATGAAAAATAAATTCTTTTTAATTTAGTTTAATAGCTAAAGCTGCTTCAGGACCTGCATATAGAACCCTGTAGGGAAATTCATTGATAAATACAAGTAGGCAGGAAAGATCCACTTGGACCCTAGGGGAATCACTGACCCCCCTTAGCTCTGTTTGACTGCTTGCCTGTGTGGATCTTTGGTTTCTCTCTGTTACTTTCTGGTCTATTGCTATTATTTCCTTTTTCCTCCCCCTTCCTTTTTCCTTCTATTTTTTTTTTTTTTTTAAATAGGTGCTGCCAGCTTGACGCTTCTCTGCTGGGCTTCTTATTCAGTAATTTCCCACTCGCTGTATATACTGATTCTGTATTACAAACTATCGCTTATCCTTCCTGCATCTTTCTGCCTTCTGTTTTCTGTTGTGGCTTTTAGAGACAACATTTTTTCATAGGCCCACAACTTAAGGGTGTCCATTTCTATCCCATCTATTTTGTTTTCTTCTTCTTCTTTTTTCTTTTTTTTTTTTTTTATTAGTATTAACTTTTTCCTTTCAGACCTTTCTTTACTATTTCTCTCCCTCCTCATAATTCTAGCCTTCTAAATCAGTATATATATATTCCTCCATTTGTTTTCCTAGTCGATTGTAGGGACTCCATATTTTTTCCTAGTACTCTACACTGCCTACACAAGCTAAATATTCATCTCATTAAGTCTCATTTTGCCCCTCTTCTAACTTTTATCAATATTTCTATTATCCTTCTGCCTTCCTTACATCTTTTGATTCCTCTGGCCCTAACCTTTTGCCTTCAAGGGAACATAAAAAGAAGCAAGGAAATAAAATAAGAAGAAAAACTGCCAAAGAGAAAACTTAACTCACACGCAGAACCAACAGCTAAATAAAATTCTAGAGCATAGAGAAAAGCTAATCAACTGAACAAACCCATCAAGATAATATGATGACCAGAGGGCAACAGAAAAATACAAATGACTCTGAGAAACTGGATAACATGGACCAGTCCAATGCACAAAATAAAAACCAGGAAGCACTGCAGTACATCGAACAACTAATCAAAGCTATCCAAACAAATATCATGGGCCAACTTAAAGAACTGAAGGAAGAGATTAAGGATATAAAGAAGACACTGGGAGAACATACTGAAGAAATAGCTAACACACCTAAAAAGGTAATGGATATGATGGTGAACAAAGACACAAGTCAAGAAATGAAAAAGACGCTGGACTCACATGGCAGCAGAATTGAACAGGCAGAGGAAAGAATTAGTGATATGGAAGACAATACAGTTGAAATCAAAGAGATTGTAGAAAAGATAGACAAAAAGATACAAAAAATCCAGTATGGTCTCAGGGAATTAACCGATAATGCAAGACGCACAAACATACGCATTATGGGCATCCCAGAAGGAGAAGAGAAGGGAAAGGGAACAGAAGGAGTGTTGAAGGAAGTTATGGCTGAAAACTTCCCAACTCTATTGAGAGAGATGGATGTGCAGATCCAGGAAGCACAGCGCACCCCAAATAGTATAAATCCCAACAGGCCAACTCCAAGACATATACTTGTCAAATTGTCCAATGCTCAAGACAAAGAGAAAATACTCAAGGCAGCAAGAAAAAAGAGAACCATCACATATAAGGGAAGCACAATAAGATTAAGTGCTGATTTCTCAGCTGAAACCATGGAGGCAAGAAGACAGTGGTATGACATAGTCAAAACACTAAAAGAAAAAAACTTCCAGCCACGAATTCTCTATCCAGCAAAATTGGCATTCAAAGATGATGGAGAGTTCAAAATATTCACAGATAAACAGCAATTAAGAGAGTATGTCAAGAAGAAACCAGCACTTCAAGAAATACTAAAGGAATCTCTACAAGTTGAAAGGAAAAAACAAAGGAGAGAGAGTTGGAGGAGAGTTTAAAAACAACTGAAAAGTCAAAAAGAGAAACAAAACATATGACATACATTAACCCAAAGAAAAAATGACTGAAGTAAGAAATTCGTTACGAGTAATAACACTGAATGTTAATAGATTAAATTCACCAATCAAAAGACACAGATTTGCAGAATGGATAAGAAAATATGATCCATCTATATGCTGTCTACAAGAAACCCACCTTCGGCCCAGGGATTCAAGGAGGCTGAAAGTGAATGGCTGGAAAACCATTTTACAAGCTAACAATAGTCAAAAAAGGGCAGGAGTAGCTATTTTAATATCAGACAAAATAGACTTTAAATGCAAAGCTATTGTAAGAGACAAAGATGGACACTACATATTAGTAAAAGGAGTAATCTCTCAAGAAGAGAGAACAATCATCAACATTTACACACCTAATCGAGGAGCCTCAAAATATGTGCGGCAAACTCTGGAAAAACTAAGAGGAGAAATAAATTCCTCTACAATTATAGCAGGGGACTTCAACACACCACTATCATCATTAGACAGAACATCTAGGCAGAGAATCAATAAAGAAACTAAGGCACTCAACAATACATTAGAAGATTTGGACTTAATAGACATATACAGAACACTACATCCAAATACAGTGGGATTTACATTCTTCTCCAGTGCACATGGAACATACTCCAAAATAGGCCACATGCTAGGCCACAGAACAACACTCAATGAATTCAGAAAGACTGAGATTATACAAAGTAATTTCTCTGACCACAACGGAATGAAGTTGGAAATCAATAAGGGCCAGAGAAACAGGTTAGGCACAAGGATATGGAAGTTAAACAACACACTCTTAGACAAACAGTGGGTCAAAGAGGAAATTTCAAAAAAAAATCAGTAACTACCTTGAAACTAATGAAAATAACAACACAACATATCAAAACCTATGGGATGCAGCGAAAGCAGTCCTGAGAGGGAAGTTCTTAGCCATAAATTCATATATTAAAAAAGAAGAAAGAGCTAAAATTGAAGACCTAACTGCACACTTGGAAGAATTGGAAAAACAACAACAAACTAAACCTAAAGGAAGTAGAAAGCAGGAAATAACCAAGATTAGAGCAGAACTAAATGAAATAGAGAATAAGAAAGCACTGGAAACAATAAACAAAACCAAAAGCTGGTTCTTCGAGAATATCAACAAAATTGACAAACCCTTAGCCAGACTAACAAAGAAAAAGAGAGAACAGATGCAAATACATAAAATAAGGAATGAGCAAGGTGATATCACTACCGACCCCACAGAAATAAAGAGTATCATAAGAGGATACTTTGAAAAATTATATGCCAACAAGAATGACAATTTAGAGGAAATGGACAAGTTTCTAGAAACCCACAAACAGCCAACATTGATGAAAGAAGAAATAGATGAACTCAACAGCCCAATTACAAGTAAAGAGATAGATTCAGTCATTAAAAACCTCCCAACTGAGAAGAGTCCAGGACCAGATGGCTTCACAGCTGAATTCTACCAAACATTCCAGAAAGAGCTAACACCAATTCTACTTAAGCTCTTCCAAAAAATAGAAGTAGAAGGAATATTACCTAACTCATTCTATGATGCCAACATTACCCTAATACCAAAACCAAATAAAGATACCACAAGAAAGGAAAATTACAGACCAATTTCTCTCATGAACCTAGATGCTAAAATCCTTAAAAAAATACTTGCTAATCGCATTCAACAACATATCAAAAGGATTATACACCATGACCAAGTGGGTTTCATCCCAGGTATGCAAGGATGGTTCAATATAAGAAAATCAATCAATGTAATACACCACATAAACAAACTGAAAGAAAAAAATCACATGATTATCTCTATAGATGCAGAAAAAGCATTCGACAAAATACAGCACTCTTTCCTCATAAAAACACTACAAAAGATAGGAATAGATGGAAACTTTCTGAAAATGATAAAGGCTATATATGAAAAACCCAAAGCTAACATCATTTTCAACGGTGAAATCCTAAAAGCCTTCCCTCTGAGATCGGGAACAAGACAAGGATGCCCACTATCACCACTCCTATTTAACATTGTCTTAGAAGTACTTGCATGAGCACTGAGACAAGAAAAGGACATAAAAGGCATCCAGATTGGAAAAGAAGAAGTAAAAATTTCATTATTTGCAGATGACATGATCCTATACATAGAAAGCCCTGAGAAATCGACAACAAGGCTTCTAGAACTTATAAAGGAGATCAGTAATGTTGCAGGCTATAAGATCAAGGCTCAAAAATCAGTAGCATTTCTGTACACCAATAACCAGCAAACTGAGGAGGAAATCAGGAAAAAAATACCATTTACAATAGTAAATAAAAGAATCAAATACCTAGGAATAAATTTAACTAAAGATGTAAAGGACTTATATACTGAAAACTACACAACACTGTTAAAGGAAATCAAAGAAGACTTAAATAAATGGAAAAATATTCCCTGTTCATGGATGGGAAGACTAAACATCATCAAGATGTCTATCCTACCCAAACTAATCTACAGATTTAATGCAATACCAATAAAAGTCAATACTATATTTTTTAAGGAACTGGAAAAACTAACCACAAAATATATTTGGACAGGCAAGAGGCCCCGAATTGCCAAAGATATATTGAAAAAGAAAAATGAAGTTGGAGGTATCACATTACCTGACTTTAAAACATACTACAAAGCTACAGTGATAAAAACTGCGTGGTATTGGCACAAGGATAGACCTACTGACCAATGGAACCGGATTGAGAGTTCTGATATAGATCCTCGCATATACAGTCATCTGATATTTGACAAGGCCACGAAACCCACTCAGCTGGGAGAGAGTAGCCTCTTTAACAAGTGGTGCTTGGAGAACTGGATATCCATATCCAAAAGAATGAGAGAAGAATACCATCTCACACCTTATACAAAAATCAACTCAAGATGGATCAAAGATCTAAATATAAGAGCCAAAACCATAAAAACCTTGGAAGATAATGTAGGGAAGCATCTACAGGACCTTGTAATAGGAAATGGTTTCATGAACTTCACAGCCAAAGCACGAGCAGCAAGAGAAAAAATTGATAAATGGGATCTCCTCAAAATTAAAAACTTCTGCACCTCTAAGGATGTTATTAAGAAAATAAAAAGGCAACCTACCCAATGGGAAAAAATATTCGGCAACCATATATCTGATAGGAGCCTAATATCCTGCATATATAAAGAAATCCATCACCTCGAAAATAAAAGGACAAACAACCCATATAAAAAATGGGCAAGTGACCTGAAAAGACACTTCTCCAAGGAAGAAATACAAATGGCTAAAAAGCACATGAAAAAATGCTCAACATCACTTGCTATCAGGGAAATGCAAATCAAAACTACAATGAGATACCATCTTACACCCATCAGAATGGCAGCTATTAAAAAAACAGGAGACACTAAATGTTGGAGAGGATGTGGAAGAATAGGAACCTTCATCCACTGCTGGTGGGACTGCGGTATGGTCCAGCCACTGTGGAGGACAGTTTGGCGGTTCCTCAGAAAACTAGCAGTAGATCAGCAATTCCACTGCTGGGTATATACCCAGAAGAACTGAAAACAAAAACACAAACAGATATATGCACACCAATGTTCATAGCTGCATTGTTCACCATTGCCAAAAGTTGGAATCAGCCCCGGTGCCCATCAACAGACGAATGGATAAGCAAAATGTGGTACATACATACAATGGAATATTACTCAGCTGTAAGAAGGAACAAAGTGCTAACACATGGAATAACGTGGATGAATCTTGAAGACCTTATGTTGAGTGAAGCAAGCCAGGCACTGAAGGATGAACAGTATATGACCTCACTGATCTGAACTGAGGAAAGTGAGCAGTCCCTGAGAACCATTGTCTGAAAGATAGGTTAACAAGGGAGAGTAAGAGAAGAGCAGGCTTTGAGCCATCACCCATATGGACATAATCTATGGTAAAGGGATAGAGTGAGGTTGCATGTTGGGGGATGGGGCAGATGAGTGGTGGTGTTCCTGAGTTTGGTGGTGCAGCACTGGGGGGTGGGTGGACTAGGAAGGGCTGGTTCAAATCCCCAGGGCATGTAACTGTGAATCTTGACATTCCATGGGTTGGGAGAGGGGGGTATCACGGGCCCTGGGGGGCTGGGGAGAAGGGAACAGTCAAGATCTAATGGGTTGTTTGGTGGTCATGGGGAAGGTTTTTCATTACCTTACAGTAATGGACACAGGACATGGTAAATATCATCAAAATTATTAAACTGTATCATCTAAACTGTAAACTATACTGTAAATCACTGACAATGTTTAGTTGCTATATTTTCCTATCTGCATAACAGTTATAACAATACTAACAACCAAAAAAAAGGAGGGGGGGGTTAATATGGGATGGGGAAGGGGGGGTGGTTTGGTATCTGGGAGTCTCCGGCACTCCGTGTGTGACTTTGCTGTGACCTAAAACTTCTTTGAAAATTAAATGAAAAATTGGGAGACAGCAGGGATTGAGAGGAGGAAGGTGTCATGGCACACCAGACATCCGATAACACAGTGATAAAGGGAAGGAAAAAGGGGAAAAAAGAAAAGAGAAAGGAAAAAAAAATGAATATATATATTTATATATTTTTTAAAGGCATTTCCTTTGTTTTTTTGCCCATTTTTTGAATGTCCCAATCCACTAATTATATTTTATTTTGTTATGTTCTTTGTTTGATTATTTGGTTTTTTTCCTTCTCTTTTTTTTTTTTTTTCCCCTGAGTTTCCTTATGTGTCTCTCTTGCATGTAAGCTTATCACACTTGTTTCCTTTTCCTAGTAAGTGTATTTGATTATTTTATGGACTAAATGTTATGGAGGATTTGGATCACAGAAGGGTTACAATGGGTACTGCGGGGGATTATTGGGGGGGGTGTCTGGGGGGGGGGTTTGTGGGGATTGGTTCATCCGAATATACATGAAAGATATACAAAATCATTCAAAGGATCGGGGGATGGGGCATGGCCACGATGGGTGGATAATCACACAATAAATGAGGGAATCTGAATTCTTAGTCTGGAGAGCTCTGCCACAGTCTCCAAGGGAGCAGCAATAGTTCTCTGAGTGTAGGGACAGTGCCTGTCAAAATAGGATGACCCACTGATGTGTTTTTTTTTATTGATGACTACCCTTGTGAGTCTTTGCTCTTGTAAATGAGACTTAGCCTGCAGTTGTGGGGTGCCTAAGGGTTGCCACCTGAGAGTCTCCTTGTTGCTCAAATGTGGCCTCTCTCTAAGCCAAACTCAGCATATGATTGCATTACCTTCCCCCCAACGTGGGACATGACTCCCGGGGATGAGCCTCGCTGGCAACAAGGGATTAATACCAAGTGCCAACTGGCAACACAACTGGAAAAAGACCTTGAATAAAAGGGGGAAACGGTAAAGACAAATGAGTTCAAGTGGCTAAGAGACTTCAAAGAGAGTCAGGAGTCATCCCAGAGGTAACTCTTACGCACACCTCAGTAGGAGCTCATAGAACATCTAAGTGCCTATCACCCCACTCAGAGGGGTTCCTGAGAGCTCCGGAGACACCCTGGTCCTATATAAGGGGGGATAGCCCCAGAGACTGATGCCTTATCAGTGGGTTCTATTTTGGAATCTGTGCTCCTGAGAGTGACAGAATTAGACTCAAATAAGTCCTCCCTGCACATGGTTCACCAGTCACTTCTATTCAAACCTATATGTGATGCTGGAGTTTTTAGGTATACTTCCAGAGACTGGAGCCTCCCGCCTACCTATGTGCCAGGTGTGCATGAAATCTAGGTGGAGCTGCAACTCCTACCCTACAGCTCAATGGACTCATCCAAGTCACCTGGTGAGGAGACAACGATGGGCAATGGCCATCCCAGGGAATGGAGAGGGCCTGCATCTGCAGGCAGGATCATCCCACCCACCATATCCATGGGATATAAGCCCTCTCTCACTTGGAGTTGGAGTGGACATCACCATCCCAGTCCCCTCAGGATTGGGGGAAGAACTATGGACTAGAGTGGACTTGATGGTATTCTCTTGTTCACATATGGTGATTCTAGCAATGGAAGAAATTATAACAATGAGGTGGAGCCAGTGGCCACTTGACACTTTTGGGGTAGGGAGGGGATGAGCAGTTGAAATACAGGGACTTCTTTGGGAGTTGGAGGTTGTCCTGAGTACTGTTGTGGCAACGGATATAGGCCATTTTAAATCAGCACACACCACTCAGAACTGAGTGGGAGAGAGTGTGGTCTACAGTGTGAACTGTGGTCTATGGTTGGTGGCAAGGCTCCAGGATGTGTAAGTTCATTGAGGGTGGTGGGCCACACTTGTGGGAGATGTTTGTGCGGGATGTGGTGGGAGGTGTGTGAAGTGGGGAACATGGGAATCCAGTGGGTTCCGTATAATATTTTGGGTAATCTAAGCACCTCTTAAAATATATGTATATATATATATATATATATA
>JAKSZT010053882.1:1132504-1192413 GCA_026826555.1 Tolypeutes matacus
AAATAAAAAAAGAACTGATAGAAAATAATCACCAGCCAAGGATTTTTTTTCTCTCATAAGATTGTTTTTCAAAATGTAGACATTCCCAGGTAAACAAAACCTGAAAATTCATCACCACTAAATCTTCCCTACAAGTGAGGATAAAGGTAATTTTGGATTGAAACCAACAAAAAATAGACTAGTTTAATGCATCACAAATAAATAATGATTGTCAGTAAAAAAAAAAAAAAAAAAAACAAAAAAAAAAACGGTATTCTAGAGTGGATGTGGCAGTTGAGCTCCTGCCTCCCCCATGGGAGGTCCCAGTTCAGTTCCCAGTGTCTCCTGAAAAAAACAAAAATGAATAACAAGCAAAACAAACAAAAAACCAACTCAGGGAAGCAGATGTGGCTCAGTGGTTGAGCACGGATTTTCCATATATGAGATATCGTGTTCAATCCCTGGCCCCTGGTCCCTCTAAAAATTTTTTTAAATAAGTAAAACCTGTAATCACTTTAAGGAGAGAGTCTTTCCTGACTGAGTAGATCCCAGGAGTCATCATGATAAAGGCAGCAGCAAAAGGTGAAAGTCAGTAATGAAAAATGCCATCAGCAAAGCTCACAGCCAAGCACCTGGAGCGGCTGTGATAATCATTTCTAACAGGCCCTGACAGCAATAGCAGCTGCTACAGAACACGATAGCTAAGGTGGACAGCATGGAGATGACACCAGCAAATAGCACCAGAAGTCATCAACTTTCAACTAGGAATGAGAAGATGTCAGGGAGTAGGAAATGAGGAAGATGGAGTTTAAAAACAATCCCTATACCTCTTGGTGTCACAAAGGTTAGTGTGACCTAGAGAAATAAGAATATCTGGGGTAACAATCAATTGCCTATTATTTCACTTAAGCCTCTCAGGAAGAAACAAGCTTTCTGACACTTCCAGTAGCATGTTCAGGGTAGCTAAAAAAGTTGTATGTATCTATCTCATGATGGGTGAGCAACAACTGAAGGGAAAAAGAGGCTCTGTGAATGCCTTTCCATAATCATGTAATTTAATCCTCACACCAACCTTGCAAGTCATGTAGGTCTCAGAAAGATTTAAGTAATTTTCCCAAGGACACACATATAAGCAGCATAACTGAGATGTGAACACAGGTCTGACTAATTCTAAAGTCAATGCTATTTCTGTTAGAATTGCTGCTTCCCTGAGAATCCAAGATAAACAATGGAAAAATCACTACAAACACCAAGCCCTGCTCCCTGTCTTCCAACCCCATCTCCCTGCTCCCTGCAGAGGGAGCAGATGTCGAGCAAAATAATCCATAGTTCTGGGCTCTGAAACCTCCCATTTCTGAAACTGATATCCAACTACTGAGAAGTTGCTGACACTATTGTTGAGCCCTGCCAAGTCCCCTGCTCTGAGGGCAGATTGGTGTAAAGAATGTTGATAATCACTGAAAATGGAGGAATATGACTTTCAGCCTGGGAAATAAGGCTAGTGCATAAATAGTTCTGGCAGCAGCATCCATGCTGTGGTACCGGGAGGTACATGCTCTTTTCACATAGAAAATAAAAATAAACAGATTGTCTGGAACTCGTCCAGCCCCGCACTCCACCCCCATGCTTATAATCCAGTGCTCTCAGTCACAAATATGGTTTACCTTGTTAAATACTTGCAGAAAGCAGGCGAGTTCTTTCTTGCACAGGTGGATAATGATGATATTGCCAGAGTACCAGTGAGGCACCAGGGAATGATCTGATTTTGGTTGTTGCAAGTCCAAAGGGGGAAATGAGGTTCTTTCAGGAAACAAGGAGAATCAACTGTTTCATATAGAAGATGATGGCCCAGAGAGAGCTAGCCTTTCATGGAAAGGAATGTAATACTGGGAAGTCTCTTTAAGCCTCTCACATACGGAAGGGTGAAGGAGCAGGTGGAAGAATCAATATGCAGGAGGTCAATTTCATTCTACAGTGATTAGGCAATTCTTTAGATAGTTGAATTGACATCAGGGTGGTTTTCTCCAACATTGCCATGAACAAGTGAGGAGTCAGTTGCTACACAGGTGCATTGTGAGAACACGGGCTCAGGCACAAAAGAGACTCAGCAACTGACTGCTTTATTACTTATGCAGTATAAAGGGTCCAAAGGAGCAGGGGAAAAGGTCCCACCTTGGCCAGTCCCCTGGGGAGGCTAACTGCTCAGGTCGGTGAATGGCAGGGAGCTCTGCACATCAGCAAAGAGGGACCAATTGCTGCTGGTCTCCTGGGGAGGCCAACTGCTCAACAGCTACACACACCTCTCTTTGTGTCAAAGATGAGGGACACCTGCACTGCCTGAGTGATGAGCTTTTATTCACTCAGGGGGAGGGTGCTTTGCCAATAAGCAATCGTAGCACTCTGAGCAAGCAGCTGGGGCTAGTTAAGATTTAATGTCTCCCACATTGCCTGCAGTCTCTTGCAAAACAAAAACATACCCAACACCTACATGTAAACAAACAAGAGTGGAAACACAACAAACACCTGCACATGAAAAAGTAATAGTAGAAACATAACAAACACCTGCATACAAACAAGAAAGATGGGAAAGAAGGAGGAAAGGTGAGAGAGAGCTGGGAGAGGGCCCCTGCGTGTGTCCATGACTTCCCCAGCAACAAGGACTGGCTTGTCCTTGAGGTGTCATAACACTGAAACTACAAGGAATATTTCTAACAAGTAGGAATTGATGTCTAATATTTATTTTTCATATTTTTCATAGTTAAGTCTGTGGAAAAAGAAAATATTTCCATGTTGGCATTGATGTTGATTAAGCATCTATTTTGTGCTATTCCCTATGCTAGGCCTTAAACATATTATCTCAATTATTCACCAAATGCTTGCAAGGTATTTATTTTACAGGTAATTGTTTGTTTTTATTGAGCATCTACTCTCCATCATTATAGGTGGCTTATTAAATTATTTAACTTAACTCTTCATTTTTTTCCAATTTATAGACAGCAATAAAATTATTTAAATATAATAATAATAGCTACCATGTATTTTAAAATTACTTCACAGGAGGCACTATGCTATATACTTTTAATAAACAGCTCTATGAAACAAGCTCTAAAATTATACCCATTCAGAGATGAAGAATTTGGCTAAGATAGTTCAAGTAGTTTGCCCAAAATTATACAGCCAGTGAGGATTAAAATCCAGTCAGTTGGACATCAGTGTTCCTCATTTTAAGCACTGTATAATATTTCCCCACAATATAGTAAAGTAAGACTCAAAGAAGTTAAATAATCCTTTAAAGAGCAGTGTTATAAAGAATAGACTTTGAATTAAAATTTCATTCCCAGGTTGTTTTTGTTTTGTTTTGTTTTGTTTTACTTCAAGGTCCATGGTGTTTTTTGTTTTTTTTGTTTTTTACATTTCATTACTGTACTCCCTTTCTAAGGATTATTTCTTGGCAATGAGAAAACCACAACACAAACTCTTATTAGCACCCATTAAGTTATCCTTGTGTATATAGCATGGAAAAAAGACATTCCTGAGACCTTGTGTTTTAGGCACATATGAAAGGCTAGAGATGGTGTTTCAAAGTTAAACCAAAAACTGAGAAATGTGCAATAAACAGTGAAAATATAATGGAAACCTTTGATTATGTAAAGGTAATATTGCTTGAAATATTTCCTTTTATATCTAAATTTCACTGACAGAATATGAAAATCAAATTGTGTTTTCTCTAAAAAATACCATTTCCTAAGTCAGTTAACAATAGAGTAGCCATAGTATTTTATCCATCCCGAAGTAAATTTTCAAATGATGGTAAAACAAACAATCTATTCTTGCATATATTAGTATGTTTATAGTCACCAGTTTCTAGTCCTGGGATAGATCCAGAAAAATACATTCATTTGTATTTCTTTAAAGACTTCTTAAATGGGACTTTTAAACCAAAGTAAATAACATACCATATCACTTACACATTTTGTTCTGGCATAAATCCACAAGTCATCTTCTATTAGTAGAAGCTTATTCTGAAGTTTTTCTGGTGATTTACACCTCTCATAACTCTGATGAATATGTTTTCAATGTAATTTGTATTCTTTTATTAATTGCTTTTCAATCCATCCATATTAGAAATATCTATGAAGAGTTGAAGTCAAACGTAAGGAATCGTTTCAGTATAGAATACATAAGCCATGCCCCACCCCATCACGAAATAAACACACCACCAACCCTCAAATGCTAAGTTTTTATTTAAATGCATGTGGTTTTACTAATTCCCAATTCAATTTGGGCTAGAGTCAAATGTAAGTTATAATTTTATTGAGGAATGTTATCAGAATCCTACCTTCCTATCATATTTGTTATTTATATTGAAACAGTTTAGGAAAAACACATATACAGAGAGAGAGAGAGAGAGAGAAGGACACTATCCCACTTTCCTTAGTATCTGAATATTCTTTATGACTCTTACTAGCCATATCACTCTTTGTCCATTTCTCATGTACTTATGAGCAACCACCTATCTACCTATATGGGATTTTCCAAAGCAATCTTAAATTAAGATATTCTTTTTTTTTTTTTTTTTTTTTTTTTTGTATCTAGTCTTTTTAAGTTATTCATGATATTAAATTAAGATATTCTAATTGGTAAATTATGGTCTCTATTTTTTTTATTTGAATCATAAGTGCAACTAACACAAGCTGCAGTATATTGTAACTATTTGTGTGTATATTTATATTCTGTACTAAATTATAAGTACCCTAGAGGGAAGAGATCAACCCTTTTAAACAACTTTGTATCTTACTTGATGCCTAGTACAGTGCTTTGTTCAAAATAGGTTTTCAATTCACATAAAATAACTGGATAGTAGTTTGTTTTTGGATTTGGCTATATATAGCAGAAACTTTAACAAAGATTAACAAAAGCTAATTATTTTTTATGAAATATTTAGGAATGTATTCCAAATTTCTAATATCAATTTTAACTTCGGGTTTTGTCAGGTTATTGCATTTTAGCGCCTACTTAATCACATGCTATATGTCAAGCACTTTCCTCAGCACTGAAGATACTTCTTTGAGGACTTTATAGTTATAGTAGTCAGAACATTTTCAATTGCCAGTGACAGGCACCCTGTGCAAACTAATGTTGCTTATAATTAGTATATTTGACACAAAAATTGATACCAGTTTTCCTTCTTTGCTTAAGAGGCAGAGATATTAAATAGATAGGATGGATGGATGGATGGATGGATGGATGGATGGATGGATGGATGGATAGATAGATAGATAGATAGATAGATAGATAGATAGATAGATAGATAGATAGAGAAAGACAGATGTAAGTAGAGAGAGAGGTTAGATAGAGATAGATAAATGTACAAAAAAATAGCATGTTTGTGATATTCAAGGCACAGCCTTAAGTGCTTGATATGTATTATCTCATTTAAACTCACAACAATGCCTTGTGGTAGGTACTACTATTGTCCTCATTTTACAACTGAGGAAATAGGCACAGAGAGATTGTAAATAATGGAGCTGGAACCAAATCCAAGCAGTCAGGTTCCAGAGTTCTCCTTTGTAAACACTATGTGAATGAATGAACACTTTCTTGGAATTAATGCTTTCTAAGTAACATAAATTTAAAAGAATAGTCAGGCACATAATAACTTATCTTAGGTATAAAATAATTAAAATTTAAACAATCTATTGCAGTCACTTTCTTTTTTTATATTCACCTTTTATACATTTTTTATCAGCTTGCTTCTTTTGGGTATCATTATGAATGCTTGCCTAATCCCAGATTCAACATGTTTTGATTAATCATAATTATTATTCTCTTTGTGATGCTCAACTTGACCAATGAGAACCTTGTAAGCTAACTCATTTATCTTTTTAACACTGCCTTTGACATCCTAGGTAGAACAAAGACATGTTTTCTGATAAGAGGATACACCAGACTCATACTGAGTTTTCCACCCATAAGTCTCTGGGGAGTCTTAGTTCCTTTCAGTGGAAGATGGTATTAGAGATAAATATATATAGGCATTATGAATATGTATGAGTAGGTGGTGGGAAAAAGTCTGGTTTCTGCTGGTGGGGCACTTTTAGCAGTGACAGAGCTATAAAATGTTTCCTTTTATAGGACTTGAATTCACACTCATTTTGTCTCCAATTGAACAGGTTACATTTTTTGTACCCGACACTTCTTGTAATATGAGATTTCATCGATTCTCAAGACTTTTTGCTGTAATAGCAATAGAAAGTAAAATTTAAATATAAAACAAAACACCAACAAAATAGCATTTTCCTCCTATCCTATTGTCAAGGATGAAAAAAATTTGATGACACACTGAGAATGAGGAGAAACTGGCATACACAAATGTTACTGATTTAAATTAACATAATACTCACAAAGAGCAATTGCCAATCTCTGCACACACACACATCCTTTGAGCCAGCAATTTCACTTCTAGGAATTTATACTTCAGATACGTTCACATACGTGCGAAATGATTTATATACAAGGTTATTCATGTAAATGTGGTTTGTAAAAGCAAAAACCAAGAATAAATCTAAATAGAAAAGTAAATTAACACAGTGGAATACCACTCAGATACTAAAAAGAATGATGAGACTTTTTATGCAATGATATAGAACAATATTCAAGATACCTCGTCATGTAAAAAAATCAAGTTGCTAAAGAGTGAATCCAATGCAATCATTTGTAATTTTATAAAAATATCTTAGTGAATATATACTTATGCCCAATATTCACATATACCTGAGGTTGTTCTTATGTTTATATGCATATATATTCTTGGTATGTGAATATAACATCTGTGGAAGGACCAAAGTAAAAATAGTATCAGTAATTGTCATCAGAATTGGGGTTTGGAGACTTTATTTTTCAGTTTGTACTCTTCTGTTTCATCTGAACATATTAACTTTTCTCCTCACCCCCAAAATTAATTAAATACATATGTTTTCATTCTATTTACTATGGAAAATAGAAATAAACTTTAGAGAGCATCACTATTGCACCCATTAAACTTTCAATTCATGAAGTTAAGGATTTCATACAGCAGATCAAAATGAAAATGAAGTTAAAAGGAAGCTGACTGAAATACAGGCAGGATTTTTTAAAAGGGCTGCAAGAAATGAGAAAATATTATAAATTTTAAAATATCAAATTGTAATCATAAAATTGAAATCAACAGTAAAATGTACAAGTGAATGAATGCAGAAAATCAAATTAGTAATGTAGAAGACAAACTGGGGAAGTGTTCCCAACATTCACAGAAAAAGGACAGATAGAAAACTTGAGAGAAAATATTAAAAACATAAGGGACAGAGAATAGTGATCTGACATTAGTACGTGGTGTTACCTAAGGAGAAATCTGAACAAATGAATTAGAAACAATAATTATGAAACATAAGAGAAAACTTTCCTAAGTTGACAAAAGACTCAGGGCTGTGAAAAAATGGTACTAAAAGGAATGAAGGGATATCAATTCTTGGTTATATCTTTGTAAAAACATAACGATGGAATTGTGAAAATTAGTTAACTTTTTCTAATAAAGCAAAATGAAATCCAAGCTTTACACCTTCTAGCTAATGGTGTACAAGCAGAAGTTATATGAAACCTCAAAGGTGTCTCCTTCTTCATTTCTTCCTTCTTTCAACTTACTGAAATGTGAAATGTGATGGCTGAGCTTAAGCAGCCATATTGGGCCTTGAAGTTTAAGTTTTATCTTGAAGATGGCAGAATGACAAGCTAGAAGTAGTCTGGGTCCTTGTTGGCAGTTGCCAAATAAGTCCTAGTTTGCTTACCTCTATACTTCATTTATGTGAGAGATATTGACCTTATTTAAGCCACTGTTACTCTGATTTTCCACCACTCATAGCTAGATCTAATTCTAACTGGTACACCTGGGTTAGAACAGTTACGATCCATAGCAAAAATGTGGATACTAAGGCCTGCCCCTTCTGCAGGGTTGATGGTTAGCGGCAGGTACCAAAAAAAAAACCTTTTTGGATGATTGTTTCCAAAAATCCACTATATAAAATAATGTATCATGGAGTTTCCGATCAAGCATCAACTAGGTTATTCCCCAGGATTTAGTATGTGTCAGGTAGACCCAAGGCAAAATTTAGAAAACACTTTGTTTCCCCACGCCCTGGTGCTCTTATTCTGGGTTTACCATATATATGCCCTTGTTTCAGCCAATGCAATCAGAATTGACTAGTTTATGTTACTACTAATACTCATTCACTCATTCATCAAAAATGTGTTTAGTGAATACTGTGTAACAAGGACCATTCCAGCAATGCAGCAGTAAGTATTAAAAATGTATAAAAATGTAATAAAAATAAATTAAAAAAAACAACTTCCTGACCTCATGAGCTTGTGTTACAGTGGAGGGAGACAGAAAATTCCTAAGAAAAATAAGTAAAATATATAGTATGTTAGAAGTTGATAAGTGCAAAGTGGGAAAATTAAAAAGCTGGGAAGGAGGAGAGGGAGTATCAGGATGGTGACAATTATAGATTGGGCAACCAGAAAGGGCCTCACTGAGAAGATGGCATTTGAAGGAAGATGATGAGGCAGCAAGCCATCCATATTTGTATTAGAGCAGTCTAGAAAGAGGAAAGAACAAGTGCCAAGGTCTTGGGTATATAAAATGCCTGACATATTTGAGGAATAATAATGTGGACAGTGTGGTTGGAGCAGAATAGTAGGAAAAAGGAATCAGAAAGGTAACAAGGGGTGAGCTTGTTTTGGGTGTTGTAATCTCTGCCTTTTACTCTGAATGAGATGGGAAGCCAGCCGTTGAAAGTTTTTGAGCAGAGGAGTGACATAATCTGATTTAAGTTTTAAACTAATCCTTCTGGCTGCTGTGTTGTAAATAGACTGGGGGATGGGTCAGGAACCAAGGAGACTAGTTAATCCAGGGGAGAGATCATGGTGGTTTGGAACAGGGTGCTAACACTGGAGGTGCTGAAGAGTAGATAAATTTTGGAGATAGTACTGACAGGATTTGATCTGAGGGACTGGATATGACATATGAGTGAAAGAGAGAACTAAAGGATAACTCCAAGGTTTTTGGCCTGAGCCACTGTAAAGATAGGGATGTCATTTACTGAGATGGAAAAGATTATGAAAGAAGGAAATATTTGGGAAAAGTTCAGAGCCCAGAGTCTGTGGAATCAAGAAAAGTCTGGACCTCTCGTTGATATTCTAATTTCTTTGTAAAGCCAGAATCAGGTTAACTACTTAGACCCTTGCACTGGGCCCCATGCTATAGAGAATCTTGATTTGGCCCTCCCCGAGATATGCCCCTCCTCACAGAGTGAGGCTCCCATTGAACCAAGAGGATGTGACCACTCAGCTTCCTTTTCCATACCATGCTCCAAGGAGGGCTCTGGAATTCCCTGTAAAATGCCCCAAGCCCACTTCCAGGATCTATGAATTTGTCCATCTTTCTTAAGAGCAATCCAGACTAAGAGCATATGAACTCCCAGGGCCTGCTGCGCAGCTAAGGGATGGCAGACTGCAGGGTAGGAGAACTTTGTGGATGAAGGTTGGGGTGAAGTGCTGGGTACATCACATGTCTGTTGTAGAGCCTTTGCAGAATGGGACAGGGTCAAGAGTGGGAGGAAAATGGGGGCAGGTCACAGGCTTGGATCTGCCTTTCTCTGCTAATTCTGGCATGGAACTCTGAGGAGTCTGAGAATTCTAAATTTAATTCTGTCCCTTCAGCTCATTATAAAGCTGTATTTACCAAGGTAAGATGATAGAGCATATTTCACTTCACAGTTTGATACCTTGACTTAAATATTTAGATATATGGTATTTGGTCCAACATGTGTACTCTTGCCACAGGCACTGAAAATTATAGGTTTAGGTAGGCCTACTTTGCTGAACATATTGACATCGGTATCAGAGACATATTTATTTTTCTAGATGAGACCCAGAGGCACAGGGACGGGCCTGAATTTCTGAACATATTATCATAACTTTCTTCTACTGTGGTAGCAGTCATGGATGTATTTTTTCAGATGGGATCCTGAAAGTAGTCTTCTCTTTATGTGCTTCCACAGTCCTTAGCTCAATGTTGAGAACCTGTGCTAAGTTTGAAAACTACTGATCCTCTCTTATTTTCAGTTTCCTTCCTGTAAAATGGGGCTAACATCTACCTCAAGGGCTGCCGTGAGGATCAGGTAAGTAAAATGCTAAGCATATAATAAGCATTTAATAAACGATTATTGTTCTTGTTCTAGTCTTGGTAAACAATGTCTTACACGTATATGTGTTCTTAACCTTTAGAAAAATACAATTAATAAGTGCAAAAGCAACTGTTTTTCTAATGCCCACTGAATTCTCTCTCCCTTCAAAACCTGGGAGAACATTTGCATGCAGATCAATAGCTCTTGCATTGTTTCGGGAGTTAATGCTGTGCTTGCTTCTTGAGTCAAATGCAGAATTTCCATTAGTGTTGATGGTAATCAGAACAAAGCATGATGAGTGGGCCCCCTGTTGAGGAATTACTTTAATGACTTTGAACTTTAAAAAAGAAACTTAAAAAAAAAAAAAAAAAAAAAAACGAAATAAAAAAGAAACTTAAGAAAACTACACAATGATGATGACCTCAGGGGCTGCACTCCTGCTGCCACCCTAACTACTGTGTACAGCTGTTGGTTCTAAACAGGTCAATGCTGGGGCCATGCTGTTCTGTTTGGCCAAACAACGAGAAGTAAATTCCAGAGAACACGCCACGAATTAGGAATTCGACATATGATGGTCCATAGAGGTAGAGTCTTTGTCCTCAATAAAATGCCCAGCTATCAATTCAAAAGCCAATCTCTGTTATAGAGTTGTAGTGGTGGTGGTGGCAGCAGTAGTACTAACTATAATAACAGCACCCACATAGATACTATCATTATAAACGTCTGATCACCAGTTTAACCTGGGGCCTCAACTCTGCCCAGCATTCTTAGCATGGCCTAAATGCATTCCTGTCGTGATCTCAATCTCCTACTCACCATAAAATACTTTCTATCCCCTCTATTTTTCTTAGCCTCCACTGCACCACACTAGGAAACAGATCATAAAGGCATGAAAACAAATAAATAATACCGTTCGTTTAGCCTTACAGTTTTTCAGCAAATATAATTGTGTTCTTACCATGGACCATACCTTGTGGAGGTTCAATATTTTGGCAACAATGACATTAAGGAGTGGGAGTCCTAATAATAAAATTTAAAACAAGTAGAGAAACTTGGATAAAGATTTGCAACATAAATGCTGGGTGCTTAGCCTCTAAAAATATTATATGAAAAAGGAACTTTCTCTATGCTGGGGAAATCCTGTGTCGATTTCTGCCTTCCTAATGTACACCCTCATTTTAAACACCTATCTTAATTCTACAAGGCCAAAATATTTACAAGAAGCATCCACTATAGCAATACAAATTGTAAATGGCCAACAGACATTCTTTGGCCTGGAATCACCCAGAAAAATTATATGTACAAGAAGAGTTGTGTTCTGAAATGTTGCTTTAAATGCAAAATTCTGAGTAGCAAAACTATTTTCCCACTTATAATTAATATTGGTGAATTGTTTTTATGGAAAATGCTTCATTCACAGACATAAGTGGCACCTCAATTATACCTACACAGTCAGTTTTTCAAGAATATACCTATTCCACAGTAGCAGTTTGATATTGTTTATGAATTCCAAAAATAGATACTGGATTATGTTTGTAAACTGGTCTGTTCCTCTGGGCATATTAAATTATATTGGATTCAGAGGTTTCACGTTAACTTGATTAGGTAATGATTAAGGCTTTGATTGGGCCATGTCAGTAAGACATTGAGTCCCCGCCTACTTGGTAGGTAGAGACTCACAGAAAAACCACACAGCAGAGAAGGGAGGTTGGAATTTTAATGCTGGAGCCTCAGGAAGTAAACATGCAGGAGAAGAACACAGAGGAATAGAGAGGGCTCCATAGACACGGCAGAGGCCCTGGGAAGAGAGAGAGCCTAAGAGTTTACAACTGACCTTGTGGAGAGAGCAGAGCAGCTGAGCCCAGAGAGAGATAGGCCCTGGGAGAGAGACAAGACTTATCCCAGCCTGCAGCTGGTATTGGAAGAAGCTGGGACCACAGAGCCTTAAGAGGAAAAGGAAGGCTGGACCCTTGCAGACGTCACCAGCCATCTTGCTCCAAAATGTGGCAACAGACTTTGGTGAGGGAAGTAACTTATATTTTATGGCCTAGTAACTGTAAGTTTCTATCCCAAATAAATACCCTTTATAAAAGCCAACATATTTCTGGTAGTTTGCATCAGCATCCCTTTGGCTGACTAATACATCCACTGACAGAGCTTTTGGCAAAAAGACAAACACAGAAATTCTATCTGCAAATTTGTTGAAAAAACATCACAAGATGACTGGCAAAACCACTGGCACACCTAATAAGTTACCAGTGAAGCCAAAAGGTATTCAAAATTCCTTAACTGAGATTTCACATAATCTCACCAAATTTCCAAATTCTTTTTGTTTTGAGATGCCACAGATCACGGATTGGCAAATCTTTTCTTAATGGGTCAGATAATATATATTTTAGGCTTTGCTAGCCATACAGTCTCTGTAGCAACTACTTGACTCTGTCATTGAGGCTTGACAGCAACCATAAACAATAAATAAACAAGTGGGTATGGTTGTGTTCCAATAAAATCTTATTTACATAAAGAGTTGGTAGGCCAGATTTGGCCTTCAGTCTAGAGTCTGCGAACCCCTGTATAGGCAACTGTCAGGAATTTGGATTTTATTCTAATAAGAGTGAAAAGCCATTGGCAAGTTTTAAAATAGAGAACACATATGAACTGATTTAGGCTTTAAAAATATTATTTTGGCTGCTGAATAGAGAATGGATGGGAAGGGAGCAAGAATGGAAGCAAGAGGCCAGTGCAGTTTCCAGGCAATGTATGAAAATGGCTTGAACAACAGTGGTAGCAGTGAAGGTGAAACGTAGTTAACGTCAGGGAATAGGCAAGGGTTGGAGAAAATAATTGGGGAGTCGGCATATAGTAAGCACTTAATAAATGTTGTCATTCTTGTTCTATTTTCAGTAAGCAATGTCTTACATGTGTATGTGTTTTTAAACTTTAGAAAAATGTAATTAGTAATGTATTGATAGCATTTAAAGCCATGGAACTACATGAGATAACCCAGAGAGAAGGGGTAGAATAAAAGGATAAAAAGAGAAGATGACCAAGTACTGAACTCTGGGGTATGCCTACATCTAGTCGTGAGGTAAGATAAAAAGAATTCCTTATCTAATGAGGAGAGGGGATGTAGATGTGTGCATGGACAGTTTATTTATCACAGAAGAAGGAAAGGCAGAGTGCATGACATGTATGCTGATAAATTGGTAGAATTGGTGGTAAGAAAAAATTTAGAAGTTCTTTTTCTGATGGTTTGTATTTTCTTAGGGGAATATCAAATGAAATCATTAGATCAGAAAGAGAGAGGGGAGAAGGTTTGAAAAAAAAAAAAGAAAAAGATGTAAAATGGCCATTTTGGAAAGTGAGAAAGTACATTTACCAGGAAACTCTTGCAGGATTATTGGACATTATTGAATACCTATTTAAAATTTTTGAACATAAATTTGAAGAGAAATACATAGGCATGGATGTACGATTTTTCTCAAGCATCATTTAGCTCTCTGGTAGAGAAGAACAGTGAAATAGTTGGGTTTAACCAGATATGGCATTTTTAGAAATAAATATGATGAATTGGGAAAGGAGCAAGGGGACTGATTCTATCCCTCACATTTTCCTTCTCTTAAAGAGTTTCTAAAATAATTTGCTATGAAAATATTATTAGGTGTTCTTAGAGGCATTATTCACAATTGCCAAAAGATAGAAGCAAACCAAGTCCATCAATCGATGAATGGATAAATAAAATGTAGTATCTATATAAAATGGAATATTATTCAGTCATAAAAAGAAATGACATTCTGATACATGTGACAACATGGATGAACTTTGAACACATCATATTGAGTGAAAGAAGCCAGACACAAAAGGACAAATATTGTATGAGCTCATTGATATGAAATTATTAGAATAAGAAAATTCATAAGAGTCAGAATCTAGAATATAGCTTACAAGGGGATGGAGTGGGGGTAGGGAATAAGGAGTTAATGCTTAAATTGTATAGTTTTTATTTGGGTTGATTGTAAAGTTTTGCTCATGAATGTGGTGATGGTAGCACAACAATTGTAAACATAATTAACAGCACTGAATTATATATGTGAATGTGGTTAAAAGGGGGAAATTTTAGGTTATATATGTTACTAGAATAAAATAAAATAAAACTAAAACATAGGACTATATAACACAGTGAACCCTATTGTAAATCCTATTGGACTAGAGTTAAAAGTACAATTGTAAAAATGTTCATTCATGAATTGTAACAAATGTACCACACTAATGCAAGGTGTTAACAACATGGGGATATATAGGAGCTCTGTATTTTATGAATAATTTTTCTGTAAACCTACAACTTCTCAAATTATTATGGATCATCAATTAAGAGTGAATCCCTTATAACTGACCAGTAAAGCTAATCAGTAAATATATATTATCTCAGCTAACTTCCAGGTATTGCTCTAGAAAGTTAGCTAAGCAGCTAGCTTCCAGGCATTGTTCTAGAATTATAAATCATTGTTAAATAAACTATGCTGTTATTTCCCCTTGTATATGTGTGTGTGTATAAAAATTGTATAAATATATACAATTTTTGCCTGTTATGGTTGTTTTGCTGGGGAATGGGTCTGTGGAGCTCCTCATACAGCCATTCCAGAAAACAATTTTTTTCTTTCATAATTGTTAACTCTTATTCTGTGTTTCATTTTGGATAGTTTCTATTGTTATGTCTTCAAATTCACTTATCTTTTCTTCTGCAATGTATAATCTGCCATTAATCCCATCCAGTACATTTTTCATTTCAGACATTGTAATTTTCAACTCTAGAAGTTCAATTTGGGTCTTTTTATTATCTTCCATGTATCCACTTAAATTTTAGAACATATGTAATACAATTATAATAATTGTTTTAACATACTTATTAATTCTTACATCTCTGTCAGTTCTGGGTCAGTTTCCACTGATTGATTATCCTCATTATGGATCATTCTTTCCTGCTTCTTTACATGCCTTTAATCTTTGATTAGATGTCAGACATTGTGAATTTTCTTTTTGGTTACTGGATATTTTGTGTTCCTATAAACCTTTGTTCTGAGGTGCAGTTAAATTACTTGTCAACAGTTTGGTCTTTTCAGGTTTTACCTTTATGATTTGTTAGGTGGGTCCAGTGGTGCTCAGTGAAGAGCTTATTATTACCTACTACTAAAGCAAGACCTTCCTGGTAATTTATCCAAAGACCAGTGAATTGTGAGTTTTTCCATTATGTGTGATAGACACACATACTACACCCAGACTTGTGTGAACACATAGCACTGTTTCCTCTAGTCCTTTCAGATGATTCTTTCCCTGGCCTCTGGCTGTTTCCTTACATGCATGCATAGATCAGTACTCTCCTGAATACACAGAGGGTATCTATTCAAGATTCTCTCTGTGTGTAGTTCTCTTGTCTTTGATATTTTGTCCTATGAACTATAGCTGCCTTGGTCTCACCCAGAGACTTCAGCTCCATCTTCTGAACTCACAGAGTCCTCTGGGTTCTAACTGGTAGTCTACTGCCTCTGCTGTGATCTGGAAATTCTCTCAAGATAGTAATATGAGGGTAATTAAAGAGATTACCTCATTGTTTCTTGTCTTTTGGGAATCACAGTCCCTTGCCTGACATCCAGTGTACTGTTTCAAATCTCTTGTCCAGTTTTCTTTGGTTATTGCAGATACAAGGATAAATCTGCCCCTTGTCACTTTATCTTAGCCAGAAGCAGAAGCCTGTTGGGTATCTTTTAAGTCTAATTGTTTCAACATAATCTAGTACAACAGGAGTTTAAAAACTTTTTCTTAAAGGACTGGATAGTATTTATATTACTATAGTATTATATCATTACTATTAGTATAATATTGTCATTTTAGATTTTGCTAGCCAAATGGGCTCTGCCATTGCAACAGAAAAGCAGTCACAGACAAGACATAAATAAGTGGGTGTGGCTGAGTTCCAATAAAACTTTATTTACAAAAACAGATGGCTGGTCTGAAGGATGTAGTTTGCCAACCCATGACTGAAAATACTAATCTTTGTACTTCCAGGTATTGCTCTAAAAAGTTAGCTAAGCAGCTAATTTCCAGTCATTTTTCTAGAATTATAAGTCATTGTTAAATAAGTAAACTATGATGCTACTTCCCCTTATATGACACTTCCTCTAGACAGTCAGGAGTAACCACATTGCTTAAAGGAAAATATGAATTGTGATATATGGGATGCAAAGAAAAAGAAACATAATTTTTTAACTGCCAAAATGGGCTCTTGATAAATAACAAAGGCAAATAGTTATATCATATATTTTAGTTTGCTAATGGCTGCCAAGGCAATATACCAGAAATGAGTTGGCTTTTACAATGGGGATTTGTTAATTTATAAGCCTACAGTTCTGAGACTGTGAAATTTTTCAAATCAAGGCATAATCAGGAGATGCTTTCTCTCTTCTGGGTTGCAGCTGTGGGCGATCAGGCACATGGTGGTATCTGCTTGTCTCTCCCCTCTCCTTCAGGGGCTCATTGCTTTCAGCTTCTGAAGTCAGTGGCTTTCTCTCAGATTCTATGTTCCATTACTTTCAGCTTCTGACTCCACGGGCCTTCTCTCTAAAGTTCTAGGAGTTTTTTCTCTGTGTTTTTGCATGTTTCTCCCATTTATGGAGGACTCCAGTAAGAGGATCAAGACCAACCCTATATCATGCAATCTAATCAAAGGGCCTTAACTGAAGTAATCAAAAGGTCCCATCTGCAATAGGTTTACATGCACAGAAATGGATTCGCTCTAAGGACATAATCTTCTGGGGTCTACCCAACTTCAAACTGTCACATCCTAACAACAGAAATAGAAAGATTTTTTTTTTAAAGAGCCAGACAACCACATACATACTGTTTATGACATTCCCTTGAGGTGAGAAGATTAGGAAAAGGGAGTTGTGGCTTTATCTTGGTCAGGTGTGCCAGAAATGAGAATGCATGACGAGAAGAAAACAAAAGGAGAGGACCAGAGTGAGCAGTAGGAGGCTCTGACTATATCCTAAAACCAGTGTTGAGGAGCCTCACAAAATCTGGGCCAATATGTTTACCATGAGTCACCATTATCTATTCTTTTCATTGCTGTAGGGTAAGGAACTTTTGCTATCCCTTGGTATATTACTATGCATATTATCATTCAACAGACACTTGTCCATTCCCATACATTGCTGAGCCCCATCTAAACTTCTCCATATACATATTCCCTCTCTCTAATAGTCAAATACTCTTAAGTTGTCACCACCACCCCACCACCACCACCCAAAAAAAACAGAGAGTAGGATGCTTATCACTTGGAAAGGGGTGGTGTTATGAAAATGAAAGTCCCAATAGATGTTTTGGGAGAAAATTGATACACGTGAAACCCATCTC
Source organism: Tolypeutes matacus (assembly GCA_026826555.1). NCBI lineage: Eukaryota > Metazoa > Chordata > Mammalia > Cingulata > Chlamyphoridae > Tolypeutes > Tolypeutes matacus. The sequence goes on from JAKSZT010053882.1 coordinate 1,150,114, forward strand.
TCTTATATGAGACTATTCTAAAATATATCCTCCAAATTTGGTTAAAAAAAAATATCTACTTATTTTTTGTGTGAAGTATTAACTGACAAATAGACAGAAAATTAATTATGTCCCATAGATTAAACAGAATTTCAAGATGGAAAAAGGAGATACTCTTAACCAGTTTTGTGGTCCATAGTTGCTCATCTAGAGATTTAGTTTTCTTAATTCTTAAATGTATTTTATTTTCTTGGTGTTTTAAGACCTTTGCTAATTGCTTGATTATTATTCCACTAGTTAGCATTTATAGCCACAGAATTAATTATTATCACCTAGGCATTCTAAATAAATTTCTAGTTCTATGTCAACCATCTGTGATGGCACCTATGGAGAAGCAGCATTAGCAGAGTAATGAGATTACCAGGGCTGCAAGGAACACTGAAAATCAATTCCAACTCCCATATCTTACAGATAAGCATATTGAGGCCCAGACAAGTGAAGTGGCATATCTAACATCATATCAGTGAAACTAAAACTGGGATTAGCAAATATTCTTCTGGAAAAATTTGTGGGAGTATAAAGGAAATTATTAAAATTTGTAATATAACTTGGTAGAGAAATAATACTCCCATAAAAATTCCTTATGTATGTATAAAACTGTAGTTCAATGTTCTCTTATTTGTTCCCCACCCCTACCCTAAGAGAAGGAAGCCAGGTATCACCAATCACATTTTAAAGCTGGAAAAACAAGTCTAGAGACTTTATATGACCTATCCAAGCAGCAGAGTTAGGTCTTGAATCCAAGGTTTATGACTTCTGGTCTATTTGCTCTTTCAATACCCATATCCATGGCCATCCATGTGAAAGGAAGAAATAGTGGTGATGTTGTGGAGGTGATGGCAAAGACCATGGAATAGTGAGTTGAGTAGCCACCTGAATATTTTAAAACTTGGTTCTGAGTTTTGTCATTCTATAAACTAATCATTATTCTTGGACCCCAACTGTACTCCTCTTCTCTTGTTTCTGCTCTTCCTTGAGAACATGCCAAATTACTTTAATCTGTTTTCAAATTTTACTCATCTTTTACCTTCCTATAGTCTAAGTCCTCCTCTTATAGTGAACCAGGACTAGCTTGAAAAACTGACAGAAAATAATGTGGATGATGGTAATAATAACAATAACAACCCAAGGCCAGTCTTCTATGGGATTAGAGTTTCCTTTGAAATTGAGGAACAGCATAAAAAATTTGAAGACAAATGTTAAATATCTTCCATTAGATGAAAGAATTCCTATTCAGTCATTGATATGAGCCTGAGGAACTCATGCCATGTGTTGAAACAGAACAGAAAATGTGAGTACAAAGGTATTATGCAAACAAATGCCATGTGTGTACATTTAACTGGGTCTGGCTAAAGTGAGCTCTGAGGCACCTTCCCTAACACAGACATGGGAATCTGGGGTTTGTATCTAAAACATTCTGCAAGGTTAGATCATTGTTTAAATAAATATAAGGTGATAGTTTCTGGTAGGGAATCGTAAGTGAGAATTTGCTAGTGAGAAAACATGAGCACAGATTTTAGATGTTTCCAAGACACATATAAATAAACAACGTTAATACAGCAATGATAGCATCAGGCTATGTCAAGGAAAGCAGATCGTATCTTGATGTAAGGTTTCTTCCACCTAGACATTTGCCATCCTATAGAAAAGGCTAAGAATGTGAAGGATCAAGTCTTGAAGAAATGAATGTACCTTCCAAATGTAACACAGAAAGGTCTATTCATCTGGTTCATAGGACCAGCCTAAAAGAAAACTGTATGATTTTAATTCAAATGGAAACTACAAATTTTCCTGCTTACTAAACTGTTAACTTACACATTGATAACTGACCACTATAAAATGGCATGTACCTTGAGCTTTTTAGAAAATGACTATTGCCTTGAATAGTATAATTAATTCGCTAATAAACAAGAGGGAAAAAAAAGTAATTTTTTCTGCTATCCAGAGAATGGCTATTCTTACACCAACTGCTTTCCTTCCTTCCACCTAAAATGTCCTCTATAACTCAATACACACAACTCTCTCCCCTCCTGATCACCATTTCACCAGAAGTTTGTTTCCCCATATTCATCTCTTCCTAGGCTGATACACTGGACTGGAAGTATGATTGAAAACATTGGAAGAAGCAATCACACCAAGCTCTAAGGATAACTGAAATTGAAGACCAAGGAGAAATGTTGGCCAACAGAAGTGCAGTCCTTGACTCTATAAACCTCAAAGTTTAGATGTTAAAAAGAAACTATGGAAGAATGAGCCAGACAGGTAAGCAGCAATGGAGACAAAAACACCTGTTTCCCTCATTAACCATAAGGATACATTTGTTTTTTTCTCTTTTTTAGAAAATTTCTGGGTTGATAGAATAATCATGCATACACTACAGAATTCCCATATGCTGCCCCACCACCAATACCTTGCTTTGGTCTGGAACATTTATTATAATTGATGATAGCATAATTTTAAAATTGTACTATTAATTAAAGCCCAGGGTCTACCCTAGTGTTCACTGTTTGTGTAGTTTAGTTCCAGTGGATTTGCTTTTATTTTTTTATTTTTTATTCTGTTACCATGTGTGCAATCTAATATTTCCCCTTTTAATCACATTCAGACATATATTATGTTAATTGCATTCACAGTGTTGTGACACCATCACCATCATCCATGACCAAAACATTTCTATCATTCCAAATAGGAACCCTGTACATTTTAAGCCTTAACTTCCCACTCCCTATCACCATCCCATCCTCTGGTAATCTATTTTCTAGATTCTGAATCTATGAGTTTTCTTATTCTAATTGTTTCAAATCAGTGAGATAATACAATATTTATCCTTTGGGGTCTGGCTTATTTCACTCAACATGATGTCTTCAAGGTTGATCCATGCTGTTGCATATATCAGGACTTCATTCCTTTTTATGGCTGAATAATATTCCATTGTATGCATATACCACATTTTATTTACCCATTCATCGATTGATGGACACTTTGGTTTCTTCCATCTTTGGAAATTGTTATAATGCCACTATGAACATCAAAGTGCAAGCATCTGTTTGAGTTCCTACTTTCAATTCTTTTGGGTATACACCTAGTAGTGGGATGGCTGGGTCATATGGTAGTTCTATATTTAGCTTTCTGAGGAACCACAAAACTGTCTTCCACAGTGGCTAATCCATTTTACATTGCCAGAAGAAACAAATGAATGTTCCTATTTCTCCATAACCTCTCCAAAACTTGTTATATTCCATTTTTTAAAATAACAATCATTCTAATGGGTGTGAAATGGCATCTGAGTGTGGTTTTGATTTGAATTCCCCTGATGGATAATGATATTGAGCACATTTTCATATGCTTTCTAGGCATTTATATATGTTCTTTGAAGAGATGTCTGTTCAAGTCTTTTTCCCATTTTTAAATTGGGTTGTTTGTCTTTCTGCTCCTAAGTTGAAGGATTTCTTTCTGTATTCTGTATTTTAAACCTTTATCAGATATGTGGTTTCCAAATATTTTCTCCCATTGTGTAGGTGGTCATTTTACTTTCATGGTAAAATCCTTTTAGGCACAAACATTTCTAATTAAGATAAGATCCCATTTATCTATTATTTCTTTTGTTGCTTGTGCATTGGGTGTAAAGTCTTAGAAACCATTGCCTAACACAAGGTCCTGAAAATGCTTCCTTACATTTTCTTCTAAGAGTTTGATAGTGCTAGCTATTATATTAAGGTCTTTGATCCATTTTGAGTTGATTTTTTCATGTGATGTGAGATAGAGGTCCATAGAGGTCCTCCCTTTTTTTTTTTTTTTTCAAATGGACATCTAGTTTTCCCAGCATTTTTGTTCAAGAGACTGTTCTTTCCCATTTGAGAGGAACTTGCTTCCTTGTCAAAAATTAGTTGGCTATAACTGTGAGGGTTGATTCCTGAGTGCTCAATTCTATTTCATTAGTCTATATATCTGTCCTTGTTCCAGTATCATGCTGTTTTGATTGCTGTGGCTTTTTAATAAGTTTTAAGATTGGGAAATGTGAATCCTCCAACATCATTCTTCTTTTTCAAGATGGCTTTAGCTATTTGGGGCTCTTTACCCTTCCATATAACTTTGATGATTGGATTTTCCATTTCTACAAAGTAGGTTGTTGTCATCTTAATTGGGGTTGCAATAAATCTATAAATTGCTTTGGGTAGGATTGGCATCTTAATGATATTTAGTCTTCCAGTCCATGAACACAGAAGGTCCTTCCATTTATTTAGGTTTTCTTTAATATCTTTTAGCAATGTTTTGTAGTTTCCTGCATACAAATCCTTTACATTCTTAGTTAGATTAGTTGCCATTGTATCTGGAATTATTTTCTTGATTTCTTCTTCCATTTGTTCATTGTTTGTATGTAGAAACACTACTGATTTATGGGTGTTGGGTTATACTTGTGCCCTGCCACTTTGCTGAATTCATTTATTAGCTGTTGGAACTTTGTTGTGGATTTTTCATGATTTTCTATATAAGGATCATATTATCTGCAAATAGAGAGATTTTTTTTCCCATCCAATTTGAATGTCTTTTATTTCTATTTTTGTTTTGTTTTGTTTTGTTTTGCCTAATTGCTCTAGCAAGATCTTCCAGTACAATGTTGAATAACAGGAATGATAGTGAGCATCCTTGTCTTGTTCCTAATCCTAGAGGGAAAACTTTATCTTTCACCATTACGTTGGATTTTAGCTGTGTGCTTTTTATATATTCCCTTTATCATGTAGAGGAAGTTTCCTTCTATTCCTAGTTTTCTAAGTGTGTGTATCCAGAAAGGGTGCTGCATTTTTCCAATGCCTTTTCTGCACCTATTGAGATAATCATGTGTTTTTTATCTCCTTCATTCTGTTAATACGGTGTATTACATGAATTGATTTTCTTATGTTGAACCATACTTGCATACCAGGGATAAATCCTACTTGATCATGGTGTATAAACTTATAAGTACTATTGGATTTGGTTTGCTAGTATTTTGTTAAGGATTTTTCATCTGTATTCAGAAGAGATGTTAGTTTTTAGTTTTCTTTTCTTGTGGTATCTTTATCTGGCTTTAGGATGAGGGTGATATTGGCCTCATAGAAGTAGTTAAGGACTGTGTCCTCCTCTTCAATTTTTTTGGAAGAATTTGAGGAGAATTGGAGTTCAGTCTTCTTGAAATTTTTGGTAGAATTCCCCTGTGAAGCCATCTGGTCCCTGCACTTTTATTTGTCAGAAGGTTTTATTTGTTTGTTTATAATATACTTTTAATTTTTTAAAAGATACTTAGATTACATAAATGTTACATAAAAAAGACGGGAGGTTCCCGTATGCCTTGCTCCCTACTCCTTGCACATTTTCCCACATTAACAACATCCTTCATTAGTGTGGTACATTTATTACAATTACAATTTTGGGACATTGCCACTAAGCGTGGATTATAGTTTACCTGGTAATTTACACCCTCTTCCACACAATTTTGTAAATTATTACAAGATATATAATGGCCTGTATCTTTCATTGCAATGTCATTAGGACAATTCCCAAGTCCTAAAAATGCCCCCATATTACACCTATTTTTCCCTTTCCCTCCACTCAGAACCTCCAGTGGCCACCTCCACATAAATGATAACAGTTCTTCCATACCTAAAACCACAATAAATCTATAGTAGAACAACAGTAAGTCTACTCTAGTCCATTGTTCATTCCCCAATCCTGAGGATTCTGGGATGGTGATGTCCACTCTGCCTCTAATTGAGAAGGGGCTAGGTCCCATGGGGCAGATGGATAGGACTCTCTTGCTTGAAGTTGCAGACTCTCTCAGTTCCTTGGGATGGTCTTTATCCATCATCATCTCCTTGTTAGTTGTCCTGAATGAGTCCAGTGAACGGGAGAGTAAGTGTTACAACTCTATTGAGATTCAGGGCCCAACTGGCACATGGACAACCCAAAGATTTAAGTCTCTTGGACATATACCTATCAACTCTAGTGCCAACTATAGGTTCAAATAGAAGAGCTATATGTAGGGAAACCACCACTGAGTCCAACTCTGTCACACTGGGGAGCATAAATTCCAAAATAGGGCCCACTGGCAGCGTGCCAAACTCCTGAGCTGTCTGCCCTGCCTATAGTGTCTGGATGTCTCCAGAGCCTTCAGGAGGCCTGCTATTTGAGGCAATATTTACTTTGGCAGTCAGTGAGATACTGCTGAGACGTGCATAAGTATAACCTCTGGAATGACCTCCTGATTAACTTTGAAGTCTCTCAGCCCTATAAACTCATTTGTCTTTACCCTTTCACCGTTTTGGTCAAGGTCTTTTTCTAGTTGCATTGCTAGTTGGCACTTGGTAGTAATCCCTAGGTATCAGGGAGGCTCATCCCTAGGAGTCATGTCCCACACTGGGGGGAAGGTAATGCATTTATATGCTAAGTTTAGCTTAGAGAGAGGCCACATTTGAGCAACAAGGAGCTCTCAGGAGGTAATTCTTAGGTACCCTATAATACTAGGCTAACTTTCAATTTCAAAAGTAAAGGTTCATTAGTACAGTCATCACTATCAAGGGCCTGCCAATGGTCCATCCTCCTTCACTAGTCACTGACACTGTACTCGGGGAATTCTTGCTGTCCCATTAGAGAATGTGGCAGAACTCCCCAGGATGGGAATTCAATATTCTTTTGGTTATTATGTGAATCTCTACCCACTGTGACAATGCCCCATGAACACTTGAACACATTCATATGCCTTATATGTATGTTCCACATGAACCTCCTCCCATGCATCCCCCATCTCTGACATCCCACACCAATGATCCTCCCCTGCAGCAGTTGTAACCCTTCTGTGATCCAAAACTTCTTCAAAAATGAAGCCAACAAAATAACCAAATACAATTAATAAGAAAATGAAATAATAATGCTAGTTTTTAAAATAACAAATAAAATACAAAAAAATTTAAAATTTTTTTAAATAATAAAAAACATAAAATAAAATTTTTTTGACATTATATCTTTCATCCCTGTAAGATCTGTTGTCTTGTATGTACAGTGACAATTTCTTCCATTCCTCTAGTGTCTTATTTCTTTCATTGTGTCTTCAAAGAAGCTCTAGGTTACAGAAAAGTCACATACAGAATATAGGGGATTCCCATATACCCCTTTCCCCTATTAATAACATTTAAGTGTGGATGGTTCATTTGTTACAATTGATGTACAAATATTGAAATATTGCTACTAACCATGGTCAGTGATTTACATTATGGTTTACATTTTAGACCATACACTTTTCTAAATTTTGATGAAATTTAACATGGTCTGTATCCATCATTGCAAGATCATGTAGAACAATTCCATTGCCCCCAAAATGCCCCACATTCCATCTATTCTATTCCCCCCCTCCTCCCCTCAGGACTCACGGTAACCACCAGGATAAACTCATTGAAGGACAAGATTCATAGTTACTGGCAAGAACATTGAGGGCTTGACATATTGGTTTGTCTTCCCCTGTTAGGCAATGCCTATGCTCTCGAGAGAGTCCCACCCCTCTATCTGAGATCATAGCAGGACTACTCAGGATGGTAGCCCAACACCTTCCCACTCATTATGTGGGTCTCCACCCACTGATACAACACATTATGACAAGATGAACACTATACACCCCCTAGAAGCCTGCCCCAGGTGTGCCCTGTCCTGCATGCCCTCCACATCCAACACCTTAAACCAGTAACCTTCCCCTGCCATATTTGATAAAAGAACATTCCCAATGTTGTAGTTTCAACCACATACCAGCAAATCCCCATAGTTCACCTGCTCCTTCCCCACAGATCCATGGACAGTCCAACCCACCCTTCCCACCCTACCACCTTCACAGACCAGCACTGCTCAACCCAGTAGCATCACTGCACCACTGTTATGCCCATCCACTGCATGACTACGCCCTTCCACCTTATCATAGATTTTGCCTATATGTGCATAGACTCACAATCTTCTTCTCCCTTTCTGTCTCCTGCAAATCTATCTTCCAGACTCTAGCTCTGTGAGTCTGTCAGGAGGTTTTTGATGACTGATTCAATCTCTACTAGCAATTGGTTTGTTGAGGCCTTCTATTTTTTTTTTTTTTTTTTTTTTTTTTTTTTTTTTGACTAATGTAGGTAGTTTGTGTTTCTAAGAATTTGTCCATTTCATCTAGGTTATCTAATTTATTGGCAAACAGTTGTTCATTGTATCCACTTACAGACCTTTGGTATTCCAGCAATGTTGGTAGTAATATCCCCTTTTCATATCTGATTTTCATAACTTGTATCCTCTCTCTTTTTTTCTTTCTCAGTCTAGCTAAAGGTTTGTCAATTTTATTCTTTTCACAGACCCAACTATTGGTTTCATTGATCCTCTCTATTGTTTTTGTTTGTTTCTTTGTTTTCTATTTCATTTACCTCTGCTCTAATCTTTATTCTTTCCTTCTTTTTGCTTTGGGTTTACTTTGCTCTTCTTTTTCTAGTTCTTCCAGTTTTGAGGTTAGGTCTCTGATTGGAAGTCTTTCTTCTTTTATAATGTAAATATTTAAAGCTATACATTTCCCTCTCAGCACTGCCTTCACTTCATCCCCTAAGGTTTGGTATGTTGTATTTTCATTTTCATATGCCTCAAGATATTTCCTAATTTCACTCCTGAGTTCCTCTTTAACTTATTGGTTTTTTAAGGTATGTTGTTTAATAGCCACATATTTATGAATTTTCCATTTCGCTGTTATTATTTTTGCTCCATTCTATTGTGTTTGGGAATAAACATTGTATGATTTCAATATTTTTTTAATTTATTGAGACTTGTTTTGTGACACAACATATGGTCTATCCTGGAAAATAATCCATTTGTACTTGAGAAGAACGTGTATTATATTTTTCTTGAGTATAGTGTTCTATATATGCCTGTTAAGTCTAGTTGGTTTAGTGTACCATTCAAGTCTTGTACTTCCTTACTGATCTTCTGACTAGATGTTCTATCCATTATTGAGAGTAGTGTATTATAGTCTCCCACTATTAATGTAAAACCATCAATCTGTCAATATTTGCTTCATGTATTTTGGGGCTCTGCTATTAGATGCATATATATTTATAATTGTTACATCTTCCTGTTGAATTGTCCCCTTTATCAGCTTATAATGACTGCCTTTGTCTCTTGTAACTGTTTTTGACTTAAAGTCTATTTTATTTTATATTAGCATAGTCACCCCAGCTCTCTTTTGGTTACTACTTGCATGGTATATTTTTTCTATCTTTTCCGTCTCACCCTACTTTTATCTTTGAATTTAAGGTGAGTCTCTTGCAGAAAGCATATATTTGGGTCATGCTTTTTTATCCATTCTTCCAATATCTGCCTCTTGACTGGATAGTTTAATCTATTTACACTTTAAGTCACTTCTGGGAAGTAGATGTGGCTCAAGCAGTTGGGCGCCCACCTACTACATAGCAGGTCCTGGGTTCGGTTCCCGGTACCTCCTAAAGAAGACAAGCAAGACAGCGAACTGTTGTGACAGGCTGGTGAGATGACACAACAAGATGACGCAGAGAGATGACAGAATGAAGATACACAGTGAGGAAACACAATGAGAGACACAACAAGCCAGGAGTGAAGGTGGCTCAAGTGACTGGGTAACAACCTCCCACATGGGAGGTCCTAGTTAGGTTCCCGGTGCCTCCTAAAAAGAAGGCAAACAGAGAGCAGACAGCGAGTGCAAACAATGAAGCTGGGGGCAGAAATAAATAAATAAAAATAATTTTTTTAAAAAAGTCACTACTGATAATACTGGACTTTCTTCTGCCATTTTGCTATTTATCCTTTGTAAGTCTTATACCTTTTTTTTTTTTTTTTGTCCCTCACTTCTTTAAACCCTACTTTTATATTTATTTGATTTGTTGTGTTGTATCATATTGCGTGCCTTCTCATTTGTAACTGGATATATTTTCCATTGATTTTCTTTGTGGTTACCATGGGGTTAAAATTTAAAATCCTAAATATATAACAATAATATTTGGTCTGATGCCAACTTAACTTCAATAGCATGTACCTATATACTTTTTTATACCCCTCTGTCCCTCCCCACCATTTTTTGTACTTGTTACCACTTACATCTTTGTACATTGTTTGTCCAAAAATATATATTTGTCATCACTTTTTATGCATTTGCATTTTAGTGCCTATAGGATGTAGGAAGTAGAGTTCCATACCAAACAATACACTGCAATAATACTGGCATTTATAATTACCCAAATGGTTACCTTTACTGCAGGTCTTTACTTCTTTATGCTGCTTTGAACCACTGTCTAATGTCCTTTCCTTTCACTCTGAAGTACTTCATTTATCACTGCTTGTAGGCCAGGTCTAGTGGTGATGAACTTCCTCAGCTTTTGTTTATCTGAGAATGTCTTAATCTCTCCCTTATTTTTGAAGGAGAGACTCTCTACATATAAAATTCTTGTTTGGCAGTTGTATTCTTTCAGCACTTTAAGTATTTCAGTGTACTTCCTTCTTGCCTCTGTGGTGTTTCTGATAAGAAATCAGTACTCACTTTAATTGGGACTCCCTTTTATGTAACACATTGCTTTTCTCTTACAGCTTTCAGAACTCTCTCCTTGTCCTTTGCACTCAATAATGTGTTCAGTACATGGCAGAGTTTATTCTTCTTCATGTTTATCCTGTTTGATGTTCTCTGAGCTTCTTGGATGTGCATATTCACTACTTTTGCTATGCTTAGAAAGTTCTCTGTCATTTCTTTGAGTATTCTTTCTGCCCCTTTCTCTCTTCCTTCTTCTAGGATTCACATAAATGTGTATATTGGTGTGCTTGATGTTTTCTTAGGCTATTTTCACTTTTAATATTTGTTTTCTTTTTCTGCTCCTCAGCCTGACTCATTTCAAGTGTCTTGTTGTCACATTCACTGATTCTTTCTTTTTCCAGCTCCAATTTGCTCTTGAAACCCTCCTGGGAAATTTTTGTTTCTGTTACTGTGTTCCTTAATTCCAGCAGTTCTGTTTGGTTCCATTTTTAAATTTCTGTCTCTTTACTTAGACTCATATTGCTCATTCATTGTTTTCCTGATACTCTTTAGTTCTTTTTCTGTAGTTTCCTTCATCTCCTTGAGCATTTTTAAGATGATTTTTTAAAATGCTTTGTTAAGTATGTCCCCATTCTCATCTTCTTCACTGCTGTTTTCTGTATTTTAACCCTCTTCCTTTAGATGGACTATCATTTCCTGTTGCTTTGTTAGTCTTGTACTCTTGTTGCACACTATATATTTTAATATTTTTTAATGTTATCACTGGGATTTATTCCCTGAGATGCCAGTTTCTTGGTTTTGTAACCAGCTGGTGATAAGGGATTTTCTTAAGCTTAAGCAATCCTATCAGTAAGATCTGCCCAAGGTGAATGTACTGTGCAGGGTTTTCTCTGTCTTTCTGGGCCTCTGTCTTGTCCTGGGCTGTTGCTTGTTAGTTATTTTAGAGTTCCCATGTTTAGGGATCTTTATTTGTCCCCTCTGTTTCCTGGGAGGCAGACTTTCCTTTCCCGTGTGTTTGAAGCCTGCAGACATTTGTCCTAGACTCTCCGCTTCTGTAGTTTTAACACTCCTTTAGTTGTCTCAAGCTGCTTTTACCTGGAGGGCAAATTCTGGAAGGAGAGGCACCCTGGAAAGGACTTTCCAAAGTTAGTCTTTCCCAGTCAAAACAGGGCCAGGGACCTGTGCCACATAGAGGGCACAGACCCGCTCCAAAGTGCTTGGGGGAAGGAATCAGGAAAGGCACCAAGATCTATGCTGTTGGTGTCCCGAAGCTGAGCTTTCCTGGTCTGCCCAGCAAATGCAGCCCTTCAGCTAACTCTCTCCCACAGCCCTACAGAAGTGCTGACTGTGTCTTCCAATTTCCACCACCTCCACCTCTGTCTGGGGAGGGTTGAAACAATGGCTGCTGTTGCCTTTGTCGAGGGTGGGTTTAAACCATAAAGCTGGGCCCCCAGCAATCCAAACTTGCTAATCAAAAGCTATGATCAGTTATTGACTGTGCCCACCCCTGTTCTTGGGGAGGATGATTTCTATGTCTATTTCTGTCACCAATGGGCTAGTCATGGGTTGGACCCAAAGGTAGCTGTTTTAGTTTAGAAGAATTAAATTTAAAGGTTATTTAAGGGAAGCGACTGTGGCTCAATCAGTAGGGCTCCCGTTTACCATATGGGAGGCCCCGGGTTTGGTTCCCGGGGCCTCCTGGTGAAGGCAAGCCCGCCCGCACGACGTGGTTAGCTGACCCAGCGAGCACAAGCAGCAAGGGGGGGGGGGGAATGAATAAAAAAATAAAATTAAAAAAAAAATGTTATTTAAGATTTCATTTTACTCTATAAAGTATCATATAAATATGGAACTGTTGTGGTTTTTACTCCTACTAAAAAAAAATCCTGTTTTCTTCTAACTTCTCAGTAACCCCTTTTCTTCTTCCCTTGTTCTGCATTTAACTTTAAAATGTGAAGGGCTTTTAATACAGTTCACACAGAGTTGAAAAATCACTTTCCCTGAAATAGCACTTCATCTCCAGGGAATGTCAAGTTCTGCACATGATTACCAACATAGTGCCAGATATCTGCACCAGGAGCATGGTGCATGCTGATTCTGTCTTTCCCCATGTCTATCCCATGTGGCCAGTTAAAGGTGGATGGAGTCTTAAAGCCCCTTCTCTTCTGGGTTTAGGTGATGCTCAAAACCAACCAAAAATCTCTAGTATTACATAAAGCACAGTTAAATCTGGAATAAAATGGAAATAATTATTGTTTTGTGAGGTTACTTTAAAAATACAGCATCTTTTCAATTATTTTCCTTTTCTTTCAAATAATGCAGAAGTAATGAAACTTCCCAGGGATTAACTTGCTTATTGGACCAAATCTGGCTCAACATCCTGACAATGTCTGGTTAAAAGATGTGACTACCACAAACATTGCTTCTCATCCACTACACCATGTTTTACTCATTACCTGGCAGAGGTACAAGCCAAAATTCTCATAAACCTCCTGATTTCCCGTTCATAATGTGGGGAAGTAAACCACAGTTGAGAAACCACATGAAACTCCATTAAATGAATCTAAATAAATGATATCTCTGCAAATGAATCACCATTTACCCAAATTTCATGCAATGTAGAAAGACAGGAATGGTCAATAACTACCAGACTCACAATAACCACAATGCACTGACTTGATCTCAGAGACAACTCCGTCTCAACTGCATTTAAAGAGAAAGTAATATTTACAACTCTTGGTCATGACTAGAAATGTGCAGATTAAACATCAGTCCTTATGTGCCCATGTAGCAGCTTCTTCACCATGCAATATAAATTATGAAACCTGAGTTGGACCATTAAAATGGGTGCCAATTGTAGGCACTAGTAAAGAAGAAAAGATTTTTAAGGATTTAGGATTGCTTTGAAAGAATGCATGTAAAGTAACTTTTAAATAGCACAACTTTTTCATGATTACAGGGAGGCCGTTTTCTTGGCAAGGTTGTGCTAGATTGCCCTTTTTTCCTTAAACAAATATTTGTGTGGGTCTTACTCTATTTCAGAAGCTTGCTACATGCTTGGGATATAACAGTCCACAAAAAAATATATTCCTTAACCTCATAGAGCTTATGGTCTATAATAGGGGTCAGAAAACTGCAGACCATAGGCCAAATCCGGTCTACTGCCTATTTTTATAAATAAAGTTTTATTGGAACACAGACACAATCATTTGATTATGTATTGTCTATGGCTGCTTTCACATTAAAATGACAGAGTTGAGTAGTTGTGACAGAGAATGTATGGCACACAATATCTAAAATAGTTACCATCTGGCCTTTTACAGAAAAGCTTGCCAACTCCTGGTCCAGAGGGAGAAATGGATAAGTATATGGGAAATTGCAATACTGCTTAATAAAAGCTATGATGTGGAAATTTTGCAATGCTAAGGGGCAAGAGAGAAGGGCACCTAACTTTGATTTGGAGGATCAAGAAAGACTGAGGTAATATTAAAGCTGAGACTTGGGAAATAGCAAGTAGCTAACCAGTTGAAGGGTAGAGAAAGTATTCAAAGGGAAGGTCACAAAGACCAGGAGGTAAATGAGAACATGTCCCATTCAAGGAACTGAAAGGACAGTATGTCTCCTTGGTTGGAACAAGAGAGTGAGGGGAATAGGGATGAGAGATGAAGGCAGAGAGAAAAGCAGGACCTAGATCATGTAAGTGTTCCTCTACGTAATCCTAAAAAAGTTTGGATTTATTCTGAAGATTTAAACTGTAGAGTTAAATAATTTAGCTGGATAAATCTATGATTTGATGTTTATATAAGACATGTTAAGGCTCATTTCTAATGCAGCGAGGAAAATAAAAGCAATGAACTTTGAAAGTTAAATTCATCAGGAAATGCTAATATTCAAATTAATCTCCCCTCCTAACTCCCACCAAACCGTGGCTCTAGGGATTAAGGGGCTGGAACGGCATGATACAAAATGTCCTATAACTCTTAAGCCAATGCTTCAACTCCCGTTTGTGTCGACATCACAATTAAGCACACTTGAAAACATAGTTAACAATAGCATTAAAGAGAAAGACAACCTGCCCTGCCTGAAAACTGAGGCAATTTAGGCTTTATTCCTACCTTTACAGCATGATGTATATATAATCACCCATGGGTTTCTTCCCATCTCATTCCCTGCCCCATTCCAGTATTATGTCCTTGTTCTTCCTCCTCTCCTAGACCTTTTAACGTTGGTGTGCCCTAGCACTCAATCCTTAGACCACTTCTCTATCTATACTAATTCCCTTGGTGATTGTATTTAGTCTTATTGTTTTAAATACCACCCATAAGCCAATGGCTCCCAAAAGTATATCTTTTGCCCAGGCTTTTCTCATGAACTTTAGTCTTGTGTATCCATTTGCCTATTTGAAATCTCCATCTGGATGTCTAGGAGACATTGCAGGCTGAATATGTTCTTCACCAGACTTCAGTTCATAATTAATCCACTTGCTGTCTTTTCCATCTTAATTGATGGCAACTCGATAATTTCTACTATTCAAGATAAATGTGTTGAAGTCATCCTTGACTCTTATTTCTTACTTTCCCTTAGCCAATATTTCAGGAAATACTCGATTCTGACAACAAAATATATATGGATATTAACTTTTCTCAACGTATCTACTGTTACCACATACCAATATCTCCCACCTAGATGATTGAAATAGCTCCCTAACTTGTTCTCCCTGATTCCACTCTTGTCACCTTTAAATCTATTCTCAGCACTGGAGTTAAAGTGATTATTTTAAAATGTATATCAAGGTATATAACTCTGCTAAAAACCCATCCCATCTCACTCAAATGGCTATGCTCTCCCCATACCTGACCCAGTCGCTTGTCCAACCTCATCTACTATTCTCCCCTTCACTTACTGTATTCTAGACCTACCGATCTCCTTGTTTCTCAAACATACCAGTGATGCTCTGTTCCTGCCTTAGGATTTTTGTACAGTCTGCTTACTTTGCCTAAGATGCTTTTCCTTAAATGGCCAATTCCGTCACCTACTTGTGAATTATTGACCCAAATACCACAAATACCCTATATTCACATCCTTGCTATGCCCTCATCATGGGTAGAAGGTACTTTCCTGTCACCTGACTGTAGAGTTGGTCATTTGATTTCTTTTGGCCAATGTTAGGCTGATAGAAGCAACAGTGGGTCAGTTTTAAGCCTAACTCTGAAGGGGTATTATATGTTTCTGCTTGCTTTCTTAAATTGTTCACATCTCCATAAAAAGTCTTTCCCATCACTGGTTGTACTATTCAGACTATGCCTTTGAATGAACATACGTGAAACAGAATTACCTCAATCAACCTTCTAACTGGTGGGCAGGGATAAATGATAGTTTTGTTGTTGTTTTTTTTTAAATCAAGAATTGTTAAATTTTCCCCACAAAGGGCCAAGTAATAAATATTTTATGCTTTGTGGACCATATAGTCTCTGTCACACTGCTCAACTCTGCCATTGAAATAAGAAAGCAGCCATAGACAATATTAAAATTAATGAACATGTCTGTGTTCCAATGAACTTATTTAAGAAACAAAACTCTGGCAGTGGACAGTTTGGCCTGTGGGCTGTAGTTAGCTGACCAGTGTTTTAAGCCATTGAGTTATGAGGTGATTTGTTATGCACAATAGCTAATTTATATACCTCCTTCAAGACCTTACTCAAGTCATCTTCTCAAATAGGCCTGTCCTAACCACCCTACTTTTTCTCTCCTTTTTTTCTAAAGAGTTTTATTGTGAAATAGTTCACATTCCATATAATTCATCCATTTAAAATATACAGCTCAGTAGTTTCTAGTACAGTCACAGTGTATTAGTTTCCTAGTGCTTCTGTAAAAAATTACCACAAATTTCATGGTTTAAGACAACACAAATTTATTACCTTCCAGTTCTGGAGGTCAGAAATCTGATATGAATCACATTGAGCTAAAATCAAGGTGTTGGCATGGCTTGGTTCTTTTTTTTTTTTTTTTTTTTTTTTTTCTTTTAAAGAAGCTTTAGACTACATAAATGTTACATCAAAAATATAGGGGATTCTCATATACCCCATCCCCTCCTCCTCCCACACTTTCCCCCATTAACAACATCTTTCTTTAATGTAGTACATTTGTTACAATTGATGAACACATTGAAGAATTGCTACTTAACCATAGTCAATAGTTTGCATTATAGTTTACACTTTGCATTGCACATTTTTATATGTTTTGACAAAATGTATAATGGCCTGTATCCATCATTGTAATGCCATTCAGAACAATTACAATGTCCCTAAAATGCCCCATGTTACATCTATTCTCCCCTCTCCCTCCCCTCAGAACCTCTGGTGACCACCGCCTTTGTATCAGTGTTACAAGTTCTTCCATTGCTAGAATAATAAGCCTACTTTAGTCCATAGTTGCATTCCTCCCTTATGTTTTTTCATTCCTCAATCTTGAGGATTTTGGGATGGTGATGCCCACTCTGTTTCTGATTTAGACAGGGTTTAGATACCATGGGGCAGATGGATAGAACTGTCTTTCTTGCAGTTGTAGATACTCTTTATTGGGATGGGCATTGTCCATTATCATCCTTTTGTTAGTTGTCCTGGGTGAGTCTGAACTGGAGAGTGTGTGTTGCAACATTGCTGAGATTCAGGGCTCAACCAGCATATGAGCAGACCAAAGATTTAAGTCTCTTGAACATATATTTAATGATTACAGTGCTAATTATAGGTTCAGATAAAAGGGACAGAAGAGCCATATATAAGGAAATTATAAATGAGTCTAACTCTATTACATTGGGGAACATATATTCCAAGGTAAGGCCCACTGACAGGGTGCCGAATTCCTGAGATTGTCTGCCCAGCCTATAAAGTCAAGATGTCTCTAGAGTCTTCAGGAGCACCCCTGCTTGAGGCACTGTTTACTATTATGGTAGTCAATGATATCAATGATATCCTCCTGCGACATACATAAGCGTAACCTGGAATGACCTCTTGATTCACTTTGAAATCTCTTAGCCATAAAATCTCATTTGTATTTAATAATTCCCCTTTTTTGGTCAAGGTCTTTTTCCAAATGCATCACTAGTTGGCACTTGGTAATAATACCTCAGTGCCAGGGAGGCTTATTCCCGGGAGGCATGTCCCATGCCAGTGGGGAAGGTAGTGAGCTTATATGTTGAGTTTGGCTTAGAGATGGGCCACATTTGAGCAACAAGGAGGCTTTCAGGAGGTAACTCTTAGGCAATATATAATACTAAGCTAAGTTTCAATATCACAATAACAAGGTTTATAAATACAACCATCAATGTCAAGGGCCTAGACTATTGGTCTCTCTTCCTTCACTAGGCACTTCCCATGTACTCTAGGGATTCTTGCTGCTCTACTGAAGAATGTAGCAGGACTTCTCAGGATGGGAATTCAATATTCTTTCAGTTATTGTGTGGGTTTCCACCCACCGAGACAACACCCCACGATCACTTGAACATATTCATATTCCATAAAGGCATGCCCCAGGTGCACCCTTCCCCACACATCCCCTATCACCGACACCCTGCACCATGGCTTCCCCTGCCACAGTTGTAACCCTTCTGCAAACCAAAACCTCCCCAAAAACAAAGTAAAAAAAATGAATAAAAAATATATATTTATAATAATAATAAAAACAAATAAAACACAAAAACACAAAATAAAAATATTAAAAGTTTTAATAAATTTAAAAAATTAATTGTGTTTTTCCTCACCATAAGATATATCTTTTATGTACAGTGACAATTTCTTTTGTATGTTCCCTCATTCCCCCAGTGTCTTTTTTTTTTGGGGGGGGGGGCTTTATTTTCAAAGAAGCTTTAGGTTACAGAAAAGACACATAGAAAATATAGGTGATTCCCCTATACCCCTCTCACTTCCCTTCTCACATTTTCCCCTACTGATAACATCTTACATAAGTATGGTACATTTGTACATTTGATGAACAAATATTGAGGCACTGATATTAACCATAAGTCAATGGTTTACATTATGGATTACATTTTGTACCATATACTTTTATAGGTTTTGACAAGACACATAATGGCCTGTATCTGTCATTGCAAGATCATGAAGAACAATTCCAAAACCCTAAAAATGCCCTATGTTCCATCTATTCTATTCTTCCCTCCCCCTCCCCTTGGAACCTATGGTAGCCATTAAGTTTCAGTTTTTGAAGAATAAGGTTCATAGTTACATGCATAATACTGAGGGCTTGACATATTGGTCTATTGTCTTTTACTAGGTACTGTCAATATTCTCCAGAGATTCTTGCCTTTCTAATTGAGAACATATGGCTGAGTTCTTATCTGGTCACTGTAGGGGATAATTTGCTTTCTTGTCTTTGTTAGCTTCTAGAGGCTGCCCATATTCCTCATCTTATAGCCTCCTTCCTCCATCTTCAAAGCCAATAAGGACTAGTAGAGTCTTTCACTTGATGCCATTTAATATAACATATTCACTGGTTCCAGGGATTAGGATGTAGACATTTGGGCATGGGAGTGGGGGCATTAGTCTGCCCTACCATATATAGAGTTATACAAATCTCATCACAATCTAATTTTAGAACATTTTCATCATAACCACCTGTTTTAGTTTTCTAGGGCTGCTCAAGCAAATACCATGAAATGGATTGGGTTAAGCAATGGGAATTTATTTGCTCACAATTTGAGGCTGGGAAAAAGTCCAATCCAAGGCATTCAAGGCATCCAAGTCCAATCAAGACCATGCTTTCTTCCCAAAGACTGTGGCATTCTGGGGCTGGCTGGCATCCTTTGGTCCTTAGCTTGTCACATGGCAAGGTAGCATCTCCTGTTCTCTCCCTTCTCTTCTGAGTTCCTCTGCTTTTTAGCCTCTTGCTTCCTGTGTCTTTCTCTCTGTTTGAATTTCACTCCACTTATAAAGAATTCCAGTAACAGAATTAAGACTCATCCTGATTGAGGTGGGCCACACCTTAAGTGAACTAACCTCATCAAAAGATCCTACTTACAGGGCACCAGACCAGCAGGGCACTGCACGAGGTCACCATGGTGGAACCATAGCAGTTCTGAGTGCAGGAGGCGGTGGACACCATGTTGAAGAGTCTGGAGAGAGAACATCTGGAAGATGCAGGGAATCATGTTCTGGCACAGCGCCAGCTATTGTGAGGACAGCCAGGCATCCATGCAGCAGGTGCAACAGTGCATTGAGTGCTGCCATGTGCCTCTGGCTCAAACCCGGGCCCTGGTAACCAGTGAGTTGGAGAAGTTCCAGGACTGCCTAGCCTGGTGCACCATGCAGTGCAACACCAAAGCCAAAGACTCGACGAATGCAGGGAGTAAGTAGCTTAATGTGAAGTGGAAGCTGGAGAGTTATGTGACCAAGTATGTGGATGACCACATGCACCTCATCAAATCCATGACCAATAAGATGAAGAAGTCTCTCTCATCTGTGGGGAAATAAGGATTTTTGCCAGTGCCATCAGGTATCAGGGCAGGTATCTTTAAACAAAAAGAGAACTGGGAATTTTGGTCTTTTAAGTGAAGTTTATGAATGAAGAATTAAGGACAGGTGGCAGCAAGATTAAGGAATATGATACCTGCCTCTGGACATTGGTTCCTTTATTATATTTCAGTCCATAAAAAGTGAAATGGAAAAAACTGGTGCTAAATATTGGATCAGAAAGTGTAATGAATGTACCACACTAATGAAAGATGTTGTTAATGTGGGAAAATGTGGGAGGTGTAGGAAGTGGGGCATATAGGAATCCTCTATATTTTTATGTAACATTTATGTAATCTAAATACCTTTTTAAAAATATATACATACATATGTATTTTTAAAAATTGGATCAGAGACAGCACAGGAGAGTTTTTTACAGCCTAACTTTCATATGGCAAGTACTTGCCCGGGCAGTGGGATGCTTCCTTGCTGTATCAAGCCAGAGCCATGCAACATACCAGATTCTTTGTGGTCCAAAGGTACTAACAAGCTGGCGGTATCCATTAACTTGCCTATTTGAGGAGGGGTATTTCTTGTTTGTTACCAACCTCCTGTTTACCAGAAGTATCATTCCAACATTTTCCATAAATTGTAAAACAAAATCCATAAGGTCACTAATTTAGAAGAGGAAAGGGGTTCCTAGGTCTCTGATTTACTTGATTTTGTTTTATATACAAGGGCCTGAAATTGATTAAGGTGGATTTGTGAGAAATTATGCTTTGAATGAGAACTCTGAAGGGCACTTTGTTGACACTCTTATGGACCATCAAGATATAGTTGTGTTTTCCTTGAAATTCTCACATATTACACCTTTCAGCTCCTGGAGTCCATGCAAAAACATGAGCAGTGATGTCACACAGGGTGTGGGAAGTAGAGCTTCTCTCTCACTGACTGTCATGATGGCCCCTGGGGCTATCTATAGAAAGCAAAAGGACAATCTTGCAGTGACCCTGTCCCCTTGAAGGGAAAAGGTTTTTTGACTGTGATATCTATACCAATATCTGGTAATGAACAGTCAAAGAGGAACTGTTGGCTGTTTAAGAGTTGTAAATTACTGGATTAGGAACAACCTTGTTTTTCATAGAACAGAATGCAGTGAAAGCCTAAATCCAGCACTGCCTGCCTAGACCCCTAAAATAATAGGTCTTGAGACACCCCCCTGGCAAAAGTAAAGTCAAAGAATAAAAAGTAAGCAACTCAGGGGCTTGGGTGAGCTGTGACTTCCTTAGAGCAAAGGAGGGGTAGTCCTCCTTACCCCTTACCACATTCAGCCTGGGGCCTCTACAAGATGCTATGTTCCTGTCCCGGCATTGGCACCTTACCATTTTGATAAGAACCTTGTCGTTCTACCAACCTACTACTTGAAGTGATAATAATAGCCTATCTGTTTGCTGTTTCAAGACCGTGATATATTTTCATAGTGGTTTGGTTTAAAAAATAAACAATATTTAATCCACCCCCCCACCCAAAAAAGGTCCTACTTACAATGGGTTCACACCCACAGAAATGGATTAAATTTAAGAACATATTTTTCTGGGGTACATAAAGCTTTAAATCACCACAAAACCCTGAATTATATTTAGGATAGAATATATTACTATTCTAAATTGCAACTTCCCTCTCCTATCAGTAATCCTGATTTCCTTACCATGTTCCTTTTTTCTACATTACTTATTGCCTTATAAAATACCACTTACTTCCTTATTTTGTTAATTTTTTTATTGTATGTTTCCTCCCACTACAATGTAGACTCCATGAAGTCAAGGGTTTTGTCTGCTTTATTCACTGATATAGCCTATGCACTTATAAATATTGTCTGGCACAGAAGCAGGTGCTCAAATACTTGTTGAATGAATGAATGATTTCAAGTCAATATGGTATTGGGAAAATACATTTAAAAGAACTGCATTTTAATCTAAAAACCTGAGAGTGATGTTCTCCAGAACTTACTAGAAACCTACAAAGTTTACTGTAAAAATGGTCTCTGGTGGTTTTATAAAGAGAGTAGCAGGAGAGACTCCATCTCTTATCAGTACAGCCCAAACTCAGTATAGTTTATCCCTAGTCCAATATTTCTGGGCCAGCCTGTAATGCATGGCTGAACTTAGACTTTTGGGAGACAAAGAAAGTAAATGAGGCTTAAGATTCAGGTAATGGAAGGTGGCCTGCATCTGAAACAGCCTTTCAGTAAGTACAATGATACCATATGGATAGTACAATGAGGGCTAGCAAGAAATAGTCATCAAAAATGGTACTACTTATTGAATAGGCACTAAGTGCTTAGGTCCTACATTAGGTGCTTTACATGTATTATTTCAAATCTGGGAGTGGAGGTGGCTCAAGCAATTAGGTGCCTCCCTCCCAAAGGAAGGCCCCAGGTTCGGTCCCGGTGCCTCCTAAAAAAGGTGAGCAGACAATGAGTGCAAACAATGGGGGTAGGATGGGGGGAAATAAATAAATGAAAATAAATAAACCTTTAAAATCTTCGCCATTATCCTGCTTATTCCTAGTTTCAAGTGGGGCTTAGAGAAGTTTAGTGATTCCCTTAAGATAACTGAGTATTAAATGGTGAACCTGGATTTGAACTGGGTTAGCCTGACTATAATGCCCTCTCTCTGTCCACTAAGCTACCATTTAATCCCATTAAAACTGGGGTGTCTTGAGAACCCCATAATATCTCGTTTAAAAAATAAAAGCAGGGAAGCGGCTGTGGCTCAATCAGTAGGGCTCCCGTTTACCATATGGGAGGCCCCGGGTTCGGTTCCTGGGGCCTCCTGGTGAAGGCAAGCCCGCCTGCACGGCGTGGTTAGCTGACCCAGCGAGCACAAGCAGCAAGGGGGGCATAAATGAATAAATAAATAAAGTCTTTTAAAAAATAAAATAAAAAAATAAAAAAAATAAAAGCAGCAATGATCCATAAATACTGTTGATAAAATATTTATCTAGCCAGTTCAACTTTTATTCCATCACTTTTTTGGGAGGTAGGGGACTAACAATCAAAAAGGACTACTGGATCATTCAAACACTTGTTACGTTTATATCTTGGTTTATTATTGCTAATTTTGCCAAGTTTTCCTTAATTGAGTAAGGCATTTCTTACCTGTTTGTATCTGTGTTCCTGACTCAGTCTATGTTTGCTGTGGAGCTCTTAGACCATACCTCCCAAAGTTAACCCACCACTTATCAGTTCTACATTTGGATTTTCTTGGCCTGCTACTTTACATGACTTTGTGCTTGAATCACCTCAGTATATACTAACTCATTGGCAGTACTAAAAAGGTCCATTGCTCTCTGGCTAATGTCCCTTTTTCTCTCTGGCCCAGCATCAGACCATATACAAAGAGTATCAACCTATGAATGGTTTATGAGTGCTTACTTCCACAAGTTAGAATTAGTAACACTGCTTATCATTATTAGTTCCTATCCCCTCCCTCTTTCAGTAAACTAGAAATTTTAGCCTTCAGCTTCCAGAAAACAATATTTTGGAGTCACATTTCTTTTCTTTGTAGGAGTTCAAATGGAGGCCTGTTTATATAATTCATGCACTGGATCTATCAATACCCTAAAGCCTATACTATGAGGTCAGAAAGGCATGAAGTTAGATGCTGGTTTTTCTATTAAGTGGGTGTGTACATTTGGGCAAGTTACTTAAAGTCCTCAGTTTCCTTACTTCTAAAAAATAGTATAATGAAACTTAATTCACAGGGTTTGTTTTGAAGATTAAATGAAAAAATAAATGGGTGCCTCAATAATATTTTTAGACATAGATTTATACATATTTTTCTCCCTACAGTTTACCCTTCACTTTTATGAAAGTTGATAGCCACCTTTGTGCCCATTACTGTAGAGATGGCATGAAGGATTGCTGGATTTAGCTTTTGAAAAAAGGTAAAAATTTTAGGGGAAGGGATTCATGGGAAGAGGTAGAATATCTTGAAGACACATGAAGGCAAAATGTTTTTCCACTTAGAATTTTAAAATTCTCATGTGCTAGGGAAGGAGAAATAACAAAGTTTCTGGATCTCAAAACCAAAGAGCCTATACCCTGCTTCTGGTAGTGCCACCAGCATTTGGCAAGATCCCATAGAAATGACATTTGGCTAGCGTGTTAGGATCATGAAAGATTATACTGAATAAAAAACAAGGGCAAGTAGTTTGGGATCAGATTTTGCCAAGTTAAAGAGCTTACCCTTTGTTTAACAGAGAGTGAAGAATTTTAAAAATGAGATGAGACTTCATTCAAGAGCTACTTTAGGAAGATTAATTTTAGGGAGGTCAGAATTGAAGAATAGAGAAACTGATGGCAAAAAGAAAAAAGAGAAAAGGAGTCAGGAGTTAGGGTTTACTGTAATAGCTAGAACCTAAGGTGATAAAACCTTAAACTTGTGTGGTTCAAACCTCACAGTTCATGGACTTTAAAGGCTGGGTGAAGAAAGCACATTGACCAAGATCTCAAGATGCTCTTGGCCTTTGCCAGACAAAATTACAACCACCCATGAGCTAAACCAGAGCTTGAAACACAAAGGTGCTTTATGGAATTCCTATTGCATTTAACCTAGCCTTGGCATGGTAAGTATATTATGGGATGGACCTTTTATCTTCTCTTCAGCAATTCACTTTAAAAAACCTCAGGACTAAGAGGCAGAAAATTGGATGTTACTGAAAAGGGCAATCTGAGACGGGTTTGAGTAGCTCACTGATTGTAATGGCTTCAAAATCAGGCTAGCAGCACTCTTAACAAAAGGAGGTTGTGTGTGGTGTTTTCTTTTATACAGCACTCCAGAATCTTTTTACCTGTTTTAAAGATCATTATTGCCATTAAAATACAAACTGGACTTTCATTGGTATTAAACAACATATATCACAAAGGCTTGATGGATACCAGTTAGACTTAGGGAAGTTTTTCCACTGCTCCTGTAGTGTTTTCTCTCACAAATGAGAAAGTCAGAATTCTCGTTAGTTACAGTAAAGCATTAGCAAGATACTTATGAACTTTGCCTGAAAATTTAGTCACTATTGAATATAGAAATATCATATGATCAGTTGTCCAGGTAATTCTGGTCTAAAAATTACTTCTCTAACCTCCATTTTGTCTTGGAAAGAAATGTATGGAGAGGGGAATAGTCCAATTTCACTTGAGGAATAAAAAAAAAGAGAATCAAATTTGTTGAGAGCCTACTATGTTCCAGGCACTTTGCTAGGTCCTTAGCAAGTATTATTTCATCCAAACCTTACAATAAACCTATAAGCTAGATATTATTATGTTCATTTTATAAATAAGGAAATAGAGGCTCAGAGAAGTAAGATCACATGACAAAAATAGAATACATAAAAATACATTGAAGCGGGGTTTCTATTCCAGGCCTGTCTCTCAAATTTCCCTATACCATTTCTTATAAAATTATCTGAGCCTCTATTTCCTCATGCTTATCAAATGAAACATATAAGAACTACTTATAAACACTAAAAGGAAAGGAAAGGAGAAAGGCACTTCTAACATGTAAGGTACTTTATATGTGATACTTCATTTAATATTAGTCCCATTTTAAAAATGTAGAGATTAAAGAACAGGAATTAAACTATATATCTTTCTGACTCTGGTAGTTCTGTTATCTACCACTGCATAAAATCATAGAATGCTAAAATAAAAATGACCACATCCCTCCAACATCTCCATTTACCAGATGGGGAAATGGAGGCCAATAGGTTAAAAGTAAATAAGTTGTTAGCAATCAAGGGTTCTTGTGTCTTCTTCTGAGGTTCTTACCAATGTTCCTTGGTCTATTGTTCTCCTAAACTATGAGAACTGTCGTTTAAGAGGTCTATATCCCTGTTGAACTTTCATAAGTGTACTGTCATCTTCAGGGTTGCTACTTTGCCACCCTAAATGTCTGCCTTTCACTATATCTTTCCTTTCAACATCTTAGAATAAGGATTCTTTATTCTGGGGTTTTAGTACTTAATTTTGTTAAAACTGCCCATTCTTCATTCTTCTCCATCTCTGTACATGGTACCTTTATCCACCTGGTTGTTCATGACAGGAAATGGAAATCCTTTTTAATAATTCATTCTGTCTCAACTGGCTCATCCAATGCATCCCACAGTTAATTTATTCTGCCTCCATATGATATGTCCATTTCATTTTGTCTCTTCTATCCACCATTAATCTAGTCCAAGCACCATCACGTCTTACCTAGCCCACTGCAGTAACCTCCTCCTAATGGCATCCACATCCCACTACACATCCAATCCCTATCCCACTTCACTTTTGCTCACATCCAGTCTATACTCCACATAACAGCATCAGAAACTCTTTAAAATACTAACCTTATTTGTTAAATATCCTTAAAACCCTTTAATGTCTGCTGATGCACTTAAGATCAAATTTTAAAATGCATATCATGGCTGTAAAGTGCTTGTATAATCTAGCTTGAATTTATCTCTTGGTTTTTACCTTGTATAACACTCCAATACTTCGAACACATTGGCCATATTTCATCGTCAGACACATTCTACTCATCCTTCTAGTACTTTCTTTTTATGGTACCGGGGGGGGGGGGGGCAGGGAATGAGCCCGGAACCTCGTATGTGGGAAGCCAGTGCACAATCACTATGTCACATCGGATCCCCTGAGTTGGTTTTTTCATTTGTTTGCTTGTTGTTTGTTTTTGTTTTTTTAGGAGGCACTGGGGACCAAACCCAGGAATCCCACGTGGAAGCAGGCACTCAACCACATCTGCTCCCCTCCTTCTAGTATTTAACCAGATCAACTGTCATTTCCAGAGAAGCTTTCTCTGTTCCCTCAGTTAAAACTGGGTGTCCCTTTAATTTTGTTTGTAGAAACTTGTATTTTTCCTTCATTACACCCTCAATTTCTAAATATTTGCCTATTTTTGTGGTTGTTTATTGTTTGTTTTCCTCTCTAAACTGTAAAAACCATAAAGTCAGGGACTGGGTCAACTGTGTTCTTTGACAATCCTTCTACCTTACCAAAGTGACTGATAGATAATAGAAGCTCAAAAATATTTGGTGAAAAGATAAATGAATAAACACACATGAATGGTACAACTATTTTAAGGCTTGTAATAGAATTCTCTCAAAATAGGATTTATTTAAATTTAATTTGCTTTAATTAAAAATAACCAAAGTTTTTATACTACACATGATAGTGACAAGGAGAGAATGAAGAAAGTATTAAGAAATACAAAAACAGGGGACGGATGTGGCTCAAATGGTTGGGCATCCGTCTCCCATATGGAGGGACCTGGATTCGATCCCCAGGACCTCCTGGTAAAAAAAAAAAAAAAAAAAATACAAAGACAGATTG
This sequence comes from Tolypeutes matacus, assembly GCA_026826555.1. Taxonomy (NCBI): domain Eukaryota; kingdom Metazoa; phylum Chordata; class Mammalia; order Cingulata; family Chlamyphoridae; genus Tolypeutes; species Tolypeutes matacus. The sequence goes on from JAKSZT010053882.1 coordinate 1,177,541, forward strand.
GGATTAACATGCTATATCCCCTCAAATCTTGGGGGAGCTGGCTTTAAGTATGTTCTACTTCCTTAAAATTGTTTAATGAATACACTTTCTCTGCCTGTGGTAGACTGAATCATGTACCCTAACAAAAGACATGTTCTTAATCTTAATCCATGTTGCTATTTATTTACCCATTTGTAAATAGGGCTTTTTGAATATGTTATTATTAGTTATGGTATGGCCAAATTGAATCAAGGTGGGTCTTAATCTGTATACTGGAGGCCTTATAAAGAGAGGAAATTTGGAAGTAATCATCAGTAGAAACCAGAAACCATGAGAAGCCAGAAGATATAGAAACCAAAACTAGGAGAAAGCCACAGAAGGAGATCAAGGATATTGCCATGTGACAGAGGCAAAGATGCAAGTATAGAAGGCCCAAAGATTGCAGGAAACCAGCATCAGAATGCTTCCAACTCAAGAAGAAAACGCCCTTGCCAGCACCTTGATTTAGGACTTCAGTCTCTAAAACCATGAGACAATAGATTCCTGTGGTTTAAATCAACCCACTGTGGTATTCTTAGCAGCTCTGGCAAACGAAGATATTGCCTATTTCAAGTCCAGTTTCTTTTAAAATAATAAAAAGTAAGAAATATCTGCCCTTAATCTATTTTATCCCAGTCTTACTGTTCCCTGATTAAACCTGGTCCTGGAGATGAAAACATTCCCTGAGAGTTAGTGAAAAAGGATTCTTGGTTTCTATAAATAAGGGCAGATGTGTTTACCTACTCAGAATAATGGGTATATATTCAACAAGAATGACATCAGACTGGTTTTATATACATAAAACAGGATATATTGATTCATCAAAAGGCATGTGTCTAAGAAATATATCACAGTAAGGAAATTAGAAGTTCTGGTCAAGCATTTGCTGACTGACAGACCTCACAATGGAATATGCTAGTAGAATATCCCTGAGAAATTGCCTGACAAAAATTTTTTTTATAGTCCCTTGTCAATGAACTGCTTATACTGAGGAAAGTAAACAGGATAATCATGAAATTCATGTAATTCAAGTAAAATAAATCATAAATGTATGCATATGTAGATACATACACTAACACATATACACATATACATATATGATACTGAAGCAAAAATAAGTTTTCCTTAGCATCTTGAATTATATATAAATTATTCACTTAATTTTCCCTGTGTGGACACAGCCACTGTAATATGTATCTTCTCTGAGATAACCCAAAATTCTACTTGAAGAATACACCTAAATCAATACTTAGTGCTAATTTCATTACAACTTTGACAGCTTTCTAAGTAATACACTAACTCTCAGTACACTCTCCTACCTAATTTCCTTAAATCTTTTGTGGAATTAGGCAGAGTAGAAATATTTACATAAATAAAATAACCTGCTAACTTTATCTTTTCTTAAGCATGTTATAAATGGGGTTTCCACTAAAATGCAAAATATTTTCCCTTGTGAGTAGCAAATACCAGATGGAAGTAAAAAGTGTCAGTACATGCATCTTGTGCTCCAAACCCTGCTGTCAAGACTTTCATAAAATGATAAGCCTCTAAGCATTCCACCATAGACCAGATGTGGTAGGCCTAGTCTTAAAAATATAAAAATAAAACAGCTACAGTTACAGCTACAGTCAAGAATCTGTTCCAGCTTCTTCATAAAGGTTGCTTTAAACTTCTCAATGATATTTAAAATAAAAACCAATATAACTTCCCGAGCACAGAACTAGAGAACTTCAGACCCTGCCCTAGACTTGAAAATAACAGGTTACATATAAACCTCAATCACTGTGGTCTGGAAGTTAGGTTAGAAGGAAATCGCCTGCATTAGATTGCAGAACACCTCCCGGCCAGCAGAGGCAAGATCAAGAAAACCATAGACCGAATATGCATGAAAGATATACAAAATCATTCAAAGGATCGGGGGATGGGGCAGGGTCACGATGGGTGGATAATCACACAATAAATGAGGGAATCTAAATTCCTAGCCTGGAGAGCTCTGCCACAATCTCCAAGGGAGCAGTAATAGTCCTCTGAGTGTAGGCACAGTGCCTTTCAAAATAGGATGACCCACTGATGTGTTTTTTTTTTTTTTTTTTTTTTTAATTGATGACTACCCTTGTGAGTTTTTGCTCTTGTAAATGAGACTTAGCCTGCAGTTGTGGGGTGCCTAAGGGTTGCCACCTGAGAGCCTCCTTGTTGCTCAAATGTGGCCTCTCTCTAAGCCAAACTCAGCATATGATTGCATTACCTTCCCCCCAACGTGGGACATGACTCCCAGGGATGAGCCTCCCTGGCAACGAGGGATTAATACCAAGTGCCAACTGGCAGCTTTTTGCAGTGGCAGTATCGTAGCCAATGAGGTTTATCCGAGGCACGATTATTGCTAATTGAAAACTTTTCCCAAGTGCCAACCGGCAACACAACTGGAAAAAGACCTTGAATAAAAGGGGGAAACGGTAAAGACAAATGAGTTCAAGTGGCTAAGAGACTTCAAAGAGAGTCGGGAGGTCATCCCAGAGGTAACCCTTACGCACACCTCAGTAGGAGCTCATAGAACATCTAAGTGCCTATCACCCCACTCAGTGGGGTTCCTGAGAGCTCCGGAGACACCCTGGTCTTATATAAGGGGGGATAGCCCCAGAGACTGATGCCTTATCAGTGGGTTCTATTTTGTAATCTGTGCTCCTGAGAGTGACAGAATTAGACTCAAATAAGTCCTCCCTGCACATGGTTCACCAGTCCCTTCTATTGAAACCTACATGTGATGCTGGAGTTTCTTAGGTATACTTCCAGCGACTGGAGCCTCCCACCTACCTATGTGCCAGGTGTACATGAAATCTAAGTGGAGCTGCAACTCCTACCCTACAGCTCAATGGACTAATCCAAGTCACCTGGTGAGGAGACAACGATGGGAAATGGCCATCCCAGGGAATGGAGAGGGCCTGCATCGGCAGGCAGGATCATCCCACCCACCATATCCATGGGATATAAGCCCTCTATCACTTGGAGTTGGAGTGGACATCACCATCCCAGTCGCCTCTGGATTGGGGGAAGAACTATGGACTAGAGTGGACTTGATGGTATTCTCTTGCTCACATATGGTGATTCTTGCAATGCAAGAAATTATAACAATGAGGTGGAGCCAGTGGCCACTTGACAGTTTTTTGGGTAGGGAGGGGATGAGCAGTTGAAATACAGGGGTTTCTTTGGGAGTTGGAGGTTGTCCTGAGTACTGTTGTGGCAATGGATGTAGGCCATTTTAAATCAGCACACACCACTCAGAACTGAGTGGGAGAGAGTGTGGTCTACAGTGTGAACTGTGGTCTATGGTTGGTGGCAAGGCTCCAGGAGGTGTAAGTTCATTGAGGTTGGTGGGCCACACTATGGGAGATGTTTGTGTTGGATGTGGTGGGAGGTGTGGGAGGTGGGCAACATGGGAATCCGAGTGGGTTCCGTATAATATTTTAGGTAATCTAAGCACCTCTTAAAATATATGTATATATATATATATAAAATAACATTTTTGTAAGCAAATACACATATATGCATATATATTTATATATCATTTTACAAATGTTTGTATGTATTGTGAGAATTTTGATTTTTACCCATAATAAAAAAAAAATAAAAAATAAAAAAAAAAAAGAAAACCATAGACTTCCCTTTCCACAAAACATTTACAAAGTACTTCCACATAGCTTCTTCTATTTAATTCTTATTCCAACTCTGTGATATAGGTATTTTTGTTCTCATTTTGCAGATGAGGAAAATAAGACTCTGAAAACTTAAGTGACTAACCAGCATCATCACAGCTGCTGACAGAGTCAGCTTTTGCATCAGTTCTTCATATACCAAATCTAATGCTTTTCCCACATCACCAGCAAGTTATATCGACCAAGCATAAGTTCCTAAAAGGCTTTTGAATAGTGCTCACACACTATTCTTCTATTTAATTCTCAGGTCAGATCAGGTTCAAGTACTAATAATATTATTGAAAGATTATATAGTAGTATAGTGTGAGTGGTGTAAAGCATAGTACCTAATAACTAATGGACTGTCCTTTGTATCATCCCCAGCCCTGAGACACACTGCCATAAAGGGAATATGGCCTTGATTAAATGAATATTATCTCCAAGCCTCTTCAGGAAAATACAATTTTTGTTTCATTTTGTTGAATTTTCTTTTATTATCTTTGGCTCTCAATGCCCCATGCTCTTTCTGCTGTTTTCTATACTAAAATCTAATCTATTGTCTTAAAAGACATTTCTATTAAGACAAAATAAAACTAAAACCCACATATTTTATTCCTATTTCACACTTTTATTGCAATTCCAACATTGACCAGTCCTTTAGGAGGCAGATACAACCTCATATCTCTCACAAAACCTTTTCCCATAATTCTGATCTTCCCAAGGATTAATGGTGATAAGGGAGACTGTATGGCTTAGTAGCTTTTGAAGTGAGAAATATTATCAGAATTGTACTATATGTCTTTTATTTATTTATTTTTTTATTGTGGGTAAAAATCAAATTTTTCACAATACAAACCAATATTTGTAAAATGATACATAAATATATATGCATATATGTGCATTTGCTTACATAAATGTAAAAAAAATAAAATATACATATATATATATTTGTAAAAAAAAAAAATATATATATATATATATATATATTTTTTTTTAAGATACTTAGATTACCTAAATGTTACACAGAAATTACAGGGATTCCCATGTTCCCCACCTCCCACACCTCCCATAACATCCCACATAAACATCTTTCATTAGTGTGGCACATCACCTGCAATGGATATACACATCCTGGGGCTTTGCCACTAAGCTTAGACCACAGTTCACATCGTAGACCACACTCTCTCCCACACACTTCTGCATGGTATATGCTGATGTAAAATGGCCTATATCCATCGTCGCAACGTCACTCAGGACAAACTCCAAGTCCTGAAAAAGCCCCTGTATTACAACTGCCCTTCCCCTCCCTGCCCCGAAAGCATCTAGTGGCCACTGGCTCCACCTTACTGTTATGTTTTCTTCCATTGCTTGAATCACAATATGTCTACAACAGAATACCATTAAGTCCACTCTAGTCCATAGCTCTTTCCCCAATCCTGAGGAGACTGGGATGGTGATGTCCACTCCACCTCCGAGTGAAAGTGGGCTTATATCCCATGGATACGGTGGATGGGATTATCCTGCCTGCAGTTGCAGGCTCTCTCCATTCCCTGAGATGGCCGTTGTCCATCATCGTCTCCTCACCAGGTGACTTGGGTGAGTCCACTGAGCTGTAGAGTAGGAGTTGCAGCTCCACTGAGATTCCAGGCACAGCTGGCACATAGGTAGGCCAGAGGCTCCAGTCTCTGGAAGTACACCTACAAACTATAGCATCACATATAGGTTTGAATAGAAGGGACTGATGGACCATGTGCAGGGAGGGACTTATTTGAGTCCAACTCTGTCACTCTCAGGAGCACAGATTCCAAAGTAGAGCCCACTGATAAGTCGTCAATCTCTGGGGCTATCCCCCCTTATATAGGACCTGGGTGTGTCCAGAGCCCTCAGGAGCCCCTCTGTGTGGGGTGATATCCACTTAGGTGTTCTATGTGATCCTACTGAGGTGTGCATATGCATTACCTCTGGGATGACCTCCTGACTCTCTTTGAAGTCTCTTAGCCACATGTACTCATTTGTCTTTACCTTTCCTCCTTTGATTCAAGGTCTTTTTCTAGTCATGTTGCCAGTTGGCACTTGGTATTAATCCCTTGTTGCCAGGGAGGCTCATCCCCGGGAGTCATGTCCCACGTTGCAGGGAAGGTAATGCATTCATATGCTGAGTTTGGCTTAGAGAGAGGCCACACTTGAGCAACAAGGAGGCTCTCAGGTGGCAACCCTCAGGCACCCCATAACAGTAGGCTAAGTTTCAATTACAAGAGCAAAGACTCATAAGGCTAGTCATCAATAACAAGAACCCATCAGTGGGCCATCATCTTTTGCCAGACACTGCCCCTGCACTCAGGGGACTGTTGCTGCTCCTTTGGAGAATGTGGCAGAGCTCTCCAGGCTGGGAATTCAGATTCCCTCATTTATTGAGTGATTGTCTACCTACTGTGACCATGCCCCATCCCTTGATCATTTGAACAATTTTATATATCTTTCATATATATTCAGATGAACTTCCTCCCATGAATCCCCCATCCCAGAAACCCCCCACCAATGATCCTCTGCAGCTCCAAATGTAACCCTTCTGTGATCTAAACCTTCCTTGAAGATGAAGCCCATAAAATAACCAAATACTATTAATAGGAAAATGAAATAATAATGATAAGCTTAAATGCAAGAGATAAAATACAAGGAAACTCAGAAAAAAAAAAACTAAAAATAAAATATAATTAGCAGATTAGGACATTCAAAAAAATGGGAAAAAAACAAAAAAAAATTCCTTTTTAAAAAATTATCTTTTTTCCTTTTATCACTGCATTGTCGGATGTCCAGTGTACCGTGACACCTTCCCCCTCGTTATATGTCTTTTATAACTTGAGAGAATTATCAGTGATATGTAGTGCCAATACCAACTGATTTCCTTATTGGAAGAAATGATGAAAAGGATTTAAAGGCATCTCTACCATTTCAATATCCCCACTTCCCTATCCCTTGATTTACAAGAAAGAACAAAGTGCTCCACAATAGAATGACTGATTCCAAATTCATTCCTAGGCTTTGTTGCCTTATAGTTGCTTTACACTTTTCATTGCAGTTAGAGCTAGCCATGTGACATCATTCTGTCCATTTAGTGTGCAACTAGATGGGGATAGATTCTAGGAAAGTGTTTCTTTCTTTTTAAAAGAAACAGAGGATGCCACTTGTTTTAGTTTGCTAAAGGCGGCCAAGGCAACATACCAAAAATGAGTTGGCTTTTACAATGGGGATTTATTAACTTATAAGCTTACAGTTCTGAGGTCATGAAAGTGTCCAAATCAAGGCATCATCAGGAGATGCTTCCCTCTCAGCTGCAACTGTGGATGATCAGGCACATGGCAGTGTCTGCTAGTCTCTCCCCTCTCCTCCGGGCCTTGTTGCTTTCAGCTTCTGGCTTCAGTGGCTTCCTCTTAGCTTCTGTGTTATGTTGATTTCTACTTCTGTCTCCCTGGGCCTTCTCTGTCAGCTTCTAGGGGTTTCTCTATGGTTCTGTTGCCTTCTTCTCTGTATATTCATTTCATTTATAAAGGACTCCAGTAAGAGGATTATGACCTACCCTGGGCTATACCTCACTAGAGTAACCAAATCAAATGGCCCTTAACTGAATCTAATCTAATCAAAGGTTCACAATAGGTTCACACCCACAGAAATGGATCAATTTAAGAATATAATTGTCTGGGGTCCACAAAAGACTCAAACTACCACAGCTCTCCTTCCCACTTCTTCCTGTCATGAAAGGAAATATATCTGGAGCTAGAGGGAAGCCTAAAACCGGGGTAGCCCTCTTACCATCTTGGGAAAAAGGTCAAGAGAATTTCAGCTACTAATATGGCTGAAACACTGAACTGTTGTCTGCCACTGCTTACCTCCATACATCTTGTAGTGTGAGAAAATAAACCCATTTTAAGTTCCTACAAATTAGGTTTCTTTATACTTAAAGAGAAAAGCATTCTTACAGAATTTAGTGAATTTTCCAGGAAAGAAACCAGAAAGAAAATTATTCTGAAAGGGAAATAGGAATCCATATAATATTAAGAAGCTGTTAACAAAGGAGAGTAAGAGAAGAGCAGGCTTTGAGCCATCACCCATATGGACATAATCTATGGTAAAGGGATAGAGTGTGGTTGCATGTTGGGGGATGGGGCAGATGAGTGGTGGTGTTCCTGGGTTTGGTGGTGCAGCACTGGCGGGTGGGTGGATTAGGAAGGGCAGGTTCAAATCCCCAGGGCATGTAACTGTGAATCTTGACATTCCATGGGTAGGGAGAGGGTGGTATCATGGGCCCTGGGGGGCTGGGAGAAAGGGAACAGTCAAGATCTAATGGGGTGTTTGGTGGTTATAGGGAAGGTTTTTCATTACCTTACAGTAATTGACACAGGACATGGTAAATATCATCAAAATTATTAAACTGTATCATCTAAATTGTAAACTATACTGTAAAAAAAAAAAAAAAAAAAGAAGCTGTTAAATGAAAGAATAGGGAATTTTGCACCATGGTAGCAATAAAACTGGTATGAGACTCTCCCCCATGAAAGATAAATCCATACCTATTATTAAGGCTGCAGCAAACAACACTAGCTATACCACAATAGGAGATACATAGATGCTACCAAAAGGAGGAATCCTGCTTACCTAAACATACACATTCCTTCCACTGTAGAGTAATACTATGATTCCATGATTTGTCACATTTAGAGCCTTTCCATTGATTTTCTTTTTTTGCATGTGAAGACACAAATAAATAACAACTCTCTCCAATCTACTCTTCCCTCATTCTCTCTATATATCTATATTTCAGGTTTTAGTTAATGATCATAATTTACACTAATATGACTATGTAAATGATATCCTCTTCAAAACCAAGCAGCATAAGAGACTTCCGGGAAGATGGCGGACTAGTAAGACACAGGAATCTCTTCTCCAGAAAAATAGCTAGAGGACAAGCTGAAACAGCCCCAAAAAAGATCTTCTACAGTTTAGGACAGCAGGTGAAGGCTGCACACCACCCAACGGAGAGAGGGACAGAAGAGGGAAATCGCGACTACAGAACCGTGAGTTGCAAGTAGCAGCTTCTGCTGCTGCCGGCACCCTCCCCAACACTCTTCAGAATTCTCGGGCCCCTGGGCCTGCGACCACAGACAAAGGGGGCTTCAGGGATCTGCCACTCCCAGAAAGGGGAGAGAGAGGGACACAGCCTTAGGCTGACTCAGGTTCTGACCTGAAATTTGGGCTGCAGAGCCCCACGGACCCTTCCACACGTCGGTTTGCCCTGGGAGCCTGGAAAGGACTGGAGAAATCTGATCCTTGCAACCTCCCTCTCTTCTAGCCTGGACTAATTGTTGAGGACACCACGGGAGAGGGGAGAGAGAGCCTGGGGCTGACCCTGCTTTGGACTCCCAGGTTTGGTCTGCCCTGTCCCTAGAGCCTTCCAGGCTGGGTGGAGCTGCGCCATTGTTTGCCTTGGAGCCTGCAAGGGGCTAAAGATATACAAACCTCCCAATCTCCTCCTCTACTAACAGGGACTGATTGTTGAGGATTCAGAAGGGAGTGGAAATATTTCCTAGCTGGGAAAAGGGGGGCACTACGAGAGAAGTCTGGAGAACTGTCTCAGAAAGTTTGAATCACAGGGCTCTTAACCCCTGGACAGGAAGTTCTATCACATTGATCTGGTCTGTGTCACAACAAATACACTCCGACCAGGCATTGAATTGCGAGCTGCCAACAAGCGCCATCTCCTGGCAGACCAAGGAAGTGCACATAAGAAAATTAATAAGTAAGAGAGGCTTTTCCTGGCCTCTATAGCCTACCTGCCCAAGGCCCTAGGAAACGACTCTACAACCAATTACTGGGTCCAGTGCCCAGTTTTGAGCAACCAGCAGAACAATCCTAACAATCAAGGTTGAGCCAAAAATCAAAGAGCGGTGGTAACTCACAGCCTCCTGCCACTAAAACTCCATAAAAGAGAAAGAGATAGAGCATCTAAGTAAAACACAAACTAACCAGATGCCTAAGCACCAGCAAAAAATTACAGGCCATACTAAGAAAATAGAAGACATGGCCCAAGAAAAGGAATACAGCAAAGTCCCAGAAGAGATGCAGAATTTGAGAGAACTAATCAGTGAGATGAGCACACATTTCCAAAATCAAATTAATGAGATGAAAGAGAATATAGTTAAAGAGATCAATGACATCAAGAAGTCATTGCGTGAACGTAAAGAAGAATTTGAAATCATGAACAGAAAAGTAACGGAGTTCATGGGAATGAAAGACACAATAGGTGAAGTCAAAAATACATTTGGGGAAGCGGATGTGGCTCAATCGATAGGGCTCCCGTTTACCATATGGGAGGCCCCGGGTTCAATTCCCGGGGCCCCCTGGTGAAGGCAAGCCAGCCCATGCGGTGAGGTGAGCTGATACAGCAAGACAACCCAACAAAGGGAAACAAGCAGACACAGAAAAATGCACAGCAAATGGACACAGCGAGCACAAGCAGCAAGGGGGGGATAAATCAATCAATAAATAAAATCTTAAAAAAAAATACATTTGAAGCATACAACAGCAGACTCGAAATGATAGAAGAAAGAATAAGTGATACTGAAGACAGAGCAGCTAAAATTGAAGAGAGAAAAGAACAGAGAGAGAAAAGAATGGAAAAAATTGAGCAGGGGCTCAGAGAGTTGAATGACAACACAAACCGCAAGAACATATGTGTCATGGGAGTTCCAGAAGGAGAAGAGAAAGGAAAAGGGGCAGAAAGAGTATTTGAGGAAATAATAGCTGAAAATTTCCCAACTCTCACGAAAGAAATGAACTTACATGTCCAAGAAGCACACCGTACCCCAATAAGAATAAATCCAAATAGACCTACGCCAAGACACATATTATTCAGAATGTCAAATGTAAAAGATAAAGAGAAAATGCTCAGAGCAGCAAGAGAGAAGCAAACGATCACGTACAAAGGACGTCCAGTAAGACTTTGTGCAGATTTCTCTTCAGAAACCATGGAGGTGAGAAGACAGTGGTATGATACAATTAGGAAACTGAAAGAGAAAAACTGCCAGCTGAGAATTCTTTATCCAGCAAAACAGTCCTTCAAATATGAAGGTGAATATAAAGTATTCACAAACAAACAGAAACTAAGAGAGTTTGCAAAAAAGAATCCACCTTTGCAGGAAATATTAAAGGAAGCCTTAGAACCTGAAAGAAAAAGACAAGAAAGACAGGCTTGGAGGAGAGTATAGAAGAAAGAAAACCAGAAAGGATAACCAAAAGAGTAAAAAGAAAGACAAAAATAAGATGACATATGAAAACCAAAGAATAAAATGGAGGAAATAAATAGTGCATTTTCAGTAATATCATTGAATGTGAATGGATTAAATTCCCCAATCAAAAAGATACAGGCTGACAGAATGGATGAAAAAACATGAGCCATCCATATGCTGCTTACAAGAAACTCACCTCAAACACAAGGATACAAGCCGGCTGAAAGTAAAAGGTTGGAAAAAGATAATCCATGCAAATAGTAAACAGAAAAGAGCAGGGGTAGCTATACTAATATCAGACAAAACAGACTTCAAATGCAAAAAAGTGATAAGAGATGCGGAAGACCATTATATATTAATAAAAGGGACGATCCTCCAGGAAGATATAACAGTCATAAATACCTACGCACCTAACCAGGGTGCCCCAAAATATGAGACAAACTCTGGCAAAACTGAAGGGAGAAATAGACATTTCTACAATAATCATTGGAGACTTCAACACCCCTCTCACATCATTAGATAGAACAACTAGACAGAAGATCAACAAGGAAACAGAGAACTTGAACAATATGATAAGCAAGTTAGACCTAACAGACATATACAGAACACTGTATCCAAACTCAGCGGTTATACATACTTCTCAAGTGCCCATGGATCTTTCTCCAGGATAGAGCACATGTTAGGTCAAAATACAGCTCTCAAAAATATAAAAAGATTGAAATTATACAAAGCACCTTCTCAGATCATAATGGAATGAAACTAGAAATCAATAACAGACAGGAAAAAAGGTAATTTGCAAATGTGTGGAGACCGAACAACACACTCCTAAATATTCAGTGGGTCAAAGAAGAAATTGCAAGTGAAATCAGTAAATATATTGAGACAAATTAAAATGAGAACACAACATATCAAAACTTATGGGATACAGCAAAGGCAGTCTTGAGAGGGAAATTTATAGCCCTAAATGCCTATATTAAGAAACAAGAAAGAGCTAAACTCAAAGATTTAACTGAGCAACTTGAGAAACTAGAAAAAGAACAGAAAACCAATCCCAAAGCAAAAAGAAGGAAAGAAATAATAAAGATTAGAGCAGAAATAAATGAAAATGAGAACAAAAAAGCAATAGAGAAAATCAACAAAACCAAAAGCTGGTTCTTTGAGAAGATCAATAAAATTGACAAACCCCTCGCTAGACTAACAAAGAAAAAAAGAGAGAAGATGTAAATAAATATAATCAGAAATGAAAGGGGGAAATTACAAATGACCTCACATTAATAAAAAGAATCATAAGAGGATATTATGAGAAACTATATGCCAACAAACTAGACAACCTGGATGAAATGGACAAATTTCTAGAAACTCATAACCAACCTACACTGACACAACAAGAAATACAAGAACTTAACAAACCAATCACAATTAAGGAGATTGAATCCGTCATCAAAAATCTCCCAGCAAAGAAAAGTCCAGGACCAGATGGCTTCACAGGTGAGTTCTACCAAGCATTTCTAAAAGAATTAACACCAATCCTGTTTAAACTCTTCCAAAAAATTGAAGAGGAGGGAAAATTACCCAACACATTTTATGAAGCCAACATCACCCTAATACCAAAGCCAGATAAAGATTCCACAAGAAAAGAAAATTACAGACCAATCTCTCTCATGAACAGAGATGCAAAAATTCTCAACAAAATACTTGCAAATCGAATCCAACAGCGTATCAAAAGACTTATACATCACGACCAAGTGGGATTTATTCCTATGCAAGGCTGGTTCAACATAAGAAAATCAATCAATGTAATACACCACATTAACAAATTGAAGGAAAAAAACCACATGATCATCTCAATAGATGCAGAAAAGGCATTCGACAAAATCCAACATCCTTTTTTGATAAAAATACTTCAAAAGATAGGAATAAAAGGAAAATCCCTAAATATGATAAAAGGCATATATGAAAAACCCACAGCCAACATCATACTCAATTGGGAAAGGTTGAAAGCTTTCCCCTAAGATCAGGAACAAGACAAGGATGCCCACTGTCACCATTGTTATTCAACATTGTACTAGAAGTTCTAGACAAGACAAAAAAATTAAAGGCATCCATATAGGAAAAGAGGAAGTAAAACTCTCACTGTTTGCAGATGACATGACCTTGTATTTAGAAAATCCTGAAGTATCCACAACAAAGCTACTTGAACTAATAAATGAGTTCAGCAAAGTGGCAGGATATAAGATCAACACGCAAAAATCAGTAATGTTTTTGTACACTAGTACTGAACAATCTGAGGAGGAAATCAGGAGGAAAATTCCGTTTTCAATAGCAACAAAAAGACTCAAATACCTAGGAGTTAATTTAACCAAGGAACTACAGGACCTATATGCAGAAAACTACAAAACAATGCTAAAAGAAATTTTAAAAGACCTAAACAAATGGAAAGACATTCCGTGTTCATGGATTGGAAGAATAAATATCATTAAGATGTCAATCTTGCCCAAACTGATTTATAGATTCAATGCAATACCAATCAAAATCCCAACAGCTTACTTTACAGAATTAGAGAAGGCAGTTACCAAATTCATCTGGAAGGGTAAGTGCACCTGAATAGCCAAAAGTATTCTAAAAAAGAAGAGCAATGTGGCAGGAATTTTGCTGCCTGACTTTGAAACATATTACAAAGCTACAGTGGTCAAAACAGCATGGTACTGGCATAAAAATAGACATATCGATCAGTGGAATAGAAGTGAGAATCCAGAAACAAACCCTCACCTATACAGTCAACTGGTTTTTGACAAACCTACCAAGCCCACACTGATGGGAAAAAAACAGTCTCTTCAACAAATGGTGTTGGGAGAACTGGATATCTATAACCAAAAGAATGAAAGAGGACCCCTATCTCACCCCCTATACAAGAATCAACTCAAAATGGATCAAAGATCTAAATATAAAAGCCAGGACCATAAAACTACTGGAAGAAAATGTAGGGAAACATCTTCAAGACCTTGTAGTAGGTGGTGGTTTCTTGGACCTCACACCCAAAGCACGTGCAACAAAAGAAAAAGTAGATAAATGGGACCTCCTCAAAATTAAACACTTTTGCACCTCACAGGAATTTGTCAGAAGGGTGAAAAGGCAGCCGACTCAATGGGAAAAAATATTTTGAAATCACATATCTGATAAGGGTTTAATATCCAGGATATATAAAGAGATGTTACAACTCAACAATAAAAAGACAAATGACCCAATTAAAAAATGGTCCAAAGACTTGAATAGACATTTCTCCAAAGAAGAAATACAAATGGCAAAAACACACATGAAGAAATGCTCAACATCACTCATGATTAGGGAAATGCAAATCAAAACTACAATGAGATATCATTTCACACCTATCAGAATGGCCACTATTAAAAAGACAGAGAACTACAAGTGTTGGAGAGGATGTGGAGAGATAGGAACACTTCTTCACTGTTGGTGGGAATGCAGGATGGTACAACCACTATGGAGGACTGTTTGGCATTTCCTAAAGAAGTTGAATATAGACTTGCCATGTGACCCTGCAATACCACTACTGGGTATATACCCAGAAGAACTGAGAGCAGTGACACGAACAGACATCTGCACACCGATGTTCATAGCCACATTATTCACCATTGCCAAAAGTTGGAAACAACCCAGGTGTTCATCAACAGATGAATGGATAAACAAACTGTGGTCTATTCACACGATGGAATATTATGCAACTGTAAAAAGAAATGAAGTCATAAAGCATATGGCAACATGGATGAACCTGGAGGACATTATGTTGAGTGAAGCAAGCCAGACACAAAAGGACAAATACTGTATGAATGCATTACTATGAACCGAATATATTACACAATATATT